>CM025855.1:11788734-11817966 GCA_003952965.2 Morella rubra | reverse complement strand
TGAAGGGTTGGCCGTCATGTGTTTAACAGCCCACGTAAGCCTTTTTAAAAAAAATTAGGAACACTCGGTTTTCCTTCAACATTTTTCAAAATTTCTAATCACATCTAATCAGAAAGAAAATCTTCTATGCGTGTGTTCTGTCTTCGAATCATTGGAGAAAATTTGATAGTTCCTTTTAATAGGTACCTGGATGGTTGGTTGAAATTCTTCCAACCAATTCTTTTGAGTTTTCAAAATTATTTATAATTTTAATATATGTCCATAAGAAGGGTTGGCCGTTATGTGTTTAAACAGACCACGTAAGCCTTTTTAAAAAACTAGGAACACTCGGTTTTTCTTCTTTCAACTTTTACCAAATATATCTAATCACATATAATGTTGAAGACAAATCCTTTCTATGCGTGTGTCTATCTTTGAATCATCCAGAGAATAATTTGATAGTTCCATTTAAATAGGTATCTGAAGGTTGCATTGAAATTCTCCAACCAGTTCTTTTGTGTCTTTCAAAATTGATTATAATTTTAATATGTGTCCAGCTTAGAAGGGTTGGTCATCATGTGTTTAGACAGCCCAATTAAGCCTTTTTTAAAAAACCCAGGAACACTCGGTTATCCAACTTCAACTTTTTTCTAAAATTTCTAATTACATCTTATCAGGAAAGACGAATCAGTCGTATGCGTGCCTTCTGTCTTCGAATCATCTAGAGAATAATTTCAATAGTTCCTTTTAAATGTATCTAGATGGTTGCAATGAAATTCTTTCAACCAATTCTTTTGTGTCTTTCAAAATTGTTTATAATTTTAATATGTGTCCATACTAGAAAGGTTGGCCATCATGTGTTTAAACTGACCACGTAAGCCTTATAAAAAAAATTGGAACACTCGTTTTTCCAAATTCAACTTTTACCAAATATATCTAATCACATATAATATGAAGACAAATCAGTCCTATGCGTGTGTCTGTCTTTGAATCATCCAGAGAATAATTTTAATAGTTCCATTTAAATAGGTATCTAAAAGGTTGCAACGAAAGTCTCCCAACCAGTTCTTTTGTGTCTTTCAAAATTGATTATAATTTTAATATGTGTCCAGCTGGAAGGGTTGGCCATCATGTGTTTAGACAGCCCAAGTAAGCCTTTTTAAAAAACCAGGAACACTCGGTTTTCCAACTTCAACTTTTTTCTAAAATTTCTAGTCACATCTAATCAAGTAAGATGACTCAGTCATATGCGTGTGTTCTGTCATCGAATCATCTAGAGAATAATTTGATAGTTCCTTTTAAATAGGTATCTAGATGGTTGAAATGAAATTCCTTTCAACCAATTCTTTTGTGTCTTTCAAAATTGTTTATAATTTTAATATATGTCCACATAGGAAGGTTGGCCATCATGTATTTATATTGCCCACGTAAGCCTTATAAAAACAAATTGGAAACCCTCGGTTTTTCTTCTTCAACATTTGCCAAATATATCTAATCATATACAATATTGAAGACAAATCCTTTCTATGCGTGTGTCTATCTTTGAATCATCCAAAGAATAATTTGATAGTTCCATTTAAATAGGTATCTAGATGGTTGCAACGAAATTCTTCCAACCATTTTTTGTGTCTTTCAAAATTGATTATAATTTTAATATGTGTCCAGCTAGAAGGGTTGGCCATCATGTGTTTAGACAGCCCAAGTAAGCCTTTTTTAAAAAAATCAGGAACACTCGGTTTTCCTTCAACTTTTTTCAAAATTTCTAATCACATCTAATCAGGAAGACAAATCAGTCGTATGCGTGTGTTCTGTCTTCGAATCATCTAGAGAATAATTTGATAGTTACTTTTATATAGGTATCTAGAAGGTTGCAATGAAATTCTTTGAACCAATTCTTTTGGTCTTTCAAAATTGTTTATAATTTTAATATATGTCCATATAGAAAGGTTGGCCGTCATGTGTTTAAACTGCCCACATAAGTCTTATAAAAAAAAATTGGAACCCTCCGTTTTTCTTCTTCAAATTTTACCAAATATATCTAATCACATATAATATTGAAGACAAATCCTTTCTATGCATGTGTCTGTCTTTGAATAATCCAGAGAATAATTTGATAGTTCCATTTAAATAGGTATCTAAAGGTTGCAACGAAATTCTTCCAACCATTCTTTTGTGTCTTTCAAAATTGATTATAATTTTAATATGTGTCCAGCTAGAAGGGTTGGCCATCATGTGTTTAGACAGCCCAATTAAGCCTTTTTTAAAAAAACCAGGAACATTCGGTTTTCCAGCTTCAACTTTTTTCTAAAATTTCTAGTTACATCTTATCAGGACAGACGAATCAGTCGTATGCGTGCGTTCTGTCTTCGAATCATCTAGAGAATAATTTAATAGTTCCTTTTAAATTGGTATCTATACGGTTGCAATGAAATTCTTTCAACCAATTCTTTTGTGTCTTTCA
The DNA here is from genome assembly GCA_003952965.2 of Morella rubra. NCBI lineage: Eukaryota > Viridiplantae > Streptophyta > Magnoliopsida > Fagales > Myricaceae > Morella > Morella rubra. The sequence continues at coordinate 11,815,526 of CM025855.1, read as the reverse complement.
AAATTGTTTATAATTTTAATATATGTCCAATAGAAGGGTTGGCCGTCATGTGTTTAAATTGCCCACGTAAGTCTTATAAAAAAAATTGGAAACCCTCGGTTTTTCTTCTTCAACTTTTACCAAATATATCTAATCACATATAATATTGGAGACAAATCCTTCCTATGCGTGTGTCTGTCTTTGAATCATCCAGAGAATAACTTTATAGTTCCATTTAAATAGGTATCTAAAAGGTTGCAATGAAATTCTTCCAACCAGTTCTTTTGTGCCTTTCAAAATTGACTATAATTTTAATATGTTTCCAGCAAAAAAGGGTTGGCCATCATGTGTTTAGACAGCCCAAGTAAGCCTTTTTTAAAAAAACCAAGAACACTCGGTTTTCCAGCTTCAACTTTTTTCTAAAATTTCTAATTACATCTAATCAAGAAAGACGAATCTGTCGTATGCGTGTGTTCTGTCTTCGAATCATCTAGAGAATAATTTGGTAGTTCCTTTTAAATAGGTATCTAGATGGTTGCAATGAAATTCTTTGCACCAATTCTTTTGTGTCTTTCAAAATTGTTTATAATTTTAATCAATGTCCACATAGAAAGGTTGGCCGTCATGTGTTTAACTGCACGTAAGCCAACTGTAAGTCTTATAAAAAAAAATTGAAACCTCGGTTTTTCTTCTTCAACTTTTACCAAATATATCTAATCACATATAATATTGAAGACAAATCATTCCTATGCGTGTGTCTTTTTTTGAATCATCCATAGAATAATTTGACAATTCCATCTAAATAGGTATCTAAATGGTTGCAATGAAATTCTTTCATCCAATTCCTTTGTATCTTTCAAAATTGTTTAAAATTTTAATATATGTCCATATAGAAAGGTTTGCCGTCATGTGTTTAAACTGCCCACGTAAGCCATATATAAAAAAATTGGGAACACTTGGTTTTTCTCCATCAACTTTTACCAAATATATCTAATCACATATAATCTTGAAGTCAAATCATTCCGATGTTTTGTCTGTCCATGAATCATCCAGAGAATAATTTGACAGTTCCGTTTAAAAAGGTATCTAGAAGTTTCCAATGAAATTCTTCCAACCAATTCTTTTGTGTATTTCAAAATTGATTGTAATTTTAATATGTGTCCAAATACAAAGGTTGGCCGTCATGTGTTTAAACTGCCCACGTAAGCCTTATAAAAAAAAATTGCAAACACTCACTTTTTTTGCTTCAACTTTTACAAAGTATATCTAATCACATATAATATTGAAGACAAATCCTTCCCATGCGTGCGCTGTCTTTGAATCATCTAGAGAATAATTTGATAGTTCCTTTTAAATAGGTATCTAGAAGGTTGCAATGAAATTCTTCCAACCAATTCTTTTGTGTCTTTCAAAATTGATTATAATTTTAATATGTGTCCGAATAGAAAGGTTGGCTGTCTTGTGTTTAAACTGCCAACGTAAGCCTTATAAAAAAAAATTGCGAACACTCAGTTTTTCTTCTTCAACTTTTACCAAATATATCTTACCACATATAATCATGATGACAAATCCTTCCTATGCGTGTGTCTGTCTTTGAATCATCCAGAGAATAATTTGATAGTTCCATTTAAATAGGTATCTAGAAGGTTGCAATGAAATTCTTCCAACCAATTCTTTTGTGTCTTTCAAAATTGTTTATAATTTTTATCTATGTCCACATAGAAAGGGTGGCCGTCAAGTGTTTATACTGCCCACGTAAGTCTTATAAGAAAAAATTGGAAACCCTCGGTTTTTCTTCTTCGAACCCTAATCACGAAGTTTTTCTTCTTCGACTTTTACCAAATGTATCTAATCACATATAATATTGAAGTATCTTCGACTTTTACCAAATATATCTAATCACATATAATATTGAAGACAAATCATTCCTTTGCTTGTGTCTTTTTTTGAATCGTCCAAAGAATAATTTGATAATTCCATCTAAATAGGTATCTAAAAGGTTGCAATGAAATTCTTTCATCCAATTCCTTTGTATCCTTCAAAATTGTATGAAATTTTAATATATGTCCATATAGAAAGGTTTGCCGTCATATGTTTAAACTGCCCAAGTAAGCCTTATAAAAAAACATTGGGAACACTTGGTTTTTCTCCATCAACTTTTACCAAATATATCTAATCACATATAATCTTGAAGACAAATCCTTCTATGCGTGTGTCTGTCTTTGAATCATCCAGAGAATAATTTGACAGTTCCATTTAAATAGGTATCTAGAAGGTTGCAATGAAATTCTTCCAACCAATAATTTTAATATATGTCCAGCTAGAAGGGTTGGCCATCATGTGTTTAGACAGCCCAGTAAGCCTTTTTAAAAAAACCAGGAACACTCGGTTTTTCAACTTCAACTTTTTCTTAAATTTCTAATCACATCTAATCAAGTAAGACGAATCAGTCGCATGCGTGTGTTCTGTCATCGAATCATCTAGAGAATAATTTGATAGTTCCTTTTAAATAGGTATCTAGAAGGTTGCATTGAAATTCTTTCAACCAGTTCTTTTGTGTATTTCAAAATTGATTGTAATTTTAATATGTGTCCAAATACAAAGGTTGGCCGTCATGTGTCTAAACTGCCCACGTAAGCCTTATAAAAAAAAATTACAAACACTCATTTTTTCTGCTTCAACTTTTACAAAGTATATCTAATCACATATAATATGAAGACAAATCCTTCCCATGCGTGCGCTGTCTTTGAATCATCTAGAGAATAATTTGATAGTTCCTTTCAAAATAGGTATCTAAAAGGTTGCAATGAAATTCTTCCAACCAATTCTTTTGTGTATTTCAAAATTGATTATAATTTTAATATGTGTCTGCTAGAAAGGTTGGCCATCATGTGTTTAAACTGCCCACGTAAGCCTTATAAAAAAAAATTGCGAACACTCAGTTTTTCTTTTTCAACTTTTACCAAATATATCTTACCACATATAATCATGACGACAAATCCTTCCTATGCGTGTGTCTGTCTCTGAATCATCCAGACAATAATTTGACAGTTCCATCTAAATAGGTATCTAAAAGGTTGCAATGAAATTCTTTCAACCAATTCTTTTGTGTCTTTCAAAATTGTTTGTAATTTTAATATATGTCCATAAAGAAAGGTTGGCCGTCATGTGTCTAAACTGCCCACATAAGTCTTATAAAAAAAATTGGAAACCCTCGGTTTTTCTTCTTCAACATTTACCAAATGTATCTAATCGCATATAATATTGAAGACAAATCCTTCCTATGCGTGTGTCTGTCTTTGAATCATCCAGAGAATAATTTGATAGTTCCTTTAAATAGGTATCTAGATGGTTGCAATGAAATTCTTTCAACCAATTCTTTTGTGTTTTCAAAATTGTTTATAATTTTTATCTATGTCCACATAGAAAGGGTGGCCGTCATGTGTTTATACTGCCCACGTAAGTGTTATAAAAAAAATTGGAAACCCTCGGTTTTTCTTCTTCAACTTCTACCAAATATATCTAATCACATATAATATTGAAGACAAATCATTCCTTTGCGTGTGTCTTTTTTTGAATCGTCCATAGAATAATTTGACAATTCCATTTAAATTGGTATCTAAAAGGTTGCAATGAAATTCTTTCATCCAATTCCTTTGTATCTTTCAAAATTGTTTGAAATTTCAATATTTGCCATATAGAAAGGTTTGCCGTCATGTGTTTAAACGTCCCAAGTAAGCCTCATAAAAAAAAATTGGTAACACTTGGTTTTTCTCCATCAACTTTTACCAAATATATCTAATCACATATAATCTTGAAGACAAATCCTTCCGATGCGTTTGTCTGTCCTTGAATCATCTAGAGATTAATTTGACAGTTCCATTTAAAAAGGTATCTAGAAGTTTGCAATGAAATTCTTCCAACCAATTCTTTTGTGTATTTCAAAACTGATTATAATTTTAATATGTGTCCAGCTAGAAGGGTTGGCCATCATGTGTTTAGACAGCCCAAGTAAGCCTTTTTTAAAAAAACCAGGAACACTCGGTTTTCCAACTTCAACTTTTTTCTTAAATTTCTAGTCACATCTAATCAAGTAAGACGAATCAGTCGTATGCGTGTGTTCTGTCATCGAATCATCTAGAGAATAATTTGATAGTTCCTTTTAAATAGGTATCTAGAAGGTTGCAATGAAATTCTTTCAACCAATTCTTTTATGTATTTCAAAATTGATTGTAATTTTAATATGTGTCCAAATATAAAGGTTGGCCGTCATGTGTTTAAACTGCCCACGTAAGCCTTATAAAAAAAAATTGCAAACACTCACTTTTTCTTCTTCAACTTTTACAAAGTATATCTAATCACATATAATATTGAAGACTAATCCATCCAATGCGTGCGCTGTCTTTGAATCATCTAGAGAATAATTTGATAGTTCCCTCAAAATAGGTATCTAAAAGGTTGCAATGAAATTCTTTCAACCAATTCTTTTGTGTATTTCAAAATTGATTATAATTTTAATATGTGTCCGAATAGAATGGTTGGCCGTCTTGTGTTTAAACTGCCAACGTAAGCCTAATAAAAAAAAATTGCGAACACTCAGTTTTTCTTCTTCAACTTTTACCAAATATATCTTACCACATATAATCATGATGACAAATCCTTCCTATGCGTGTGTCTGTCTCTGAATCATCCAGACAATAATTTGATAGTTCCATCTAAATCGGTATCTAAAAGGTTGCAATGAAATTCTTCCAACCAATTCTTTTGTGTCTTTCAAAATTGTTTGTAATTTTAATATATGTCCATAAAGAAGGGTTGGCCGTCTTGTGTCTAAATTGCCCACGTAAGTCTTATAAAAAACATAGGAAACCCTCGGTTTTTCTTCTTCAACATTTACCAAATGTATCTAATCACATATAATATTGAAGACAAATCCTTCCTATGCGTGTGTCTGTCTTTGAATCATCCAGAGAATAATTTGATAGTTCCTTTTAAATAGGTATCTAGATGGTTGCAATGAAATTCTTCAACCAATTCTTTTGTGTCTTTCAAAATTGTTTATAATTTTTATATGTCCAATAGAAAGGGTGGCCGTCATGTGTTTATACTGTCCACGTAAATCTTATAATAAAAAATTGGAAACCCTCGGTTTTTCTTCTTCAACTTTTACCAAATATATCTAATCCCATATAATATTGAAGACAAATCAATCCTATGCGTGTGTCTTTTTCTGAATCATCCATAGAATAATTTGACAGTTCCATCTAAATATGTATCTAAAAGGTTGCAATGAAATTCTTTCAACCAATTCTTTTGTATCTTTCAAAATTGTTTGAAATTTTAATATATGTCCATATAGAAAGGTTTGCCGTCATGTGTTTAAACGTCCCAAGTAAGCGTCATAAAAAAAAATTGGGAACACTTGGTTTTTCTCCATCAACTTTTACCAAATATATCTAATCACATATAATCTTGAAGACAAATCCTTCCGATGCGTTTGTCTGTCCTTGAATCATCTAGAGATTAATTTGACAGTTCTATTTAAAAAGGTATCTAAAAGTTTGCAATGAAATTCTTCCAACCAGTTCTTTTGTGTATTTCAAAACTGATTATAATTTTAATATGTGTCCAGCTAGAAGGGTTGGCCATCATGTTTTTAGACAGCCCAAGTAAGCTTTTTTTAAAAAAACCAGGAACACTCGGTTTTCCAACTTCAACTTTTTTCTAAAATTTCTAGTCACATCTAATCAAGTAAGACGAATCAGTCGTATGCGTGTGTTCTGTCATCTAGAAGGTTGCAATGAAATTCTTTCAACCAATTCTTTTTGTTTTCAAAATTGTTTAATTTTAATATATGTCCAAATAGAAAGGTTGGCCGTCATGTGTTTAAACTGCCCACGTAAGCCTTTTAAAAAAAAATTGCAAACACTCACTTTTTCTTCTTCAACTTTTACAAAGTATATCTAATCACATATAATATTGAAGACAAATCCTTCCCATGCGTCTGCTGTGTTTGAATCATCCAGAGAATAATTTGATAGTTCCATTAAATAGGTATCTAAAAGGTTGCAATGAAATTCTTTCAACCAGTTCTTTTGTGTCTTTCAAAATTGATTATGATTTTAATATGTGTCCAAATAGAAAGGTTGGCCGTCTTGTGTTTAAACTGCCAACGTAATCCTTATAAAAAAAAATTGCGAACACTCAGTTTTTCTTCTTCAACTTTCACCAAATATATCTTACCACATATAATCATGATGACGAACCAAGTAAGCCTTTTTTTAAAAAACCAAGAACACTCGGTCTTTCAAAATTGATTATAATTTTAATATGTGTCCAACTAGAAGGGTTGGCCATCATGTGTTTAGACAGCCCAAGTAAGCCTTTTTTTAAAAAACCCAGAACACTCGGTTTTCCAACTTCAACTTTTTTCTAAAATTTCTAACCACATCTAATCATGAAAGACGAATCAGTCGTATGCGTGTGTTCTGTCTTCGAATCATCTAGAGAATGATTTGGTAGTTCCTTTTAAATAGGTATCTTGAAGGTTGCAACGAAATTCTTTCAACCAATTCTTTTGTGTCTTTCAAAATTGTTTATAATTTTAATATATGTCCATAGAAAGGTTGGCCGTCATGTGTTTAAACTGCCCACGTAAGTCTTATAAAAAAAATTGCAAACCCTCGGTTTTTCTTCTTCAACTTTTTCCAAATATATCTAATCACATATAATATTGAAGACAAATCCTTCCTATGCATGTGTCTGCCTTTTAATCGTCCAGAGAATAATTTGATAGTTCCATTTAAATAGGTATCTAAAAGGTTGCAATGAAATTCTTTCAACCAATTCTTTTGTACCTTTCAAAATTGTTTAAAATTTTAATATATGTCCACATAGAAAGGTTGGCCATCATGTGTTTAAACAGCCCACGTAAGCCTTTTTTTAAAAAATCAAGAACACTCAGTTTTCCAAATTCAACTTTTTTCTAAAATTTCTAATCACATCTAATCAGGAAAGTCGAATCAGTCGTATGCGTGTGTTCTGTCTTCGAATCATCTAGAGAATAATTTGAAAGTTCCTTTTAAAAAGGTATCTAGATGGTTGGAAAGAAATTCTTCCAACCAATTCTTTTGGGTCTTTCAAAATTGATTATAATTTTAATAGGTATCTAAAAGGTTGCAATGAAATTATTTCAACCAATTCTTTTGTGTCTTCAAAATTGTTTATAATTTTAATATATGTCCATAAAGAAAGGTTGGCCGTCATGTGTTTAAACTGCCCATGTAAGCCTTGTAAAAAAAAATTGGGAACACTCGGTTTTTCTTCTTCAACATTTACCAAATATATCTAATCACATATAATCTTGAAGACAAATCCTTCCTATGCGTGTGTCTGTCTTTGAATCATCTAGAGAATAATTTGATAGTTCCATTTAAATAGGTATCTAGAAGGTTGCATTGAAATTCTTCCAACCAGTTCTTTTGTGTCTTTCAAAATTGATTATAGTTTCAATAAGTGTCCAGCTAGAAGGGTTGGCCATCATGTGTTTAGACAGCCCAAGTAAGCCTTTTTTAAAAAAACAAGAACACTCGGTTTTCCAAATTCAACTTTTTTCAAAAATTTCTAATCACATCTAATCAGGAAAGTCAAATCAGTCGAATGCGTGTGTTGTGTCGTCGAATCATCTAGAGAATAATTTGAAAGTTCCTTTTAAAAGGTATCTAGAAGGTTGCAATGAAATTCTTCCAACCAGTTCTTTTGGGTCTTTCAAAATTGATTATAATTTTAATATGTGTCCAGCTAGAAGGGTTGGCCATCATGTGTTTAGACAGCCCAACTAAGCCTTTTTTTAAAAAACCAGGACACTGTCGGTTTTCCAACTTCAACCTTTGTCTAAAATTTCTAATCAGGAAAGACGAATCTGTCGTATGCGTGTGTTCTGTCTTAGAATCATCTTGAGAATAATTTGATAGTTCGTTTTAAATAGGTATCGAGACGGTTGCTTTGAAATTCTTCCAACCAGTTCTTTTGTCTTTCAAATCTTGTAAAGTTCGTCCTATCTAGAATGGTTGGCCTGTTGTTTCAGTTTAGACAGCCCAAGTAAGCCTTTTTTTATAAAACATGGAACACTCGGTTTTCCAACTTCAACTTTTTTCTAAAATTTATAATTACATCTAATCAGGAAAGACGAATTAGTCGTATGCGTGTGTTCTGTCTTCGAATCATCTGGAGAATGATTTGATAGTTCCTTTTAAATAGGTATCTAAAAGGTTGCAATGAAATTCTTTCAACCAATTCTTTTGTGTCTTTCAAAATTGTTTATAATTTTAATATATGTCCATACAGAAAGGTTGGCCGTCATGTGTTTAAACTGCCCAAGTAAGCCTTGTAAAAAAAAATTGGGAACACTTGCTTTTTAATCTTCAACATTTACCAAATATATCTAATCACATATAATCTTGAAGACAAATCCTTCCTATGCGTGTGTCTGTCTTTGAATCATCGAGAGAATAATTTGATAGTTCCATTTAACTTGGTATCTTGAAGGTTGCATTAAAATTCTTCCAACCAATTCTTTTGTGTCTTTCAAAATTGATTATAATTTCAATATGTGTCCAGCTAGAAGGGTTGGCCATCATGTGTTTAGACAGCCCGTGTAGCCTTTTTTAAAAAAACCCGGAACACTCGGTTTTCCAACTTCAACTTTGTTCTAAAATTTCTAATCACATCTAATCTGAAAGACGAATCAGTCGTATGCGTGTGTTCTGTCTTCGAATCATCTAGAGAATAATTTGACAGTTCAATTTAAATAGTATCTAGAAGGTTGCAACGAAATTCTTCCAACCAGTTCTTTTGTGTCTTTCAAAATTGATTATAATTTTAATATGTGTCCAGCTAGAAGGGTTGGCCATCATGTGTTTAGACAGCCCATGTAAGCCTTTTTTAAAAAAACCCGGAACACTCGGTTTTCCAAATTCAACTTTCTTCTAAAATTTCTAATCACATAAAATCTGGAAAGACGAATCAGTCGTAAGCGTGTGTTGTGTCTTCGAATCATCTAGAGAATAATTTGAAAGTTCCTTTTAAAAAGGTATCTAGATGGTTGGAATGAAATTCTTCCAACCAGTTCTTTTGGGTCTTTCAAAATTGATTATAATTTTAATATGTGTCCTGCTAGAAGGGTTGGCCATCACGTGTTTAAACTGCCCAAGTAAGCCCTTTTTAAAAAAACCAGGAACACTCGGTTTTCAAACTTCAACTTTTTTCTAAAATTTCTAATCATATCTAATCAGGAAAGACGAATCAGTCGTATGCGTGTGTTGCGTCTTCGAATCATCTAGAGAATAATTTGATAGTTCCTTTTAAATAGGTATCTAGAAGGCTGCATTGAAATTCTTCCAACCGGTTCTTTTGTGTCTTTCAAAATTGATTATAATTTCAATATGTGTCCAGCTAGAAGGGTTGGCCATCATGTGTTTAGACAGCCCATGTAGCCTTTTTTAAAAAAACCCGGAATACTCGGTTTTCCAGCTTCAATTTTGTTCTAAAATTTCTAATCACATCTAATCATGAAAGACGAATCAGTCGTATGCGTGTGTTCTGTCTTCGAATCATCTAGAGAATAATTTGATAGTTCCTTTTAAATAGGTATCTAGAAGGTTGCAATGAAATTCTTCCAACCAGTTCTTTTGTGTCTTTCAAAATTGCTTATAATTTTAATGTGTCCAGCGTGAAGGGTTGGCCATCATGTGTTTAGACAGCCCTTGTAAGCCTTTTTTAAAAAAAACACGGAACACTCGGTTTTCCAAATTCAACTTTCTTCTAAAATTTCTAATCACATATAATCAGGAAAGACGAATCAGTCGTACGCGTGTGCAGTGTCTTTGAATCATCTAGAGAATAATTTGAAAGTACCTTTTAAAAAGGTATCTAGGTGGTTGGAATGAAATTCTTCCAACTAGTTCTTTAGGGTCTTTCAAAATTGATTGTAATTTTAATATGTGTCCAGCTAGAAGGGTTGGCCATCATGTGTTTAAACAGCCCAAGTAAGCCTTTTTTAAAAAAACCAGGAACACTCGGTTTTCCAACTTCAACTTTTTTCTAAAATTTCTAATCATATCTAATCTGGAAAGACGAATCAGTCGTATGCGTGTGTTGTGTCTTCGTATCATATAGAGAATAATTTGATAGTTTCTTTTAAATAGGTATCTAGAAGGCAGCATTGAAATTCTTCCAACCGGTTCTTTTGTGTCTTTCAAAATTGAATATAATTTCAATATGTGTCCAGCTAGAAGGGTTGGCCATCATGTGTTTAGACAGCCAATGTAGCCTTTTTTAAAAAAATCCGGAACACTCGGTTTTCCAGCTTCAATTTTGTTCTAAAATTTCTAATCACATCTAATCACGAAAGACGAATCAGTCGTATGCGTGTGTTCTATCTTCGAATCATCTAGAGAATAATTTCATAGTTCAATTTAAATAGGTATCTAGAAGGTTGCAACGAAATTCTTCCAACCAGTTCTTTTGTGTCTTTCAAAATTGATTATAATTTTAATATGCGTCCAGCTTGAAGGGTTGGCCATCATGTGTTTAGACAGCCCATGTAAGCCGTTTTTAAAAAAACCTGGAACACTCGGTTTTCCAACTTGAACTTTGTTCTAAAGTTTCTAATCACATCAAGTCAGGAAAGATGAATCAGTCGTAAGCGTCTGTTCGGTCTTCGAATCATCAAGAGAATAATTTGATTGTTCCATTTAAATGGGTATCTAGAAGGTTGCAACGAAATTCTTCCAACCAGTTCTTTTGTGTCTTTCAAAATTAATTATAATTTTAATATGTGTCCAGCTAGAAGGGTTGGCCATCATGTGTTTAGACAGCCCATGTAAGCCGTTTTTAAAAAAACCCGGAACACTCGGTTTTCCACTTCAACTTTGCTCTAAAATTTCTAATCACATCTAATCATGAAAGACGAATCAGTCGTATGCGTTTGTTCTCTCTTCGAATCATCTGGAGAATAATTTAATAGTTCCTTTTAAATAGGTATCTAGAAGGTTGCATTGAAATTCTTCCAACCAGTTCTTTTGTGTCTTTCAAAATTGATTATAATTTCAATATGTGTCCAGCTAGAAGGGTTGGCCATCATGTGTTTAGACAGCCCATGTAAGCCTTTTTTAAAAAAACCCGGAACACTCGGTTTTCCTACTTCAACTTTGTTCTAAAGTTTCTAATCACATTTAATCAGGAAAGAGGAATCTGTCGTATGCGTATGTTCTGTCCTCGAATCATCTAGACAATAATTTGAAAGTTCCTTTTAAAAAGGTATCTAGATGGTTGAAATGAAATTCCTCAAACCAGTTCTTTTGCGTCTTAATATGTGTCCAACTAGAAGGGTTGGCCATCATGTGTTTAGACAGCCCAAGTAAGCCTTTTTTAAAAAAACCAGGAACACTCGGTTTTCCAACTTCAACTTTTTTCTAAAATTTCTAATCACATCAAATCAAGAAAGACGAATCAGTCGTTTGCGTGTGTTCTATCTTCGGAACATCTAGAGAATAATTTCATAGTTCCATTTAAATAGGTATCTAGAAGGTTGCAACGAAATTCTTCCAACCAGTTCTTTTGTGTCTTTCAAAATTGATTATAATTTTAATATGCGTCCAGCTTGAACGTTTGGCTGTCATGTGTTTAGACAGCCCATGTAAGCCGTTTTTAAAAAAACCCGGAACACTCGGTTTTCCAACTTCAACTTTGTTCTAAAGTTTCTAATCACATCAAGTCAGGAAAGATGAATCAGTCGTATGCGTCTGTTCGGTCTTCGAATCATCTAGAGAATAATTTGATAGTTCCATTTAAAATAGGTATCTAGAAGGTTGCAACGAAATTCTTCCACCAGTTCTTTTGGGTCTTTCAAAATTGATTATAATTTTAATATGTGTCCAGCTAGAAGGGTTGGCCATCATGTGTTTAGACAGCCCCAGTAAGCCCTTTTTAAAAAAACCCGGAACACTCGGTTTTCCAGCTTCAACTTTGCTCTAAAATTTCTAATCACATCTAATCATGAAAGACGAATCAGTCGTATGCGTGTGTTCTGTCTTCGAATCATCTGGAGAATAATTTGATAGTTCCTTTTAAATAGGTATCTAGAAGGTTGCATTGAAATTCTTCCAACCAGTTCTTTTGTGTCTTTCAAAATTGATTATAATTTCAATATGTGTCCAGCTAGAAGGGTTGGCCATCATGTGTTTAGACAGCCCATGTAAGCCTTTTTTAAAAAAACCAGGAACACTCGGTTTTCCAACTTGAACTTTGTTCTAAAGTTTCTAATCACATTTAGTCAGGAAAGACGAATCTGTCGTACGCGTATGTTCTGTCCTCGAATTATCTAGAGAATAATTTGAAAGTTCCTTTTAAAGAGGTATCTAGATGGTTGGAATGAAATTCTTCCAACCAGTTCTTTTGGGTCTTACAAAATTGATTATAATTTTAATGTCTCCAACTAGAAGGGTTGGCCATCATGTGTTTAGACAGCCCAAGTAAGCCTTTTTTAAAAAAACCAGGAACAATCGGTTTTCCAACTTCAACTTTTTTCTAAAATTTCTAATCACATCAAATCAGGAAAGACGAATCAGTCGTATGCGACTGTTCTGTCTTCGAATCATCTAGAGAATATTTGATAGTTCCATTTAAATGGGTATCCAGACGGTTGAAATGAAATTCTTCCAACCAGTTCTTTTGGGTCTTTCAAAATTGATTATAATTTTAATATGTGTCCAGCTAGAAGGGTTGGCCATCTCGTGTTTAGACTGCCCTAGTAAGCCTTTTTTAAAAAAAGCAGAAACACTAGGTTTTCCAGCTTCAACTTTGCTCTAAAATTTCTAATCACATCTAATCATGAAAGATGAGTCAGTCGTATGCGTGTGTTCTATCTTCGAATCATCTGGAGAATAATTTGATTGTTCCTTTTAAATAGGTATCTAGAAGGTTGCGTTGAAATTCTTCCAACAAGTTCTTTTGTGTCTTTCAAAATTGATTATAATTTCAATATGTGTCCAGCTAGAAGGGTTGGCCATCATGTGTTTAGACAGCCCTTGTAAGACTTTTTAAAAAAAACCCGGAACACTCAGTCTTCCAACTTCAACTTTGTTCTAAAGTTTCTAGTCACATTTAGTCAGGAAAGACGAATCAGTTGTATGAGTATGTTCTGTCTTCGAATCATCTAGAGAATAATTTGATAGTTCCTTTTAAATAGGTATCTACAAGGTTGCATAGAAATTCTTCCTACCAGTTCTTTTGTGTCTTCCAAAATTCATTATAATTTCAATATGTGTCCAGCTAGAAGGGTTGGCCATCATGTGTTTAGACAGCCCATGTAAGCCTTTTTTAAAAAAACCCGGAAACACGGTTTTCCAACTTCAACTTTGTTCTAAAATTTCTAACCACATCTAATCATGAAAGATGAATCAGTCATATGCGTGTGTTCTATCTTCGAATCATCTAGAGAATAGTTTGATAGTTCCATTTAAATAGGTATCTATAAGGTTGTAACGAAATTCTTCCTGCCAGTTCTTTTGTGTCTTTCAAAATTGATTATAATTTCAATATGTGTCCAGCTAGAAGGGTTGGCCATCATGTGTTTAGACAGCCCATGTAAGCCTTTTATAAAAAAACTTGGAACACTCTGTTTTCCAGCTTCAACTTTGTTCTAAAATTTCCAATCAGATCTAATCCTGAAAGACGAATCAGTCGTATGCGTGTGTTCTGTCTTCGAATCATCTAGAGAATAATTTGATAGTTCCTTTTAAAAAGGTATCTAGAAGGTTGCATTGAAATTCTTCCAACCAGTTCTTTTGTGTCTTTCAAAATTGATTATAATTTCAATATGTGTCCAGCAAGAAGGGTTGGCCATCATGTGTTTAGGCAGCCCATGTAAGCCTTTTTTAAAAAAACCCGGAACACTCGGTTTTCCAACTTCAACTTTTTTCTAAAGATTTCTAATCACATCTAATCAGGAAAGATGAATCAGTCGTATGCGTGTGTTCCGTCTTCGAATCATCAAGAGAATAATTTGATAGTTCCATTTAAATGGTATCTAGAAGGTTGCAACGAAATTCTTCCAACCAGTTCTTTTGTGTCTTTCAAAATTGATCATAATTTTAATATGTGTCCAGCTAGAAGGGTTGGCCATCATGTGTTTGGAATGCCCCAGTAAGCCTTTTTTAAAAAAACCCGGCACACTCGGTTTTCCAACTTCAACATTTTTCTAAAGATTCGAATCACATCTAATCAGGAAAGACGAATCAGTCGTATGCGTGTGTTCCCCCTTCGAATCAACTAGAGAATAATTTGATAGTTCCATTTAAATAGGTATCTAGAAGGTTGCAACGAAATTCTTCCAACCAGTTCTTTTGTGTCTTTCAAAATTGATTATAATTTTAATATGTGTCCAGCTAGATGGGTTGGCCATCATGTGTTGAGACAGCCCATGTAAGCCTTCTTTAAAAGGACCCGGAACACTCGGTTTTCCAAATTCAACTTTCTTCTAAAATATCTAATCACATATAATCTGGAAAGACGAATCAGTCGTATGCGTGTGTTGTGTCTTCGAATCATCAAGAGAGTAATTTGAAAGTTCCTTTTAGAAAGGTATCCCGATGGTTGAAATGAAATTCTTCCAACCTGTTCTTTTGGGTCTTTCAAAATTGATTATAATTTTAATATGTGTCCAGCTAGAAGGGTTGGCGATCTCGTGTTTAGACTGCCCTAGTAAGCCTTTTTTAAAAAAACCAGAAACACTAGGTTTTCTAGCTTCAACTTTGCTCTAAAATTTCTAATCACATCTAATCATGAAAGACGAGTCAGTCGTATGCGTGTGTTCTATCTTCGAATCATCTGGAGAATAATTTGATAGTTCCTTTTAAATAGGTATCTAGAAGGTTGCATTGAAATTCTTCCAACCAGTTCTTTTGTGTCTTTCAAAATTGATTATAATTTCAATTTGTGTCCAGCTAGAAGGGTTGGCCATCATGTGTTTAGACAGCCCCATGTAAGACTTTTTTAAAAAAACCCGGAACACTCAGTTTTCCAACTTCAACTTTGTTCTAAAGTTTCTAATCACATTAGTCAGGAAAGACGAATCATCAGTTCTTTCTTCGAATCATCTAGAGAATAGTTTGATAGTTCCATTTAAATAGGTATCTATAAGGTTGTAACGAAATTCTTCCTGCCAGTTCTTTTGTGTCATTCAAAATTGATTATAATTTTAATATGTGTCCAGCTAGAACGGTTGGCCATCATGTGTTTAGAAAGCCCATGTAAGCCTTTTTTAAAAAACTTTGAACACTCGGTTTTCCAGATTCAACTTTGTTCTAAAATTTCAATCACATCTAATCTTGAAAGACGAATCAGTCGTATGCGTGTGTTCTGTCTTCGAATCATCTAGAGAATAATTTGATTAGTTCCTTTAAAAAGTAATTTTATATGTGTCCAGCTAGAAGGGTTGGCCATCTCGTGTTTAGACTGCCCTAGTAAGCCTTTTTTTAAAAAACCGGAACACTAGGTTTTCCAGCTTCAACTTTGTTCTAAAATTTCTAATCACATCTAATCATGAAAGATGAATCAGTCGTATGCGTGTGTTCTGTCTTCGAATCATCTAGAGAATAATTTCGATAGTTCCTTTTAAATAGGTATCTAGAAGGTTGCGCAGAAATTCTTCCAACCAGTTCTTTTGTGTCTTCAAAATTGATTATAATTTCAGTATGTGTCCAGTTAGAAGGGTTGGCCATCATGTGTTTAGACAGCCCATGTAAGCCTTTTTTAAAAAAACCCGGAACACTCGGTTTTCCAGATTCAACTTTCTTCTAAGATTTCTAATCACATCTAATCAGGAAAGACGAATCAGTTGTATGCGTGTGTTCTGTCTTCGAATCATCTAGAGAATAAGTCGATAGTTCCTTTTAAATAGGTATCTAGAAGGTTGCATTGAAATTCTTCCAACCAGTTCTTTTGTGTCTTTCAAAATTGATTATAATTTCAACATGTGTCCAGCTAAAAGGGTTGGCCATCGTGGGTTTAGACAGCCCATGTAAGCCTTTTTTAAAAAAACCCGAAACACTCGGTTTTCCAGATTCAATTTTCTTCTAAAATTTCTAATCACATATAATCAGGAAAGACGAATCAATCGTGTGCGTGTTTTGTCTCTTCGAATCATCAAGGGAATAATTTGAATGTCCCTTTTAAAAAGGTATCTAGATGGTTGGAATGAAATTCTTCCAACTTGTTCTTTTGGGTCTTTCAAAATTGAATATAATTCTAATATGTGTCCACTAGAATGTTGGCCATCATGTGTTTAGACAGCCTCAGTAAGTAAAAAAGACCAGGAACACTCGGTTTTCCGTGAAACGAATCATCCCATTCAAAAATTCTTCTAATCACATCTAATCAGGAAAGACGAATCAGTCGTATGCGTGTGTTCTGTCTTCGAATCATCGATCTAATCTAGAACACTCGGTTTTCCAGATTCAACTTTCTTCTAAAATTTCTAATCACATCTAATCAGGAAAGACGAATCAATCGTATGCGTGTGTTCTCTCTTCGAATCATCATAGTTCATCATTTAGAAGCCTCAGGCCTATCTAGAACACTCGGTTTTCCAGACTTCAACTTTTTCTAAAATTTCTAATCACATCTAATCAGGAAAGACGAATCAGTCGTATGCGTGTGTTCTGTCTTCGAATCATCTAGAGAATAATTGATAGTTCCATTTAAATAGGTATCGTCGGTTTTCCAGATTCAACTTTCTTCTAAAATTTCTAATCACATATAATCAGGAAAGACGAATGAGTCGTATGCGTGTGTTCTGTCTTCGAATCATCTAGAGAATAATTTGAATGTTCCTTTTAAAAAGGTATCTAGAAGGTTGGAATGAAATTCTTCCAACTTGTTCTTTTGGGTCTTTCAAAATTGAATATAATTCTAATATGTGTCCCGCTAGAAAGATTGGCCATCATGTGTTTAGACAGCCTAAGTAAGCCAATTCTAAAAAACCAGGAACACTCGGTTTTCCAACTTCAACTTTTTTCTTAAATTTCTAATCACATCTAATCGGGAAAGTTGAATCAGTCGTATGCGTGTGTTCTGTCTTCGAATCTTCTAGAGAATAATTTGATAGTTCCTTTTAAATAGGTATCTAGAAGGTTGCAACGAAATTCTTCCAACCAGTTCTTTTGTGTCTTTCAAAATTGATTATAATTTTAATATGTGTCCAGCTAGAAGGGTTGGCCATCATGTGTTTAGACAGCCCATGTAAGCCTTTTTTAAAAAAACCCGGAACAATCGGTTTCCTGATTAAACTTTCTTCTAAAATTTCTAATCACATCTAATCAGGAAAGACGAATCAGTCGTATGCGTGTGTTGTGTCTTCGAATCATCTAGAGAATAATTTGAAAGTTCCTTTTAAAAGGTATCTAGATGGTTGGAATGAAATTCTTCCAACCAGTTCTTTTGGGTCTTTCAAAATTGATTATAATTTTAATATGTGTCCAGCTAGAAGGGTTGGCCATCATGTGTTTAGACAGCCCAAGTAAGCCTTTTTAAAAAAACCAGGAACACTCGGTTTTCCAACTTCAACTTTTTTCTAAAATTTCTAATCACATCTAATCATGAAAGACGAATCAGTCGTATGCGTGTGTTCTGTCTTCGAATCATCTAGAGAATAATTTGATAGTTCCATTTAAATAGGTATCTAGAAGGTTGCAACGAAATTCTTCCAACCAGTTCTTTTGTGTCTTTCAAAATTGATTATAATTTTAATATGTGTCCAGCTAGAAGGGTTGGCCATCATGTGTTTAGACAGCCCATGTAAGCCTTTTTTAAAAAAACCGGAACACTCGGTTTTCCAACTTCAACTTTTTCTAAAATTTCTAATCACATCTAATCAGGAAAGACGAATCAGTCGTATGCGTGTGTTGTGTCTTCGAATCATCTAGAGAATAATTTGATAGTTCCATTTAAATAGGTATCTAGAAGGTTGCAATGAAATTCTTCCAACCAGTTCTTTTGTGTCTTTCAAAATTGATTATAATTTCAATATGTGTCCAGCTAGAAGGGTTGGCCATCATGTGTTTAGACAGCCCATGTAAGCCTTTTTTTAAAAAACCCGGAACACTCGGTTTTCCAACTTCAACTTTTTCTAAAATTTCTAATCACATCTAATCATGAAAGACGAATCAGTCGTATGCGTGTGTTCTGTCTTCGAATCATCTAGAGAATAATTTGATAGTTCCTTTTAAATAGGTATCTAGAAGGTTGCAACGAAATTCTTCCAACCAGTTTTTTTGTGTCTTTCAAAATTTATATAATTTTAATATGTGTCCAGCTAGAAGGGTTGGCCATCATGTGTTTAGACAGCCCAGTAAGCCTTTTTTAAAAAAACCAGGAACACTCGGTTTTCCAACTTCAACTTTTTTCTAAAATTTCTAATCACATCTAATCAGGAAAGACGAATCAGTCGTATGCGTGTGTTCTGTCTTCGAATCATCTAGAGAATAATTTGATAGTTCCTTTTAAATAGGTATCTAGAAGGTTGCAAGAAATTCTTCCAACCAGTTCTTTTGTGTCTTTCAAAATTGATTATAATTTAATATGTGTCCAGCTAGAAGGGTTGGCCATCATGTGTTTAGACAACCCATGTAAGCCTTTTTTAAAAAAACCAGGAACACTCGGTTTTCCAACTTCAACTTTCTTCTAAAATTTCTAATCACATCTAATCAGGAAAGACGAATCAGTCGTATGTGTGTGTTGTGTCTTCGAATCATCTAGAGAATAATTTGAAAGTTCCTTTTAAAAAGGTATCTAATGGTTGGAATGAAATTCTTCCAACCAGTTCTTTTGTGTCTTTCAAAATTGATTATAATTTTAATATGTGTCCAGCTAGAAGGGTTGGCCATCATGTGTTTAGACAGCCCAAGTAAGCCTTTTTTAAAAAAACCAGGAACACTCGGTTTTCCACTTCAACTTTTTCTAAAATTTCTAATCACATCTAATCAGGAAAGACGAATCAGTCGTATGCGTGTTCTGTCTTCGAATCATCTAGAGAATAATTTGATAGTTCCTTTTAAATAGGTATCTAGAAGGTTGCATTGAAATTCTTCCAACCAGTTCTTTTGTGTCTTTCAAAATTGATTATAATTTCAATATGTGTCCAGCTAGAAGGGTTGGCCATCATGTGTTTAGACAGCCCATGTAAGCCTTTTTTAAAAAAACCCGGAACACTCGGTTTTCCAACTTCAACTTTGTTCTAAAATTTCTAATCACATCTAATCATGAAAGACGAATCAGTCGTATGCGTGTGTTCTGTCTTCGAATCATCTAGAGAATAATTTGAAGTTCCTTTTAAATAGGTATCTAGAAGGTTGCAATGAAATTCTTCCAACCAGTTCTTTTGTGTCTTTCAAAATTGATTATAATTTCAATATGTGTCCAGCTAGAAGGGTTGGCCATCATGTGTTTAGACAGCCCATGTAAGCCTTTTTTAAAAAAACCCGGAACACTCGGTTTTCCAATCAACTTTCTTCTAAAATTTCTAATCACATCTAATCAGGAAAGACGAATCAGTCGTATGCGTGTGTTCTGTCTTCGAATCATCTAGAGAATAATTTGATAGTTCCTTTTAAATAGGTATCTAGAAGGTTGCATTGAAATTCTTCCAACCAGTTCTTTTGTGTCTTTCAAAATTGATTATAATTTCAATATGTGTCCAGCTAGAAGGGTTGGCCATCATGTGTTTAGACAGCCCATGTAAGCCTTTTTTAAAAAAACCAGGAACACTCGGTTTTCCAAATTCAACTTTTTTCTAAAATTTCTAATCACATCTAATCAGGAAAGACGAATCAGTCGTATGCGTGTGTTCTGTCTTCGAATCATCTAGAGAATAATTTGATAGTTCCTTTTAAATAGGTATCTAGAAGGTTGCATTGAAATTCTTCCAACCAGTTCTTTTGTGTCTTTCAAAATTGATTATAATTTCAATATGTGTCCAGCTAGAAGGGTTGGCCATCATGTGTTTAGACAGCCCATGTAAGCCTTTTTTAAAAAAACCGGAACACTCGGTTTTCCAAATTCAACTTTTTTCTAAAATTTCTAATCACATCTAATCAGGAAAGACGAATCAGTCGTATGCGTGTGTTCTGTCTTCGAATCATAGAGAATAATTTGAAGTTCCTTTTAAAAGGTATCTAGAAGGTTGCAATGAAATTCTTCCAACCAGTTCTTTTGTGTCTTTCAAAATTGATTATAATTTTAATATGTGTCCAGCTAGAAGGGTTGGCCATCATGTGTTTAGACAGCCCAAGTAAGCCTTTTTTAAAAAAACCAGGAACACTCGGTTTTCCAACTTCAACTTTTTCTAAAATTTCTAATCACATCTAATCAGGAAAGACGAATCAGTCGTATGCGTGTGTTCTGTCTTCGAATCATCTAGAGAATAATTTGATAGTTCCATTTAAATAGGTATCTAGAAGGTTGCAACGAAATTCTTCCAACCAGTTCTTTTGTGTCTTTCAAAATTGATTATAATTTCAATATGTGTCCAGCTAGAAGGGTTGGCCATCATGTGTTTAGACAGCCCATGTAAGCCTTTTTTAAAAAAACCCGGAACACTCGGTTTTCCAGATTCAACTTTCTTCTAAAATTTCTAATCACATCTAATCAGGAAAGACGAATCAGTCGTATGCGTGTGTTGTGTCTTCGAATCATCTAGAGAATAATTTGAAGTTCCTTTTAAATAGGTATCTAGAAGGTTGAATGAAATTCTTCCAACCAGTTCTTTTGTGTCTTTCAAAATTGATTATAATTTCAATATGTGTCCAGCTAGAAGGGTTGGCCATCATGTGTTTAGACAGCCCAAGTAAGCCTTTTTTAAAAAAACCCGGAACACTCGGTTTTCCAATTCAACTTTCTTCTAAAATTTCTAATCACATCTAATCAGGAAAGACGAATCAGTCGTATGCGTGTGTTGTGTCTTCGAATCATCTAGAGAATAATTTGAAAGTTCCTTTTAAAAAGGTATCTAGATGGTTGGAATGAAATTCTTCCAACCAGTTCTTTTGTGTCTTTCAAAATTGATTATAATTTTAATATGTGTCCAGCTAGAAGGGTTGGCCATCATGTGTTTAGACAGCCCAGTAAGCCTTTTTTAAAAAAACCAGGAACACTCGGTTTTCCAACTTCAACTTTTTTCTAAAATTTCTAATCACATCTAATCAGGAAAGACGAATCAGTCGTATGCGTGTGTTCTGTCTTCGAATCATCTAGAGAATAATTTGATAGTTCCATTTAAATAGGTATCTAGAAGGTTGCAATTGAAATTCTTCCAACCAGTTCTTTTGTGTCTTTCAAAATTGATTATAATTTCAATATGTGTCCAGCTAGAAGGGTTGGCCATCATGTGTTTAGACAGCCCATGTAAGCCTTTTTTAAAAAAACCCGGAACACTCGGTTTTCCAACTTCAACTTTTTCTAAAATTTCTAATCACATCTAATCAGGAAAGACGAATCAGTCGTATGCGTGTGTTCTGTCTTCGAATCATCTAGAGAATAATTTGATAGTTCCTTTTAAAAGGTATCTAGATGGTTGCAATGAAATTCTTCCAACCAGTTCTTTTGTGTCTTTCAAAATTGATTATAATTTTAATATGTGTCCAGCTAGAAGGGTTGGCCATCATGTGTTTAGACAGCCCAAGAAAGCCTTTTTTAAAAAAACCAGAACACTCGGTTTTCCAACTTCAACTTTTTTCTAAAATTTCTAATCACATCTAATCAGGAAAGACGAATCAGTCGTATGCGTGTGTTCTGTCTTCGAATCATCTAGAGAATAATTTGATAGTTCCTTTTAAATAGGTATCTAGAAGGTGCAATGAAATTCTTCCAACCAGTTCTTTTGTGTCTTTCAAAATTGATTATAATTTCAATATGTGTCCAGCTAGAAGGGTTGGCCATCATGTGTTTAGACAGCCCAAGTAAGCCTTTTTTAAAAAAACCAGGAACACTCGGTTTTCCAATTCAACTTTCTTCTAAAATTTCTAATCACATCTAATCAGGAAAGACGAATCAGTCGTATGCGTGTGTTCTGTCTTCGAATCATCTAGAGAATAATTTGAATAGTTCCTTTTAAAAAGGTATCTAGATGGTTGCAATGAAATTCTTCCAACCAGTTCTTTTGTGTCTTTCAAAATTGATTATAATTTCAATATGTGTCCAGCTAGAAGGGTTGGCCATCATGTGTTTAGACAGCCCAAGTAAGCCTTTTTTAAAAAAACCAGGAACACTCGGTTTTCCAACTTCAACTTTTTTCTAAAATTTCTAATCACATCTAATCAGGAAAGACGAATCAGTCGTATGCGTGTGTTCTGTCTTCGAATCATCTAGAGAATAATTTGATAGTTCCTTTTAAATAGGTATCTAGAAGGTTGCAATGAAATTCTTCCAACCAGTTCTTTTGTGTCTTTCAAAATTGATTATAATTTCAATATGTGTCCAGCTAGAAGGTTGGCCATCATGTGTTTAGACAGCCCATGTAAGCCTTTTTTAAAAAAACCGGAACACTCGGTTTTCCAAATTCAACTTTCTTCTAAAATTTCTAATCACATCTAATCATGAAAGACGAATCAGTCGTATGCGTGTGTTGTGTCTTCGAATCATCTAGAGAATAATTTGAAAGTTCCTTTTAAAAGGTATCTAGATGGTTGGAATGAAATTCTTCCAACCAGTTCTTTTGTGTCTTTCAAAATTGATTATAATTTTAATATGTGTCCAGCTAGAAGGGTTGGCCATCATGTGTTTAGACAGCCCAAGTAAGCCTTTTTTAAAAAAACCAGGAACACTCGGTTTTCCAGCTTCAACTTTTTTCTAAAATTTCCAATCACATCTAATCAGGAAAGACGAATCAGTCGTATGCGTGTGTTCTGTCTTCGAATCATCTAGAGAATAATTTGATAGTTCCTTTTAAATAGGTATCTAGATGGTTGCATTGAAATTCTTCCAACCAGTTCTTTTGTGTCTTTCAAAATTGATTATAATTTCAATATGTGTCCAGCTAGAAGGGTTGGCCATCATGTGTTTAGACAGCCCATGTAAGCCTTTTTTAAAAAAACCCGGAACACTCGGTTTTCCAACTTCAACTTTGTTCTAAAATTTCTAATCACATCTAATCATGAAAGACGAATCAGTCGTATGCGTGTGTTCTGTCTTCGAATCATCTAGAGAATAATTTGATAGTTCCTTTTAAATAGGTATCTGGAGGTTGCATTGAAATTCTTCCAACCAGTTCTTTTGTGTCTTTCAAAATTGATTATAATTTCAATATGTGTCCAGCTAGAAGGGTTGGCCATCATGTGTTTAGACAGCCATGTAAGCCTTTTTTTAAAAAAACCAGGAACACTCGGTTTTCCAATTCAACATTCTTCTAAAATTTCTAATCACATCTAATCAGGAAAGACGAATCAGTCGTATGCGTGTGTTCTGTCTTCGAATCATCTAGAGAATAATTTGAAGTTCCTTTTTAAAAGGTATCTAGATGGTTGCAATGAAATTCTTCCAACCAGTTCTTTTGTGTCTTTCAAAATTGATTATAATTTCAATATGTGTCCAGCTAGAAGGGTTGGCCATCATGTGTTTAGACTGCCCAAGTAAGCCTTTTTTAAAAAAACCAGGAACACTCGGTTTTCCAACTTCAACTTTTTTCTAAAATTTCTAATCACATCTAATCAGGAAAGACGAATCAGTCGTATGCGTGTGTTCTGTCTTCGAATCATCTAGAGAATAATTTGATAGTTCCTTTTAAATAGGTATCTAGAAGGTTGAATTGAAATTCTTCCAACCAGTTCTTTTGTGTCTTTCAAAATTGATTATAATTTCAATATGTGTCCAGCTAGAAGGGTTGGCCATCATGTGTTTAGACAGCCCATGTAAGCCTTTTTTAAAAAAACCCGGAACACTCGGTTTTCCAAATTCAACTTTCTTCTAAAATTTCTAATCACATCTAATCAGGAAAGACGAATCAGTCGTATGCGTGTGTTCTGTCTTCGAATCATCTAGAGAATAATTTGATAGTTCCTTTTAAATAGGTATCTAGAAGGTTGGAATGAAATTCTTCCAACCAGTTCTTTTGTGTCTTTCAAAATTGATTTTAATTTCAATATGTGTCCAGCTAGAAGGGTTGGCCATCATGTGTTTAGACTGCCCAAGTAAGCCTTTTTTAAAAAAACCGGAACACTCGGTTTTCCAACTTCAACTTTGTTCTAAAATTTCTAATCACATCTAATCATGAAAGACGAATCAGTCGTATGCGTGTGTTCTGTCTTCGAATCATCTAGAGAATAATTTGAAAGTTCCTTTTAAAAGGTATCTAGATGGTTGGAATGAAATTCTTCCAACCAGTTCTTTTGTGTCTTTCAAAATTGATTATAATTTAATATGTGTCCAGCTAGAAGGGTTGGCCATCATGTGTTTAGACAGCCCATGTAGCCTTTTTTAAAAAACCCGGAACACTCGGTTTTCCAATTCAACTTTCTTCTAAAATTTCTAATCACATCTAATCAGGAAAGACGAATCAGTCGTATGCGTGTGTTCTGTCTTCGAATCATCTAGAGAATAATTTGATAGTTCCTTTTAAATAGGTATCTAGAGGTTGCAACGAAATTCTTCCAACCAGTTCTTTTGTGTCTTTCAAAATTGATTATAATTTTCAATATGTGTCCAGCTAGAAGGGTTGGCCATCATGTGTTTAGACAGCCCATGTAAGCCTTTTTTAAAAAAACCCGGAACACTCGGTTTTCCAACTTCAACTTTGTTCTAAAATTTCTAATCACATCTAATCATGAAAGACGAATCAGTCGTATGCGTGTGTTCTGTCTTCGAATCATCTAGAGAATAATTTGATAGTTCCTTTTAAATAGGTATCTAGAGGTTGCATTGAAATTCTTCCAACCAGTTCTTTTGTGTCTTTCAAAATTGATTATAATTTCAATATGTGTCCAGCTAGAAGGGTTGGCCATGTGTTTAGACAGCCCATGTAAGCCCTTTTTTAAAAAAACCCGGAACACTCGGTTTTCCAACTTCAACTTTCTTCTAAAATTTCTAATCACATCTAATCATGAAAGACGAATCAGTCGTATGCGTGTGTTGTGTCTTCGAATCATCTAGAGAATAATTTGAAAGTTCCTTTTAAAAGGTATCTAGATTGTTGAATGAAATTCTTCCAACCAGTTCTTTTGTGTCTTTCAAAATTGATTATAATTTCAATATGTGTCCAGCTAGAAGGGTTGGCCATCATGTGTTTAGACAGCCCAAGTAGCCTTTTTTAAAAAAACCAGGAACACTCGGTTTTCCAGCTTCAACTTTTTTCTAAAATTTCTAATCACATCTAATCAGGAAAGACGAATCAGTCGTATGCGTGTGTTCTGTCTTCGAATCATCTAGAGAATAATTTGATAGTTCCTTTTAAATAGGTATCTAGAAGGTTGCATTGAAATTCTTCCAACCAGTTCTTTTGTGTCTTTCAAAATTATTATAATTTTAATATGTGTCCAGCTAGAAGGGTTGGCCATCATGTGTTTAGACAGCCCATGTAAGCCTTTTTTAAAAAAACCCGGAACACTCGGTTTTCCAACCAACTTTGTTCTAAAATTTCTAATCACATCTAATCAGGAAAGACGAATCAGTCGTATGCGTGTGTTCTGTCTTCGAATCATCTAGAGAATAATTTGATAGTTCCATTTAAATAGGTATCTAGAAGGTTGCAAGAAATTCTTCCAACCAGTTCTTTTGTGTCTTTCAAAATTGATTATAATTTAATATGTGTCCAGCTAGAAGGGTTGGCCATCATGTGTTTAGACAGCCCATGTAAGCCTTTTTTAAAAAACCCGGAACACTCGGTTTTCCAACTTCAACTTTCTTCTAAAATTTCTAATCACATCTAATCAGGAAAGATAATAGTCGTATGCGTGTGTTGTGTCTTCGAATCATCTAGAGAATAATTTGAAAGTTCCTTTTAAAAGGTATCTAGAGGTTGGAATGAAATTCTTCCAACCAGTTCTTTTGGGTCTTTCAAAATTGATTATAATTTTAATATGTGTCCAGCTAGAAGGGTTGGCCATCATGTGTTTAGACTGCCCATGTAAGCCTTTTTTTTAAAAAACCAGGAACACTCGGTTTTCCAACTTCAACTTTTTTCTAAAATTTCTAATCACATCTAACAGGAAAGACGAATCAGTCGTATGCGTGTGTTCTGTCTTCGAATCATCTAGAGAATAATTTGATAGTTCCTTTTAAATAGGTATCTGAAGGTTGCAATTGAAATTCTTCCAACCAGTTCTTTTGTGTCTTTCAAAATTGATTATAATTTCAATATGTGTCCAGCTAGAAGGGTTGGCCGTCATGTGTTTAGACAGCCATGTAAGCCTTTTTTAAAAAAACCCGGAACACTCGGTTTTCCAACTTCAACTTTCTTCTAAAATTTCTAATCACATCTAATCATGAAAGACGAATCAGTCGTATGCGTGTGTTGTGTCTTCGAATCATCTAGAGAATAATTTGATAGTTCCTTTTAAAAGGTATCCTAGATGGTTGCATTGAAATTCTTCCAACCAGTTCTTTTGACCAATTTCAAAATTGATTATAATTTTAATATGTGTCCAGCTAGAAGGGTTGGCCATCATGTGTTTTAGACAGCCCATGTAAGCCTTTTTTAAAAAAACCGGGAACACTCGACACAACTTCAACTTTGTTCAAAATTTCTAAAATCACATCTAACAGAAAAC
>CM025855.1:11419360-11787734 GCA_003952965.2 Morella rubra | reverse complement strand
TGCCACTCCCCGACAGGTGCTGAAAGTACTGCATTGATGGTTGCTTCTGCCCTAGCTACTTGGCAGCATCGATGGGCTGTTCCTTCCCCAACTAGGGGGAAGTGTAATACCAGCGTAATCCCCTGGATCCTGCAAACAGTTAGTTGTTAGCCCAGTTTACATGTTCTCTATGCATGTGAATAAAAAACTCAAGACTTTCTAAGTGTTAATGTCTCAAGCAAATACAAATACTTAAACAACGCCCGTCAAAGCAGATGCGACCAGCCTTGAAGGCGGAGCTTGGGAGTAGGGACCTGCATAACAGTTGATATTAGCAATGAAACATGCGTATATAAATTTCATTGAATTACAAAGCGTATACCTCGGTTGTGTTAGTTTGGGGTTGCTTTGTAGGTGTCTTTTGCTTCTTCTTCTTGCATGACCTTGCATTGTGGCCTTCCTTGCCACATTGGAGCATTTGATAATAGTTCCAACTTTGCTTAGCCTAATACGAAACTTAGGCTCATCCGTGCCCCTCCTCCTTAACTTCTTTGGCCTTCCGGGCTGCACTCTTGCTGTTGAAGGTACGCGCAGATCTTGCGGGGCATGATCTCATTGTTCTTCAATTGGCATTGGGTTAATTATAGGCCCATATGCCTTTATATATGTCTCCATGGTGTAAAAGTCATCAACAAAATTCTCGGGCTTCCCCCTATCATACAAAATGGCAGAAATTGCATGGGCGCAAGGTATATGCCCGTGAGGTCCCACCGTCTACAGCCGCATGTCCTCTCTTTTAAGTTCATTATGTATTGCCTCCGTTTATGCTCCACCTCAAATAATTCATTCCCAGCATAGGTGAAAATGCATTCACATGACTCGAGCCCATTTCTATCAAGTTTCTTCATGGTAGCTGGAGTCAGCCTCTTGTGCATCTTATTCATCCCGTCCTGCTAAACTTGATACCTTCGCATGAGCTTCTTTTTGATAACCTCCATCATTGTGATGATAGGTTTATCACGAGCCTCCAAAATATACGCATTGCAGCACTCTGACACGTTGTTCACGAGAAGATTTGACCTCGCATTTATAGGAAAATGGGATCTTGCCCACAGTGCTGGATCCACCTTCACCAACCATGCATACGCATCTTCACTTATTGCCTTTAGTGTCAACATCTAAGCCTTTCATTCTGCTACAATGTATGCAGAGGCTGCTGCCCAAAGCCAGTCCTTCAATAGCTGCCCATGATAACCTTCATCCTTGAAATTGCTGGACAAGTGTCATACGCAAATTGTGGAAATGCATTATATATGTAACTAAGGAAGGTTGGCCGCATGTGTTGCACCCTCAATACGTATCAGATATGACAAAAGCCCAATAACTCAATCAGATATTAATATGCATGTTCGAGCAATTTAAGAAACATTTATTTTATAATGAAACTGCCTAATTTAAACTGTAAAATATTAACCAAAATGCAACTTTATACCAATCGAAGCTGTAAAATATTAACCAAAAATAAATATTAACCGAAAAAAATATTAACCCAAACAAATATTAACTCAATTCAATTAACCCAAACAAAAAAAATATCAGATATTAACCCAAACAAATCAATTGTCAATACTTAATCGAAACAAATATTAAACAAAATCAGTTATCAGATATTAACCAAAACAAATCAATTACCCCAATCAAATACTAACCCAATGAATTATCAGATGTTAGTAATGATATTAACCCAAACAAATTAAAACTTAATACACTATGTAATCTGAATTTGACAGTGCTTACTTTTTGACGATCTGATATGAACGTTCAGCCATGTGGGAGATTGGGTCCGAGGTCGGATATTAACACGTTCAGAAACCACGACCAGCTGTCCTTCAACTCTGCCTCTAAAGCAGCCAATGCAATAGGATAGATATTATCGTTGCCATCACGACCAACATCTACAAATAACTGACCTTTATACGGAGCTTTCAGAAAACACCCATCAATGCCAATCAAAGGTCTGCAACCAGCCTTGAAGCCATCGCGCATGGCAGCCATCAAAAAGTACATACATTGGAAGGTTGGCTACATCTCCCTTATTGGCCTTTGAACCCTCAAAATCACACAAGATCTCGGGTTTGTAGGCTGCAGCGTTGCACAATAATCCCACAGCCTCACATATTGTGCTCTATGCATTCCCCATATCTCATCAGTTGCACGTTTCTTCGCCCTATATAACTTGCACGACTGACATCAACCTTCCATGCTCGCTTCATCTCTTCCTTTAGTGCTCCAATGGGCCAATCAGGGTTATGCTTGAACTGCTCCAAGTACTTGCTGATATCCACTTGTAGAACTTGGGTGTTTTTGTAGCTTCGAGTGCAGAAATAATCTGGAATGTCAGCTCATTCTTCACATTGCGAGCATATACTCGGTAGTTGCAGTGCTCTCACTTGCATTGCACGATCACCCTATCCCAGTCATTCTTCGCCCAATGAAGATCCTTACCAATATGTATATTGGCCTCCTACAGCCTCCCTAAACATTTCCACTTGAAGGAAATTTCATCCCCAACTCCAACTGGGGGCTCGCCATATACTTCTCCTTCCATTCCTTAAATTTCTCACGTTCAGCTTCCAGTATTCAGATTTCCGTCTTCACTCGACTCCTCAACAGTGAAACCAACTTCCTGACTATTCTCAGGCTCTTTCTCCAAAGCTGCACCCTCCTCTCCTTCAATTATTTCTTCATCTTCACATATGCGAGGTTGATACCCACTAGTTGCAGCATCGCCTCTATCCTTAAACACATCGTCTTCTCCACTAACTAAATCATCCCAAAATGAATCGGGTGGTGGACTTTCAGGAGGATCTTCCTCATCTTGCAGCTGTAGTTGTTTCCCTTTCTCCGTAGACCCTTTCTCTTTAGCCCCTTTTTTCACCACGGGCAGCTTAAACCTTTTCCTTTTACCATGGGCAGCTTCATGTCCGGTTTCTTCAGCAGCTTCGTTTCCAAATGCAACCACATAAAGAATTATGATATTAAAGAATTATGATATTGTAACCTTTATGACAGGGCACCATCTCCAAGACATCAATATCTGACGATATTAAAACCAACCCTTCATCAAGTGACTTTGTTGGGTGGGCGTAGTACATCAAGTCACCAGCTGTGTAACCGCACTCACCACATATTGCTTCGAGCTCAAAATACGATAGACAGTCCATATCCCATGGCTTGTGGTGCAAATCCTTCTTCCCTCCCACGTACTTAGTGTGTGGCATCCTTTGAAACCTTCCCCCATAGTGTATCTCAAACAAAACAAATTCTTTGCTCATTGTTTCTAAACCTGGTAGACATATAAAAGAACAAGAGTTAAATATGTACTTATGTCTGGTATCATCTAATGGTATTAGATTAGTATAATATAATGGTATTAGATTCGTATAACATAATAGTGGTGTATTAGTATGGCTGATATATTGTAAAAAAGAACAACAATCAATGTATATTTATAACATAATGGTAGTAGATTAGTATACTATAATGGTATTAGATTAGTATATTATAATGGCATTATATTTGTATAACACTTTGAAGCAGGTATAGTTTTTGGACAAAATCGAACTTCGATGCTCTCCAGAAAAGCAAACAGAAAATTTAGACATATTGAAATCCACAGAGAGAGAGAGAGAGATACCAGGAGTGCGAAAAGAACAAACAAAAGCATGACGCCAAAGAACCTTCTAGTTTCCATGCCTAACATTCTCTCTTGAAGCCATATTGGTTCATTTGCCCAGAGGCCATGACAGCATACTGTTGAGTCCCGAGTCATTTATAGAGATGAAACGACTTCGATTGTTTATAAACCGCGAAGTAAGTTTATCTGGAAAAAATAACTCTCTTCCCAATTAGTTAAGAGTGCTTGATTGGTTTGGATATCATTTACCCTCTTTGCCTTCCAATTTCACCGAAAGAAACTCAGTTATCTTACAATGAATTATCGCAACATGATCTAGGATGTGAGGGTACTGGAACACATGGTAAAATTGCTATTTTCACTTTTTCCTTCTGTAAACTATGATTCAACTTCCTTCAAGCTAACATAGTTGCTTTGTTCTTTTTTCTTTTTCTTTTTCTTTGTACTTGCAAACTTGACAGTTTTGAATTTCTCTTATTCAAAGCTCTTAAAAAAAATCCCAAATCTTTCAGGGCATTCAAATATTAAGGAATTGATTCTTACCTAGTGTAGAAATTTAAAGGAGATTCATCATTTTTTTGGGCTGCTTGATAAGCTTGTTCTATTGACCTTTTTGGATGCTCTAAACTTAGGAGCTTTCCAGAAGCATTAAGTTGAGATCTTTGGAAGTCCTTGATCTTAGATATTGCTCGAGCCTTCTAAACTTTCCTGAGATCGAGGGTGAAATGAAAAATCTTTGCGAAATCAGCTTAATTGGAAGTCATATAAAAGAACTGCCTTCATCCATTATAAATATCTCTGGGGTTTGCTCATTAATTGGAAGTACAAAACTTATGCATCTTCCAGGTAGCATTTTTCAGTTGCAACATCTAGAGTTGTTTCGGATCAGTGGATGTCCACGATTTAGAGGGTTTGGAGAAAAGCTGATGGAGGACAACAGACAATTCATGTCATCTATCGTGCCGAACAGGGAATATGAGATTTCCAAAGGATGAGTTCAACAGTTCGGGCATCGAAATTTTTGATGCAAACTTAGTCCGCTCATAATCAAATTGCTTTTCGAATAGTACTTGGCAGCCAAATTTGTATAAGCTAGATCTATCAGAGATTGGTATTGTCAGCCTTTCTGCAAGCATCACAAGATTTGTTCGATTGAGGCGTCTAGATTTGAACAATTGCAAGCAACTTCAGGAAATCCTAGAACTTCCACAGAATATAGAGGTGGTACATGCTAGAGGATGCATTTCATTGGAAATTTTTTCACAAGCCTCAAAGAAGTTTCAATTCGACACAAGCGACGAATCGCTCAATGAGCTAATTTGGCTTGACTTGTTTGGATGCTATAAGTTGCTCAAGAAGCTTAGCAATCCTGTGTTGAG
Organism: Morella rubra; assembly: GCA_003952965.2. Classification (NCBI taxonomy): domain Eukaryota; kingdom Viridiplantae; phylum Streptophyta; class Magnoliopsida; order Fagales; family Myricaceae; genus Morella; species Morella rubra. The sequence goes on along the minus strand of CM025855.1, from coordinate 11,782,679 downwards.
TCCTTCACTTCGTAAGATATGTGTCTGTCTGTCTCGTCTATACGTATTTGTGTGTCTTTGTGTATTGCCAAAGATTTATAATAAGCTTGTTTCAATTGCAACAAGATTTATTTGGCCCTATATATGCTGGACAAGAGATTCCAACCAATTGGTTCAGCTTGCTTGAGGTATGTCTCGCTATCTGTTCTTTTTTTTTTTTCTATGTAAATATTCATTCAACCACCCAAAAGAACAAAGTCAAGGGGGGGGGGGGGGGGGGGGGGGGGGTTGGGGGATTATCAGAGTTCAGAATAATAAGAGGAATATATTGTGTAGGTAACCTCTTGAATATATTATGCTTAACATCAGCCCGAGAATTTCTACTAAAGGTAACATTAGACTTACGCACATTAAGATGTTGGCTCGACCACTCAGCATATTTAATAAGGCATTGCCGAACCACATGAGCTTCTCTAGCCATGGCACAAGTGAAAATAGGGAGATCATCTTCAAAAAGGAGATGCAAGATTGAAGGGGCAGCACGAGCAATACAAATTCCATGGATAAGACGATCAGCTTCAACACACAATAAAATACGAGATAAGACCTCCGAACCAATGATAAACAAAAATGGAGCCATAGGATCCCCTTGGTGAAGCCCCCCAGTAGGCTTAATTAGACCAAATGGAGAACCATTGAGAAGAATGGGACAAGACGCAGAAGAAAGGGTCTGCTCAATCCAGCCCACAAAATAGGGATCAAAACCAAAACACTTCATCGTCACCAAAATTAAATTCCACTCCTTACGGTCATAAGCCTTTTCAATGTTAGCTCGATTAGCCATAATTTTTCTACCCGTCCTCCTTTTCTTCAAAACATAGAAAAGCTCATGCGCTAAGATCGAATTCTCATGAATAGTCTGTCCCAGAACAAAGGCCACTTTAAGCGGAGAAATAAGCTTATCAATGACCATCCTCAAACAATTAGCCAAGATTTTCAAAATAAGCTTAGAAACCACATTACAAAAGCTAATCGAGCGAAATTGAGAGATTTGGGAAGGACACTCCCCCTTGGAACGAGAATCACAAGACAATGATTAATCTCTCTAGACACAAAAACCAATCCTAAAGAATCGTTGAATCATTAAGACCACATCACAACCAACAATATGCTAAATTTTTTTATAAAAAATGGCAATCATCCCATCCGGTCCCAAGGCCTTAAAAGAACCCAAAGAGAGAAGAGTAGAGTGAATTACCTCCAGGGAGGGGATTGCACATAAAGCAGCATTTTCCAAAGGCGACAAAACAAGAGAAATCAATCCAGCCAAATCAGGGGGAATACTTGGCTGAGTAGAAGATACATCCTATGAAAATAATCTGAAATATAATTTCTAACCTCATCACGAGTAGAAATCCAAGAGCCTTCTTCAGTTTTAAGAAATTCAATAGAATTTCTTCTACGAAGGATAATTGTGGAAGTGTGAAAAAACTTAGTATTGAGATCCCGAGTAGGAAGCCAAAGCTCCTGGGACTTCATACGCTATAAGTCCTCTTCCTTTCTCATCTCTTCATTTGAAGCAAAATCAACTGTTTTTCCACTCGGCAATGATCCTCAGAAATCGGTTGAGATTGGACCCATTCAAGAGACTTACATAAGCGAAAAATATTTTCTTGGATGCAACCAAAATGAGCTTTATTCCAAGCTCTAAGTTCTTGCTTAGTATTTTTAGTACACTAACAAAGATGAAAAGCTGGAGACCCCACTGAATCAACCTGCCAATGACGAGTCACCACATCTGCGCAACCAACGTCTTTGAGCCAAAAAGTTTCAAAACGAAACGGCTTTTTCAAAGGAAGAGCACCCCCAGCTGTATCCAACAAAAGAGGAGAGTGATCCAAGGCTAAACGGACTAAGTGAGAAATAGAGGTTCGAGGGAAAAGGATACACCAATCACTATTAGCAAGACATCGATCTAGACGCTCCCGAATGTTAGCCAAACCATCCTGATTATTAGACCAAGTATAAGGAGGCCCCTAAAACCTAGATCAATAAGGCCATGAGTATTAATAAGAGACTGCAGTGGATTCAAAGAAGAAGAGGCCATTGGGAGACCTCTCTGTTTTTCCCAATCAGCACCTATGCAGTTTAAATCTCCAATACATAACCAGGGGTCACTAAAGGAATTAGCCAAAGAATCAAGCCCACTCCAAAAAGCATCCCGGAGATGCCACCGAGTAGGACCATATAAACACAAGAAATTAACCACGGAGTATTAGGAGGATCCGAATACACCAACAAATTAACAGAATTAGGAGTAGTCGAAATAAGCACAACATCAACCCCATGTTTTCAAGCAAACACAACACTCCCACAATGACCATTCGGAGGGTAATCAGCAAAATTAAAGAAACCAACTCGATTCAAAGGACTCTGAACATCAACAATTTTAGTTTCAGCAAGGCAAACAAAATCCAAAGAGAACTTTCTTTCCAACGACCGAAGCTCACAAACTACTGCCACTCGGCCTATTTCGCAACAATTCCAACATAAGTCCCTCATTGATCCACTTAGGGTGGCTTAGGGCCCACTGCCATACCCAATTTCGATAAAAGGGAACATATCTCAGTTGAAGAAGACTCCAGAGCCAAATCCAAGACACCAACGGCCAATTCATATTTCCTTGGAGAGTGCCTCTTGTGAAAAGCAATCTTATGGCGCCGAGCTTTCAGAACAGCCAAGGTAATGTGTTCTTCCAGATCTGAGGTGTCGATTTCAGGGGAAGGCTCCACCACAATAGATCGGCAAATAGGAGAGTGGGGTTTATTAGCAGAGACATCAAACAACAGGAGCTAGCATCAATTTCCTCTTTGCCGAGTAAAACTGGTCTTCATAAGGGAAGGCCTCATAGTAGGGTAAAGGAGGACTACAGGCTGACCCAATCTGAATGGGGCCAGCGGGAGGGCTGATAAAGCCCAGCTCAAACTTACTAACCACACCCAAAGGTATTCAACAGCCTTTTGCTTCCCCTTATCAGGCGTCTGAAGAGAAAAGGGGCCAGGGATATTGCACTAATAACCGGCCCACCTGAAGGACTATCGACGAGTCCAAGAGAGGAGAAAAGATGCCTAGCAGTAAAAGAATCAAGCCCAATAGAAGGCCTAGAGGACCAACCAGCTGAGAGAGGGCTAGAGCCTATCTTTTTACCGTTTTGGGACTCCAAACGGGCAGAAGATTTTTTTCTAAGAAGCCCTGTCGACTTCTGAGCCTCCAAAGCAGAGCTGAAAAAAGACAAACCACACCGACCAACGTCCAAAAGAGCAACTTCCAACGTATCCAAAGCAGAACTTGACAAGGCAAGTTGACAATTTGATGATGCCGCATCAAGGCTTTCCTTAAAAGGAGGAAATACAACAGCAGGACGGGACAAAGCATAGGATTCAAGAGGTTCCAAGAATTCTTCATTCACCAAAGAAGAAAGAACCTGACTTCTCCCCCCCCCCCCCCCCCGGATAAGCCAACCATGCTAGAAGAACACAACTCACGGGTTGAATCAACAACGGCTCTAAGGTCCTCCATAGACGGTTGCACCGGAGAGCTACTACCACCAGTAAGGCCAACGGTCTGAAAATGCATGGAAGAAGAATCACCATCCCCAGGATGCACTAGTCGAGAAGATTGGACAACCCGGACTACAGAATCCCATTGAAGGCTAATAGATTCAGCTCTTAGTTTATAGTCAAACGACAACTTACCAGAATGAGAATCAGCAACACGACAGGAGTTTTGGGTGTGACCAATCCTGCCACAAACATAACAAAAGTCGGCAAGCTTCTCGTATTTAAATTGGACCTAAGCGCTGGAAAGACCACAGCGAGGTATCTGGAAACCAGCCACAAGAGGCTTAGCAAGATCTAAATCCACACGGAGAAGCAAGAAACTGCGTTTGGAGGCATCCAAATATTCATTGGAATGAAGCTCTAACAAAGTACCTAACTTCAAACCAATGTACCTAGTGTTAGCCTCTCCCATACTATTACAAGGTAAGCCATGAACCTGCACCCAAAATGGCACCTTTCTAAAAGACACTTCTTGGAGCACCATCTCTAGCTCCCATTACTTGAAAACCATGAGCTGACCCCGCACATTCCAAAAGGATTGGGCAAAAACAAAGCTTCGGTCCTCCTCCTGAAGAAAGTGGAAGAGATACGTATTGACTTCTAGTTCTTCAACCAGAAACTCTTTGATACAAGTCCAAGCTATTTTGAGGGTAGCATGGATGACTGAAACGGCTATGGGTCTATTCGTGATCACTTTGGCAACCAAAAAACAACAAACGTTTTTCTTCCTCTAAGAAATCAGCTCAAGAACCAAATGAAACTCCTCCCATTTCATATTCTGGATCTGATGAACTAAAGAATCCATCTCACAAGTAGTATCCATGAAGCAAAGGTACAAGAAAACAGACGAAGACAACAAACAGAGAGCAAGAGAATAGAGCAACAATGTTAGAAATAAAAAAATTTATACTAGGAAAAATTATTTATACTAAGAGAGAGAAAAGAGATAAGTGAGACACATGATTTAAATGGTTCGATTTATAGACCTACATCCACTGTAGAAGGCCCAACTAGGGTTATTGGTTTACTCACTTATATATTTTGTTGAGTTTACATAGACTTTATTTATAAGTCTTTTGGAACAATAGCCCACAAAAGTTGAGTTTGGGACTCTAGTAATTTTAATACTCCCCCGCAAACTCAAGGTGGACACACGTTGAGTTTGGACTTACAAAAATAATTCAAGAAAAAATGACAACGTTGGAAAGTCGCCGAGGTGATGCTAGAAAGTCGCCGGGGTAATACCGGAAGTCGTCTGAATGATACCGGAAGGTCGCCGAAGTGATACCAAAGAGTCGCCAGAATGATACCGAAAGGTGGCCGGGGGTGGTGTCAGAAGGTCGTCAGGGTGGTGCCGGAAGGTCGTAGGAGTGATACCGGAAGGTAACCGGAGTGAAGCCGGGAAGTTGCCGGAGAGATGTTGGCAGGTCGCCGGAGTGATGCCGGGGAAGTCGCCGGAGTGAGGCCGGAAGATGCCGAAAGTTGCCGAAGTGATACCAAAAAGTGGCCGGGGTTGATGCCGGAAGGTCACCGGAGTGATACCAGAAGGTCGCTGGGAAGTTGCTGGAGTGAAGCCGGATGGTTCGCCAGAGTAATGCCGAGAAGTTGCCAAAATGATGCCAGGAGGTTGCCGGAGTGAAGTCGGAAGGCCGTCGGAGTGGTGCCGGAAGGTCTCCGACGTCTGAGAGAAGATGCCAGAAATTGGGCAGAATGATGCCGGTCTGGGCGCCGAAAAGCCGAAGAAATGATAAAGAAAATAACTAACTAAGTCGAGCTGAGCCAACAAGAGTGCTGGCTAGCCTGATCTAGGATCAAACCTGACTCTTATACCATGTTAGCAATTAAAAAATTTATACTAGGAAAAATTATTTATACTAAGAGAGAGAAAAAAGATAAGTGAGACACATGATTTAAGTGGTTCGGTCTATAGATCTATATTCACTGTGGAAGACCCAACTGGGCTTATTGGTTTACTCACTTATATATTTTGTTGAGTTTACGTAGACTTTGTTTATAAGCCTTTTGGAACAATAGCCCACAAAAGTTGAGTTTGGGACTCTAGTAATTTTAATAAACATAGCAAGGAAAAGCAAAGAGAAGGACAACACGCCCAAGAAACAGGGATAAACCCTAGAAAACTTCACAAGGAAGTACAAACAGAAAAGTGAACGGAGAGAAAATCCGTACAATTTGCTCTTCTTAAGTTGTGCAATTTCTCACTCTGTTCTTTACACGTTTGTGTGTGGGTTTGTTTGTAGGTTATATTGCAGAAAATTTATAAAACTTTGTTCAACAGGATTATGTTTTAGATGGCATTGCGGATTCTAGAAACGGCCTCCCAACTTGGTTCAGCCATAGTGAAAATTTTTTAAAGTGCTAATCGTTGTAGGATCAGAGTGAATTGGCAAGAGTGTTTGGAGGAGGCCATAACAGTTCCCTTATGTGCTGTTATTGGTTTTAGAGAACTGATCCCGCCCACAAATACAATGATAGAGGCCGGGAAAATTTCTGCTGCTGCTTATGTTGTACGTGAAGGACGTTCCCCGAGGCATGTTAAACGAATAAGTGTTGTTATTGGTAACGAATCTATGCGGTGGACACAACATTTGTTTTTGGCGTACACTAGGGTAGAACCTTCTGAGCTAGAGGGGAACCATTTGGAAGTGAAGTTTTCGGCTTTATCACTTTATGAAGAAAGGAAAGAAATTGCAAGTTGCGAAGTCCATCGAGTACACAAGCTAAAGAGAGAGTGGAAGCCCGAAAAAAAAAAAAAAAAAAGAGATTAAGAGCAAAAGATGGTCAAGGTGTGCTCCGTGGGGTGACTGATGTCCAAATAGATGTATCCAACGCAGAACCTGAAAACTTGCTAGATTTATTAAGTATGATTCAACTTTACCAGAATTCCTGGGGCCCAAGTTCGTTCAGTTGGGAATATTATTGGGCAACGAATGGAAGTGCCCTAGCAAATGTGTCAAGCAGAGATGTTGGCCCACTAACATTTTCGGAAATCTTCTCAAAATTTTGGGGCTTTCGAAGAGTCTTCTCAAAACTTTGGGGCTTTTGAGAAACTGAGGTTTCTTTAGATTTTGGAAAAATTGTGAAAAAATTTGAGATGTATTTGTGCAGACTTAGAAAATTTTGGAGTGCTAATGATTGGATGTGAGATATTTTTGAATATAGTGAAGAGTTTATTTGTTTGAGATTGGTGTAAAGAAGGAAATTTATTGAATATTTTATTAGAATCTAATAATTGAAAATAAAAATAAAAACGAAATAGTTAGCTGAACAGTACCAAAACGTTGGTTTTCATATAGCAACATAAATTCTACAATTTGGAGTAGAATTTTTGTTTTTGTTTATTTCTTTTTTATGCCAAAGTTAAAATCAATCTGTGTGTGTACCGGACATCCAGGGGCGCATTTAGGAAGATATTCGGCCATTGGTGAGGTTTCTGGACAATAACAGTGTTGAAGTGGAAGAGAACACACGCAATTACGAAGTTACCCTCAATTGCGTTTGAATGGGGGCAATAATGACATTTCGCGCCGCTTAGTTAGGTACCAAAACGGAAGAAGGATTCTGAAGGTCAACTTCAAATTGTTTGTATAACTTCCAAAATTTTGGTATCCTCAGAAATTTTGCAAAATTTCAGGTTGCAAAAAGCCTAATATGTACAAAAGTTTAGAACTTTTTATATACAAACATTGGATAAATCATAAAGTTATTAGGTTCCTTTACCTTCACTTCGTGAAAATCTTCTAAGGATTTTTCTTTGTTTCTCCACTCTTGACTTGGATGTTCATAAAGCTATCTTAGGCATTATCCGTAACAAATTTATGCTGCTTTCCTTCTTACTGTTCTTATAAAGTTTCAGAATTAGAGCTAGTGAACAGAATTCTACTGTCACATGAGGAAAGAGAAATGAACAGGATTAAACAAAACCCAACTCGGTGTTTGCATGCCAAATATTTAGACATTTCAAAGGGGTAATATCATTGTTCGCCCTTTAATTATGAGTCAATTGCAATTGCGCCCTCTAACTATCAGAACTGTGATTTACGTCTTCTAAGTTTCAAACATTCTCAATGTTTGCCCTCCGTCCAAATAAGCCGTTAAGTTTGACAAAAACGCCTGTAAAATTATCAAAATGCACTCAAAGACAATTTCAATAAATAAATAAATATTTAAGAAATAAATTAAAAATATATACATATTACTAAAATAGAGTTTTTAATAGTTTTATTTAAAAAATATTACCTTTTTTTAATGATTTTTTTAATATTTTTAATACTTTTGTCTTTGAGGTCATTTCGGTCATTTTATGTGTTTTTGTCAAATTTAATGACTGATTTAGACCGGGAGGCGAACATTAAGAATGTCTGAAACTTAGAAGACGTAAATCGTAGTTCTAATAGTTAGGTGAGCGCAACTGCAATTGACCCATAATTAAGGGGCCAACAATGACATTACCCCATCTCACAATTTTGGCACAATAAAATGATGTCTCTCCTCCCATTAAATCATCTTTTTTATATCACAATAAATATAAAAATTCACTCAAATAATTTATCTCCTCAATTCTCTTAAACTATTCTCACTTTTTTTTTTCCCCAATACCCATGAACCAAGATTTTGAAACTCCTAAAATTTTGGCATACAAATACTAGTCTTTTGTTTGTGGACCTAGACCCAGTGGGGGCCCACACTCCGGAATCCTCGTCTCACTAGATCTTGCTTATCACATCTGCTTTTAGAGTTCTCAATGGAACTTGGCGAGGATATCGGAATCTGCTAACAATAGGCTCGTGGTTCACAAAGCTCCATATAATTTTGCCTACAAAGCAGAAAAGAAGATGGTAACTGTCCCCGCGCTTGCTTCGGGAGATCAATGAATTAACTAATCCCAATTGTACTCAAGGGCTAACATAAGCAGATTTTAACAATTTTTGAGGTCCAGTTTATAAGTTTGGGTAACTTCACATAGCCTTTGGTGCATACATCTTTTGCAGCTCAAGTCTAAAAACTGCCACAAGAAAATCAGAACCGACCTTAGACATTTGATGTGCATTTTCAAAAATAGCACGTAGCTTAAGTTCTGATAAAAGGGAGCTTGGAGCACTTCGCTCCAGAAAACTTTCTGGTCTTCATCCTTATGTCATCTTTTCCAAGCTAACTTAGGTGTTCGTTAAGGAAATATTGTTTGATGTGTGTCATGCGGTGAGTTCTCTACTCATGTATTCAGATGCACCACCTTTTGGGATGATGTAGTTCCCAGCTCCGAAATGACTACTGAAACCAACTTAGAACAGAGAAAGAGCAAGATAGAAGAAGACAAAAATATAGAAACCCAAAGCAAGGGTTGTAGAATCAAGAACAGAAATATTTGGTAGCAAAAATGCTTTACATAAGCCCTGGACCTGACTGTTATCCTAGTTCCAAGAGTATGCAATCAACATAAAGACTTATTGACTCACATAATTTAAGCACAAACTACAAAACAAGACTTGATAACATATTGCCCAAACAAGACTGATTAGTAAAATGGAAGCAGCCGATGCTCTGTAATAGACACTGAACCAATGGCAATCATCCTAGTTCGCATGAGTTTTTCTTTTCCAGTTTAAATTAGTCTGTGTGCTGTGTCTTCCATTTTATTCTAATTAAAGTAGGCTTCAATAATATTTCAGAAACTACTATAGATGCACTTCTACGGGATGTCCTGTCCGTAATCACACTGAGACAGCTGTAGATAATGCGAGTGCAGTGATTATAACTCATGAGGGGGTACATGACCTGTTCAAAAGGAGCGACATGGGCCACCAAGTGCTCCTCTCGTAGCTGAGGGAGCATTACAAGAAAAACAGGCTATAATGATTAAATTGTTAGTAATGAATTCAATTTCGTCTTAAATAGTAGACTTTTACCAACGAAAATACATACTCATCACTGCTAGAATTTTAACAACGACAGACAAAGTTATTGCTCTAATTAGTCGTAAAAAGAAAAATAGTGATGAAATAAAATTTATTAGCGACAAGATGAGTGATTGTTAAAAATTACTTTTACCGACTACCATCACAAACTTATCGCTACTATAATTTTAGCAACAACAAAAAATGTTTGTTGCTCTCATTAGTCTTGAAAGATAAAACAGTGACGAAATCATTTTTTTTGGCAACGAGGTTAGTGGTCTTTAAAAGAATACTGTTAGCAACTATAATCACAAACTTGTCACTACTAGAAGTTTAGCAATGACAAAAAAAAAATTTACACCTCATTGGTCTTGAAATGAAAGTAGTGACCAAATAAATTTTATTACATTTGGTTGCTAATAATACTTTTCTTGACCAATGAATTTTATTTATATTCTTTATTCTCGCTGAACAAGTAATTACGAGGAAATATTTGATTTAGAGTTTGTCTAGTGCACCGACTGATCAACTCTAGTTATACATATTCTAAAAGAATGTAAGATATACTTAGCTAGTCAAGTTAATTCCTATTCTACGAGTCGTAGGTTAAAAAAAAAGACTTAATTACACTATAAGTTCCCGTGGTATCAATTTTTTATAAATTCGTCCCTGTGGTATCATTTTCTACAAATAGGTCTCTGTGGCCAACCTTCTAGATAAAAGTTAGTCCCTCTGTCCATCAGCTGTTAACACACTAACAAAATGAAACCGGTCGACCACTACATGAACCGTCGACCACTGAAACCTACCGCTAAAAGTTATATTTGTAACGGTCGATCGGCTCGTCGTGTCTCCTATTCTGTTAGTGTGTTAACGGCTGATGGACGAGGGACTAACTTTTACCTAGAAAAGTGACAGTAGGAATCTATTTATAGAAAATGATACTACAAGGACTAATATGTAAAAATATGATATCACAAGAACCTACCGTGCAATTAAGCCCAAAAAAAAAACATAATATGCAATTAATTCCTATTCATTAAAAGTGAGAAATTTGACTTAACGGACTTTTACAGCGACAGTTGCTAACGATCCCTGCTATCAGCCGGCCTTAAGCGCATTACAAACTATTGAAAGAGGAAATTGAAATGCTCAATTAAAAAAGACGACTATTTTCCGCGGGAAGCCCAAATGAGCAGCGCCCAAACGAACTTCGGAGTTTATTCCTCACCTTCCTCTAGGGTTTGCTTCCTTTCTCTCTCACCCTGCACTGCACTCGACCACCCCAGCCAAGCCTCTCCATGGTAAAGGTAAGTTTTTTTTTCGTTTTTATTTTTTGTGTTCTGTTTCAACCTAGCTATGAATGTCGCGGTTTGATGTTGCACATTCTAGTCTTCTATATCGTATGAAGTTTGGGCAATCCCGAGATGGTTGCCAAATTCTACAGGGAATTGACCAGCTACGACCACGTTTAGGCGTTCAAGTACAGAAGCCTAATCTGCCAACCCAAAATCAGTTTCTTTTGGCATCGCAACAACAGCAGGTCTTGGCACAGGCTCAGGCAAAGCAACCTTGGAAGTTCGACCAACCATGGAGATGTGGATCCACGTCGATTTTGTGGGCTACCTAGGGGTAGCTTGAATTCAAAGGATGGTCAATCCGCCAGAAACGATGGATCTATATGCCCTCTAGGGCAATCAAGTTCACTAAAGGTTAGAATACCTTTCAAATATCAGGGGCACACTTCAGGAAGATTAGCATTCACCTTCACAACGTGTACAAAACAGACACACAAAGTAGATCTCTACTGTTAATTATGAATCTCGTTCTTAGCAAACATCTATCGATAATTATTGTATTTGTGGTTTTAGGATAAACTTCTGGTGGTAAATAGCATTTTCACTATGCTGTATATGATGTGAAGGCCTTGAAGTACTTAAAAGTCTTCAAAATAAAGGAGGTGCAATGTGTAGACTTGTCACCCATAAATTTTTTTAGAGGCTACTGGATTATAGAAACAGACTTGCTTCTAGAATTGGCTGGAAGGATAACTTGTTTTTGGAAGTTGGAACTGCAGTCTAGGGCATAGCTGAATCCATTGCCACTGTGGTTTTAGATGTGTCTGGATCATGCATTCCAGTGTTTTTGAATTTTGGAGATGGGGCAATTTGCTTTATGAAGTAGGTTTGTAAATTTGGAATGAATTCTCATCTCCTTTGTAAAAATTTGAGTAAAGGATTGGTTTGTGTTGAGTAGAAGCTGAAGCCTGAGTGCAAGACCTGATTCATTTCTAAACAGATTTCTATCTTGTTTCTTTTGCGAACCTTTAACCGCTAGGAAGAGGTAGTTTCAATGTAAGGAAAATGTCTTCTGCAAGTTCTGTTTTTGTGAATGTGGGTGCTGGTGTTCATGGGAGAGAAAAGAGAGGGAGGAAAGCTCTTTTTTTGTTGGAGGTGGGGGGTGGGGAGCACATAGGAAATCTCTGAGTTGACCAATGTTTTAGTTGACTTTGTTAATGCATGGGTGTGTGCTTCTTTGCGTGCATAAATATAAGGCACGTTTCTTGTTTGAATGATTCAAATGTGGAAACTTATGTCTGCGCCCAGCTATCCCATCCAAAAATCCAAAAGAACAGAAAAATATGCGTATGTCAGCTGTATGGACAAAAACGTACTTTCTTTCCTGCAGCTTGTGTGATACTCTCAGCACTGGTTTTCTTGTTTCTATTAGATAGCGTTCTGAGTGTCACTTTATGATCCTAATTGTGTTCTATTTTTAGCTCCAGTGCCTTCTTTCTGAGCGTTTGGTTGGTATTCAACAGATGAAGATGGGCCATGTGCAATGCTCTTCATCTCTACAACCGGACCACTTGCAGCAGCAACAGTTGCAACAGCTTGTGCTTAGTTTTGCAGATAACTAGACATTGTATTCTATGGCCTAAATTAGCAACTGTCACTATAACAGCATTCTTCTTCTGGAGCTGCTAACAGCACTGGTACAGGAAAGAGAGAACAGGTAAGGATTCCATCATAAGGATTCTATACAAAGATGTTATAAGGAAGGGTCAGGATTTTAAAAAAATAAATCCAAAGGCCTGAATTTGCACCTCATTAATGAGATGAGACAAAGAAGCTTAACTCAACCATTAGATTTTTTTTAAATCCTAACGTTATAAAATTTTTGTATAGAATCTTGAGGATGGAATCCTGACCTAGAGAGAACACCCCCGAAGATCACAAATCAGTGATTACAGATGTTCGCTTTAGGCCGAATTCGTCTCAGTTGGCAACAGCTTCAGTTGATAAATCTGTGCGATTATGGGATGCAACCAATGTAATTGCCTTCACTCTCTCTTCCACGTAACTCTGCGTGTTATTTGAAAATATTTTAGTTAAGACTATATATGCGATAGGGATCTACGTCATTCTATACTTTAGAGCTGCACTGGAATGATCTCACAGTTCTAATGTTCTATTGTTTGGCATAGGGAGGTATGGCACAAGTGAGATTTCAACCAAGAATTGGAAATCTACTGGCGCAGCTTCAGATAAAGTGGTGTCCATTTTTGATATCGAAACTGACAGGCAAACATACTCATTCCAGGTATGAGATATGTACCAATATTTTGTTAGCAAGTATAGGCTGAGGTTGAGTAACTGACGTGGACTCGTCTTGAAATGTTGATTATGTTGCCTTCTTCTTAAACCCCTAGTGTAGTTGTTTTCCTAATCAAATTCTCCGCCTCATTGGGAGGGGCACGCTGAAATGGTAAATTATATTTGTCATGATGGAAATGGAGACTACTTGGCCTCTATCAGTCAGAACTTGGTGAAGATTTGGTCATTAGTCTCAGGAGAGTACATTGAGGAGCTCGGCTCTAATGGGAATCAGTTCCATTCTTGCGTTTTTCACCCAAGTTAGTCAACTCTCTTAATTGTTGGAGAAATCTTGGTAATTCCTTGTACTCTTCATGCAGTACCTTTCGAGAGTAGAAAATAACAACCTGTGGTGACAGTCTACATTTAAGTCTGGAATTAGAATCAAGTACTCTGCTGTATGGTGCATAGGAAATAAGCTAAAGGACCAGCATTTGCTCAACTCTCCGGTGTGCCGTGTGTGCGCGCCCGTATTTCTTGCTTTCTTTTTCCCCCTCGGTGTGACTTTATTCCTGTTCTGAAATGAATTTTGCCATTGACTTCGTATAAACAAGGATTGAAACATTATCTTAGCCGTCTAGTCGTGTCAAAATATATGCATAACTGATTGCACATATAACGAAGTTTTTATAGTTATTTCATTATGAAGATTGATTTTTGTAAATTTTTTTTTGTTGGGCAATGCTGAAGTCAACGTCTTAACATCAGTCATCTCCACAGTCAGTTTCTACTAGCCCTGATGTGCTGCTCAATTGGTCGATTGTTAAGCGTCTTAACATCAGGTCATCAGGAAGTCCACAGTCAGTTTCAAGAATACTAGCCCTGATGTGAAACATGAAATTTGCTCAATTCTGGGGTTGAGGAACTCAGATAATCGTGGCAAACACTTGGGCTGCCTTTGTTGGACAGGAGGCAAATTTGTTCCGAGCTTGTGGAAAAGGTAGGAGTCTGAAGGTTGGAAAGCAAAGGCTCTATCCAAGCTGGTCGAACAGTATTGATTAAAACAGTGGCTGCTGCTCTCCCGTTTATACACCGTCCCATTTTATTTTGCTGAAAGCTATCTGCTCTAAGCTCGATTAGATGTTTATGAGATTTTGGTGGGCTTTTAATGATTATAAGAAACACAATTGGACCAAAGTGAAAAATCCAATTTATACCTAGTAACACTTATTGAATATGTGTTTTCCCCTAATTAACAAATCAATAACAATTTTAAAACATGTTTAAAATTGTTCAGCTAGATATGCATAATAATCAACTCAATCAACAAATAAGCACGGAAAATTAAAACAAACTTCAATCACAAAGAGACAAGGATTTGGTGACGAAGTGAAAACCTTTGAAATACCATTCAAAGGAAAAATCACTTGGGCTAGTAGCCACCTAAATCCACTAAGAAGAAAACCTTACAAATAGTGATTCAGACACGACAACCCCAGTTGCTTGACTTTGACAACCCTGATGTAATAATTTAAGCCTCTCTGCTTAGACTTGCTCCGTGCGACATCCTTCAAACCTTTGAGGATCTTCTTATGGATTCTTCACGAACAAACTTTGTTTTTCAGCACGTCTTCAACACTATGAAGTTTATAGAGATATTTGGAGAAAGAATAAAGAAAAACTCATCAATGTTGAAGCACAAATCTTCTCAGGTTTTTCTCTCAAGGAAGGAGGCACAAGTATGCTCAAAAAGCCTCAATAAACTTCTAGGCGGCCTTGAAACCTAATAGGGTTTCACCAAAATGAAAATCCAAAAATTTACAATTTTTGAAAAGTCGCTCGAGCGCTCGTTGAACGGTTGAACGTGATTGAATTTTTCGAAAAGCACTTGTTGAACGCTCAAGCGCTTGTTGAACCTGGTTGAACGTGAAGAAGACTTTGGAGACCATGACTCTAACTCTTGAACAAATGTGAGGACCAAAATTACAACTCGATTACGACATATTTTGATGATGCCAACACAAAAATGACAAAGTTAGAGCGCTTGCTGTTTTCCAAAACTTAATGGTCTTGATTAAGCACTCCGAGGAGGGGTGTTGGCAGGCGCTGGTTTGGGTTTGTCCAGAGAGAGGGAGGAGCTAGACCAAGGGCTTTTATCTACATTATCAGTTCTTAAAATTAGAATTACTATAGTTTGCTCGGTAGCATTTCCTTAGTTAAATTGTATATTATTGCTCTAGCCTCAGTCAATGAATTGCATTTTGCATACATATCTATTGAACCATTTTTCACAAAATCGTCATACTCAAGGTTGCCTTGATAGTGTAAGCATCCACTGTCTCCCATTCTCTAAAGCCTCTAGTGAACCACACGACGAGAGAACACTAGTGCAAGCAAATCCATCAGGTTTCCAACCCAGTTTGGTCATTTCAGAAAATAGCACCGTGGCCTCTAAATTAAATGAATTTTGCATGTACCCTGCAATAATTGTGGTCCATGAAATGATATTCTTGAACACCACCTTGTCAAATAGGTTTCGTGCCGTATGCACTTTTCCACATTTTGCATAGAAATCTATGAGCACATTGGTTACTGAAACATCAATCTCCGTTCCCCTCCTTAACACATAAGCATGGATTTACTTGCCTCCTTCGAGAAACTCAAGCGTTGAACAAGGACTCATAACACTAGAGAGCACATATTTATCAGGAGCAACATGAGTTTCTCTCATTTGGTTAAACAACTGCAATGAAACTTCACTTCTTCCACTTTTCACGTGTCCCGTTATGATTGTAGTCCAAGTAACTGCAGTTTTCTCTACCAAACCATCGAAAGCCATTCTTGCTTCATCCATATCACCATTCTTCGCATAAAAGTCAATCAACGAGGTACCCACGTAAACATCTTGACAGAAAACAGTCTTGACAACAAAACCATGCACCTGGGCACCTTGACCACCTCCACCCAATTGCGTACAAGCGCGAACAGCGCTGGCTAAAATATACTCATTTGGATTCTCATCGCTACTCCTCAGAAATTCCAAGAACACCATCAGGGCTTCTTCAATGTAGCCATGTTGGCTATACATAGACACCGTTGCAGACCAAGTAATTAAGTTCCGATCAGATATTTTATCGAACAACGCCCGTGCTTCACGCAGAAGACCAGATTACGAATAGGAATGCAAGAGAATATTGGCAATATAAACATCATTTCGGAAGCCGGACACAAATATTTGGCCACGAGTTGTCTTGTAATACAATATGAGGTTGTCTGATACGGGTGTTTGCAAGAGGCTGGCGAATTCGCGCCTTCTGGTTCGGAGCAGACGGTGCGGAACAGATTCTTCTTCTCAATGCAGAGGATGAGCTGCCAAGGTGGAGAAGTTGAAAACTTGTTGCTTAGCAAGTTTGTGGCAAAGTGTTAGGCGACATGCTAATTGGGAATGGATTCTCATTCTATAAAGAATGCATTCTCCAGATTCCTCCTTCGTTTACGTTGCATAGTAAATTTCCGGAGGCAAATCCGCCCGAAAGAGAAAGGAGAGGGAATTTATTAAAATCATCTGAGTCCAATGGTGCAAAGCAGCCGACCCGTTGACAGACTCACAAATTTATTGGGCTAAGCAATAAAATTTTCATTCTTGAAGCCCGGCCCAGAAAAATTTGACCGGATTAAAGTTTTGTGTGCCCAGTCAAGAATCTCACTCCAAACGTTTTTTAAAGCAATTCTCCCTCTGATTAAAAAGAAGTTAAGCAGTGAAAATTTTCTTTTATTAGGATCGAGGAAACAATTAAAGCATCTTACATCAATCAATAAAGCATTATCATTGCCAAGACATTTATTTGGAACGTCCAAATTATTCTGCTAAAACAGCATCATAGAATTTTGACCCGCATAAATTATAAATATAATTTATTTATTATATGTATCTACCTTTAAATTACACTAAAAAATAAATAAAGTATCCGTCGGTCGATAGATGTAGGGCTTAATCAACTTTTCATTAAAGGTCACGAAATTTTCGAGCGCTTGTTGAAGCGTCGCATCACTTGTTGAACAGTTGGTGAAAAGAAGACATTATTTGGATTCATACGAACTCATTGAAAATTTTAGCTAGACTACTTCCTCATCTAACTTTTAGGAATGTCGGGTAGATTATCCTTAAGAAGAAAAATTATTGAATAGATCTCGATTTCACTAAAATTTGATAATTATTTTGGCACGCCTCAATTAGAATGATTGAGCCAACTCATCAAAATATGCATTAGGTCAAGTACTCACAAATAACTAAGGTCCTTTATTTTTGGAGCATTTACTTTTATCGCTTGCTGTTTTCCAAACTTTACTTGACTTACTAAATTCCGGTCGGGTCTTAACGGATTCAAAAGAGTTTCACCATTGCTCAATTCATGGGTGCCTGACCGACGGAGGGAGCCGCTTAGGTTTGGCAGTGGTCAACGCTAAAAACGGTTTCGGTTTTATTTTCAAAGCTTGTGCTCTAAGAGAGAGGGAGTCGATTAGACCATTTGGATTGAGATTTTCTACGTATTATTTTAATGAAATTATTGAATTAAGAAACATCAAGCTCGGATAGCATTTCCTTATGTGTTTTATCCTTAATTAACAAATCTCTAAACTCAGTCAATGAATTGCAAAATTGCATACATATCTATATGCATAATAATCAACTCAATCAACAAATAAGCAGTGGAAAATTAAAACAAACTTCAATCATGCAAAGAGACAAGGATTTGGTGACGAAGTGGAAAACCTTTGAAATACCATTCAAAGGAAAAATCACTCGGGCTAGTAGCCACCTAGAATCCACTAAGAAGAAAACCTTACAAATAGTGATTCAGACACAGACAATCCCAGTTGCTTGACTTTGACAACCCTGATGTAATAATTTAAGCCTCTCTGCTTAGACTTGCTCCGTGCGACATTTCCTTCAAACCTTTGAGGATCTTCTTATGGATTCTTCAAGAACAAACTTTGTTTTTCAGCACGTCTTCAACACTATGAAGTTTATAGAGATATTTGGAGAAAGAATAAAGAAAAACTCATCAATGTTGAAGCATAAATCTTTTCAGGTTTTTCTCTCAAGGAAAGAGGCACAAGTATGCTCAATAAAGCCTCAATAAACTTCCAGGCGGCCTACCCGAAACCTAATAGGGTTTCACGAGTTTTCAAAATGAAAATCCAAAAATTTAGCAATTTTTGAAGTTTGTTGGAAGTCGCTCGAGCGCTCGTTGAACGCTTGTTGAACGTGATTGAATTTTTCGAAGGGCGCTCAAGCACTTGTTGAACGCTAGTTGAATGTGATAGCTCTGTATGGAATTTTTCAAGGACGCTCGAGCGCTTGTTGAACGCTGGTTGAACGTGATGAAGACTTTGGAGACCATCAACTCTAACTCTTGAACAAATGTGAGGATCAAATTATAACTCGATTACGACATATTTTGGCACGGAATGATGCCAACACAAAAATGCACTAACACAAAGTCCTAGAGCGCTTGCTGTTTTCCAAAACTTGAAGGTGGTCTTGGATTAAAGCACTCATGGGTGGACGAGGAGGGTGGTGTTGGCAGCCGCTGGTTTGGGTTTGTCCAGAGAGAGGGAGGAGCTAGACCAAGGGCTTTTATCTACATTATCAATTCTTAAAATTAGAATTACTATAGTTTGCTCGGTAGCATTTCCTTAGTTAAATTGTATATTATTGCTCTAGCCTCAGTCAATGAATTGCATTTTGCATACATATCTATTGAACCATTTTTCACAAAATCGTCATACTCAAGGTTGCCTTGATAGTGCAAGCATCCACTAGTCTCCCATTCTCTAAAGCCTCTAGTGAACCACACGACGTGAGAACACTAGTGCAAGCAAATCCATCAGGTTTCCAACCCAGTTTGGTCATTTCAGAAAATAGCACCGTGGCCTCTAAATTAAATGAATTTTGCATGTACCCTGCAATAATTGCGGTCCATGAAATGATATTCTTGAACACCACCTTGTCAAATAGGTTTCGTGCCGTATGCACTTTTCCACATTTTGCATAGAAATCTATGAGCACATTGGTTACTGAAACATCAATCTCCGTTCCCCTCCTTAACACATAAGCATGGATTTACTTGCCTCCTTCGAGAAACTCAAGCGTTGAACAAGGACTCATAACACTAGAGAGCACATATTTATCAGGAGCAACACGAGTTTCTCTCATTTGGTTAAACAACTGCAATGAAACTTCACTTCTTCCACTTTTCACGTGTCCCGTTATGATAGTAGTCCAAGTAACTGCAGTTTTCTCTACCAAACCATCGAAGGCCATTCTTACTTCATCCATATCACCATTCTTCGCATAAAAGTCAATCAACGAGGTACCCACGTAAACATCTTGACAGAAAACAGTCTTGACAACAAAACCATGCACCTGGGCACCTTGACCACCTCCACCCAATTGCGTACAAGCGCGAACAGCGCTGGCTAAAATATACTCATTTGGATTCTCATCGCTACTCCTCAGAAATTCCAAAAACACCATCAGGGCTTCTTCAATGTAGCCATGTTGGCTATACATAGACACCGTTGCAGACCAAGTAATTAAGTTCCGATCAGATATTTTATCGAACAACGCCCGTGCTTCACGCAGAAGACCAGATTACGAATAGGAATGCAAGAGAATATTGGCAATATAAACATCATTTCGGAAGCCGGACACAAATATTTGGCCACGAGTTGTCTTGTAATACAATATGAGGTTGTCTGATACGGGTGTTTGCAAGAGGCTGGCGAATTCGCGCCTTCTGGTTCGGCGCAGACGGTGCGGAACAGATTCTTCTTCTCAATGCAGAGGATGAGCTGCCAAGGTGGAGAAGTTCAAAGCTTGTTGGTTAGCAAGGTTGTGGCGAAGTCTTAGGCGACATGCTAATTGGGAATGGTATCTCATTCTATATAGAATGCATTCTCCAGATTCCTCCTTCGTTTACGTTGCATAGTAAATTTCCGGAGGCAAATCCGCCCGAGAGAGAAAGGAGAGGGAATTTATATTAAAATATTGGATGATTAAAATCATCTGGGTCCAATCCAATGCTGCAAGCAACCGACCCTTAAGCAGACTCACAAGATTATTGGGTTAAGTAATAAGATTTGCATTCTTGAAGCCCGGCCCAGAAAACTTTGTGACCGGATAATAAAGTTTTGTGTGCCCAGTCGAGAATCCTCACTCCGAACGTTTTTTAAAAGCAATTCTCACTCTGATTAAAAAGAAGTTAAGCAGTGTAAAATTTTCTTTTATTAGGATACGAGGAAACTATTGAAGCATCTCTACATCAATCAATATAAGCATTATCATTGGCCAAGATCCATATTCTCCCATTTATTTGGTAATAAATTATACATAAGTAACCGGTCATGTATACAAAATTATTCTTGTGATGAAGTAAAAAAATATAGATCCTTATTCAATGTTGTTTATGTAAAGTTTCAAACAATATGAGTCTTAAATGAAATATATCTATTGTGTCTATTTATTTCCAAATTAAACTAAAAAGAAATTACCTAGAGACTTACACTAGTGACTTATTATGATTTAGTATTTTTTTTCTTGCTACCTGCGCTTTCCCTTCTTTTTGCACGAATTTTTGAACTCTTGTCTTTGTTTATGTGGTATTTTCTATGATAGGTATTAAATTCTGCAACTTGTGCTGGCGCTGTGAAATTGGATGCATTTACGTGTGAACTGTGTTGGAGGGGATGGTTTGTGTTCCTGTTGCAGTGTTTCTTTTGAGGTTTGTCCTCAAGTGGTTATGACTAAGGATTTAGGTGGTAATCCATATGGCATTCTACTTGCGAAATGATTATCAAGCTTGAAAATTAATCGAGACCAAGGATCCAGAAAGCTATAGGATTGTAGAAAAATCTTAGGACATTAAGGGTGGGTTTGTGCCCTTCTCAGTTCCTGATTCAGTGGGGTTGACTCTCTTAACATGTAACCTCTCGGGAGATTGAAGTGTCTTCTGCTGTGAGGATGTATTCCCAAGTACGGAGAAGCAAGCAACCCTCAAAGATATTGCATGGAATTTAGAAAGTTGCTGTATTTAGGTCTGGAAAGCTCGTGCATTTATGAAGGGGGTAGGGCCAAGTTGAACAGTATGAAGCCAACAACGAAAAACAACTGTCCCAAACACAATTATAATAAAAAAATTAGTTCAGCTATGCCCAAATCCAATGATGTAGTAGGAGAAAGAGTGACGTGGGCTGGAAACTGAAGGAAAAAAATGGTCTACAATAGAAGGAGGCCTAGTACACGCACATGGACCAGACAAGATCGGATAAGTCCTGGTACTTATGATATGTATATCAGATCTCAAATATACCCGATCTCCACTCTGGACCCCTACCTGTATGTTAGGAACAATTATTCGAGGTGAAGTCCCGAATTGGACCCCAAAATTTCAGTTATCTGCGCTTCTGCAATAAACGCTTGATCTTAATAAAAATGTCAAGCTATGAGAATGCTTGGTTGAGAACAAAAGTTAAAGATAGTGCAACTAGAGGCTTTGAACATTTTGAATCCAACTACGTTTAAACTACCTTCTAATGTGCTATTAATTTTTCAAATCACATTAGCATGTTAGATGATGTTTGATTTTTAGAGTTAGTTCTCACAAGGATTATTCCATGGAATTTTCATTTTAGATGGTGTGGACTTTCACATTACTAATGAAATCTCCAGAATAATTTTTCAAATGTTTTCAATAGGCCCTAAATTGTCACCAATAACCTTGTCCATCCAATAGAACATATTTATGAGCATTGTTTGTTTCAAACATGGACATGGTGAGACAATCCTTTAGAGAGAGTCCACATAAAAAAAAAAAAAAAAAGATAATAACTTCACTAATTATTTGGAGTTCTTGTTTTTATGGTTTGCAAATTTGCAAATATGGTCAGAAGCAGGTGAAGAGTCCCAATGGTTCTCGAAGCTATACCAAGTGCACTTTTTTAGAATGTTTTGCAAAGAAAATTGAATGTTCTGATCACTCGGGTCGAATAATAGAGATTGTTTATATATAAAAGCCTGCATAGCCATGATCCACCTAGGAAGTCAGAAGATTATTGCGTCAAGTAACATAAGCTTGCATCATCCTCCGAGCTCGTGATTGGGAATAGTGATATAGAACATCCAATCCAAATGCTTAATGGATCAGAGCCACCCACCGCTTCGAAAGAAACTGTTCAAGAGACACTCCCGATTCCAGAAAGAAAATGGCAGGAGTCAAATGACTCCAATGGGAGTTGTGAAATTAAGGTCAAGTAGGAGCATGTCAGTGAACCAGAACCAAAGAGAGGGTAAGTTTTTCAAGGAATTTGTTTCCTCATAATATCTGGGTTTAATACTAACCAGATGGTTTGTGTTCCTGTGTGCAGTGTTTCTTTTGAGGTTTGTCCTCAAGTGGTTATGACTAAGGATTTAGCGTGGCCTTTCGAACTCCATATGGCATTCTACTTGCGAAATTTGATTATCAAGCTTGAAGTAATATAATCGAGATCAAGGATCCCAGAAACTGAAAGGCTACTAGGATTGTAGAAAAATCTTAGGACATTAAGGGTGGAGGGTTTGTGCCCTTCTCAGTTCCTGATTCAGTGGGGTTGACTCTCTTAACATGTAACCTCTCGGGAGATTGAAGTGTCTTCTGCTGTGAGGATGTATTCCCAAGTACGGAGAAGCAAGCAACCCTCAAAGATATTGCATGGAATTTAGAAAGTTGCTGTATTTAGGTCTGGAAAGCCTCGTGCATTTATGAAGGGGGTAGGGCCAAGTTGAACAGTATGAAGCCAACAGGACGAAAAGCAACTGTCCCAAACACAATTATAATAAAAAAATTAGTTCAGCTATGCCCAAATCCAATGATTTTGCATAGAAATCTATGAGCACATTGGTTACTGAAACATCAATCTCCGTTCCCCTCCTAACACATAAGCATGGATTTACTTGCCTCCTTCGAGAAACTCAAGCGTTGAACAAGCACTCATAACACTAGAGAGCACATATTTATCAGGAGCAACACGAGTTTCTCTCATTTGGTTAAACAACTGCAATGAAACTTCACTTCTTCCACTTTTCACGTGTCCCGTTATGATTGTAGTCCAAGTAACTGCAGTTTTCTCTACCAAACCATCGAAGGCCATTCTTACTTCATCCATATCACCATTCTTCGCATAAAAGTCAATCAACGAGGTACCCACGTAAACATCTTGACAGAAAACAGTCTTGACAACAAAACCATGCACCTGGGCACCTTGACCACCTCCACCCAATTGCGTACAAGCGCGAACAGCGCTGGCTAAAATATACTCATTTGGATTCTCATCGCTACTCCTCAGAAATTCCAAAAACACCATCAGGGCTTCTTCAATGTAGCCATGTTGGCTATACATAGACACCGTTGCAGACCAAGTAATTAAGTTCCGATCAGATATTTTATCGAACAACGCCCGTGCTTCACGCAGAAGACCAGATTACGAATAGGAATGCAAGAGAATATTGGCAATATAAACATCATTTCGGAAGCCGGACACAAATATTTGGCCACGAGTTGTCTTGTAATACAATATGAGGTTGTCTGATACGGGTGTTTGCAAGAGGCTGGCGAATTCGCGCCTTCTGGTTCGGCGCAGACGGTGCGGAACAGATTCTTCTTCTCAATGCAGAGGATGAGCTGCCAAGGTGGAGAAGTTCAAAGCTTGTTGGTTAGCAAGGTTGTGGCGAAGTCTTAGGCGACATGCTAATTGGGAATGGTATCTCATTCTATATAGAATGCATTCTCCAGATTCCTCCTTCGTTTACGTTGCATAGTAAATTTCCGGAGGCAAATCCGCCCGAGAGAGAAAGGAGAGGGAATTTATATTAAAATATTGGATGATTAAAATCATCTGGGTCCAATCCAATGCTGCAAGCAACCGACCCTTAAGCAGACTCACAAGATTATTGGGTTAAGTAATAAGATTTGCATTCTTGAAGCCCGGCCCAGAAAACTTTGTGACCGGATAATAAAGTTTTGTGTGCCCAGTCGAGAATCCTCACTCCGAACGTTTTTTAAAAGCAATTCTCACTCTGATTAAAAAGAAGTTAAGCAGTGTAAAATTTTCTTTTATTAGGATACGAGGAAACTATTGAAGCATCTCTACATCAATCAATATAAGCATTATCATTGGCCAAGATCCATATTCTCCCATTTATTTGGTAATAAATTATACATAAGTAACCGGTCATGTATACAAAATTATTCTTGTGATGAAGTAAAAAAATATAGATCCTTATTCAATGTTGTTTATGTAAAGTTTCAAACAATATGAGTCTTAAATGAAATATATCTATTGTGTCTATTTATTTCCAAATTAAACTAAAAAGAAATTACCTAGAGACTTACACTAGTGACTTATTATGATTTAGTATTTTTTTTCTTGCTACCTGCGCTTTCCCTTCTTTTTGCACGAATTTTTGAACTCTTGTCTTTGTTTATGTGGTATTTTCTATGATAGGTATTAAATTCTGCAACTTGTGCTGGCGCTGTGAAATTGGATGCATTTACGTGTGAACTGTGTTGGAGGGGATGGTTTGTGTTCCTGTTGCAGTGTTTCTTTTGAGGTTTGTCCTCAAGTGGTTATGACTAAGGATTTAGGTGGTAATCCATATGGCATTCTACTTGCGAAATGATTATCAAGCTTGAAAATTAATCGAGACCAAGGATCCAGAAAGCTATAGGATTGTAGAAAAATCTTAGGACATTAAGGGTGGGTTTGTGCCCTTCTCAGTTCCTGATTCAGTGGGGTTGACTCTCTTAACATGTAACCTCTCGGGAGATTGAAGTGTCTTCTGCTGTGAGGATGTATTCCCAAGTACGGAGAAGCAAGCAACCCTCAAAGATATTGCATGGAATTTAGAAAGTTGCTGTATTTAGGTCTGGAAAGCTCGTGCATTTATGAAGGGGGTAGGGCCAAGTTGAACAGTATGAAGCCAACAACGAAAAACAACTGTCCCAAACACAATTATAATAAAAAAATTAGTTCAGCTATGCCCAAATCCAATGATGTAGTAGGAGAAAGAGTGAGTGGGCTGGAAACTGAAGGAAAAAAATGGTCTACAATAGAAGGAGGCCTAGTACACGCACATGGACCAGACAAGATCGGATAAGTCCTGGTACTTATGATATGTATATCAGATCTCAAATATACCCGATCTCCACTCTGGACCCCTACCTGTATGTTAGGAACAATTATTCGAGGTGAAGTCCCGAATTGGACCCCAAAATTTCAGTTATCTGCGCTTCTGCAATAAACGCTTGATCTTAATAAAAATGTCAAGCTATGAGAATGCTTGGTTGAGAACAAAAGTTAAAGATAGTGCAACTAGAGGCTTTGAACATTTTGAATCCAACTACGTTTAAACTACCTTCTAATGTGCTATTAATTTTTCAAATCACATTAGCATGTTAGATGATGTTTGATTTTTAGAGTTAGTTCTCACAAGGATTATTCCATGGAATTTTCATTTTAGATGGTGTGGACTTTCACATTACTAATGAAATCTCCAGAATAATTTTTCAAATGTTTTCAATAGGCCCTAAATTGTCACCAATAACCTTGTCCATCCAATAGAACATATTTATGAGCATTGTTTGTTTCAAACATGGACATGGTGAGACAATCCTTTAGAGAGAGAGAAAAAAAAAAAAAAGAAAAAAAAAAAGAAGATAATAACTTCACTAATTATTTGGAGTTCTTGTTTTTATGGTTTGCAAATTTGCAAATATGGTCAGAAGCAGGTGAAGAGTCCCAATGGTTCTCGAAGCTATACCAAGTGCGCGCACTTTTTTAGAATGTTTTGCAAAGAAAATTGAATGTTCTGATCACTCGGGTCGAATAATAGAGATTGTTTATATATAAAAGCCTGCATAGCCATGATCCACCTAGGAAGTCAGAAGATTACTTGCGTCAAGTAACATAAGCTTGCATCATCCTCCGAGCTCGTGATTGGGAATAGTGATATAGAACATCCAATCCAAATGCTTAATGGATCAGAGCCACCCACCGCTTCGAAAGAAACTGTTCAAGAGACACTCCCGATTCCAGAAAGAAAATGGCAGGAGTCAAATGACTCCAATGGGAGTTGTGAAATTAAGGTCAAGTAGGAGCATGTCAGTGAACCAGAACCAAAGAGAGGGTAAGTTTTTCAAGGAATTTGGTTTCCTCATATAATATCTGGGTTTAATTATTTTTTTTCTTCCTTTTTAATAACCACGCTGAAGAAAAGCAATTTGGCAGACTAAGCCTCAGTGATAAAATTTCATGTGCTAAGAAAAAAAAAAAAATCTGCGTGTAGAATTCCAAGAGTTCAAAAAACTGAACTTTGTTTGGATGAGCCAAGTTTTCATTTGGCTTTTCTTTTTCTTTTTTCTTTTACAAAATTCAGAACTTTTGATTTTTTTTTTAATCAAAGTTTATTACTTATGTTTATAACATTGAAAAAAATGCACCACGGAAAAACCACTCTCTTCCAGCACCTTTCATCTGAGCGATACAAGCACAAAGGCATGGTTGGAAAGAGGTTTTGGGACTGGATTTTAGTTTATAACATATATATTTCTATTGGAAAGTAATCCTTTATCAAAAGAAAAAAACGGAGCAAAAAAAAAGCTTATAGCAAGGCACCATGACATGTGTGATATGTATTATAGTGTCATGGATCAATATATTTGAATGTTGTGGAGTCTATTTAAGTTGTTTACTTTTATCCATGTCAAAACATTCAATTCAAATAAGAAATCATAAAATATCTAGCAACTCTGGCCTCTATGAAGGAAACTGTCAAGTAGTTTCTTATCTTTCTTTTAACTCGTTTGATCACTTCCTTTCCTTCACACTGAAGATGAACAAAGCGAGCAGTTCTTGTAAAAGTAACTCAATTATCTATCCATTTAATATATCTCACTCGCCGTCGTGAAGTTTGTACTTTTTCTAACCAAAACCTACCCCTTTTTTACACCACGCAGGCACTAATTCTTACATCACTATTTACGTTTTCTTTTCTTTTCTTTTCTTTTCTTTTAAGGCGTTCCACCAGCATGTGACACAACAGCAGTCAGCACATCAACAATTGACTTCTACCGCTATGTCCTTCCGTTTCGGTTCCTTCTCCACCTTTTACGCATCAATCGGCTTACCATGTATTATTGAGAGAAAAGCAAATATAAGCAGACATCTTTGAATTTAACGTTTTGGTCTGAATCTTTTTACCAAAAGTTTCATTCTCTCGCCATAATTTCATTTGCTAACAAAAAAAAAAAAGAGAGAGAGAATGAAACTTTATTTGACTAGAACAGAAAAGAATAAAAAAATTATTTGAATATTTTTCTGACTATAAGGAGTTTCTCTCAAAAATAACTATGTCGAAACACTTTACAAACTTCTTGAATGTGCTCTTTTTCTTGTATTTGGTATATGAAAATACAGGGTACTCATTTTTTTTATAAATGCTGAAATCAAAGCAGTCCTTCAAAAAGTGGGTTAAGAATTGATTTTAGCTAATTAACGTCCGATTCTAATTTTAGGTTCTAATTTCAGTTCCGTGATGTAACAAACTAGAAATGTAATAGAGAATTTCTGTATTAAAATTCACTTCATTTGATGTAACTCAGCTTGGTTCGAGGCAGCTACCCTCCAAATCTCTCAAAAGAGACAAACAACGCAATACAGGTCTAGACAAAAGAGAAAATACGCTAGCCAAACAGATATAACCCTGGTGACCAAGCAGGGCCAGATCTGGTGACATTGGGCTGAAATAAGCCCAGCCCACACTCAAGGAAGTAACAAAGCAATAACATAATTGGACCAACAAAGCCTATGGCCTAGCCGACAACCTAAGCAACTAAACATAAGTGAATCACTTCACTTCGTGAATAATCTCGAAGGTCACACAACCCAGCCTCCTTTCCCTTCCCTTCTACGCCAAAGCTTCGACCTTTACCCTCCTGCACCCCCCATCTTCTAAGCCGCCCAGTATTTGTGTAACACGTGAAAACGGATTTAAATTCGATTCTGAATCCTAAAAATTTTGTTTCAGTGAGCCAAGTTTTCATTTTTTTTTTTTTTTTTGCTTTTTTTTTTAATAGAGCTTAAAATTTTTTGTTAATAAATTTTTTTAAAAAAATGCATGAAAGATAATCACTATCTCTTTTCTACCACCTCTCCTCTGATCGATCTACGCACAAAGGCACGTTTGGAAAGAGGTTTCGAGACTGAGTCTTATTTTATATTAGATTTTTCTATTGGAATGTCGTAATCCTATATCAAAATAAAAATAGGACTTTTGGAAATGTAAAAGTCATTTGTGGAAGTTCAAGTGGCCGCAACGGTTAGTCCCGTAAAATAAGTGGCAACGGTTGGTCCCGTGGAATAAGTGGCAACGGTTGTTTCCGTGGAATAAGTTCTTCTTGGTGGGAAGTCAAAAAGTCCTATTAAACCTGTGATCTTGTCGGGGTACAATTCTTTATGAACATAGTGTTTTGGTGTAAAATTTTAATAAAATTTTATATTGTGTTAAAAAATAGGTGGTATTGAAATTGGTGAATGAAACATAAAAGTAAAAATAAAATTTTGATGTGTTTTTATAAAGGTAAAATTTTATTAAAATTTTGTTAAAATTGTTGATACACAAACGCTATGGAAGAAGCCAGAAGGCAATATCCCTTGATCGAAAGTTTCTACCGGCTGTATAACTTTGACTAAACCCCTCAATATTCCTACTTGCAGCGCCACGAAATAAGAAGCCAAATGCTTAAAAGTTGAATCCAAAACCGCCACGCGAAGGGACTATCAACCAGTAATGACCCTATTACGTTGACAGCACTCTATATGAACATTAATTTCTTTGGGAGCAAATCTAACGGCTATGATATATAAATGGAGGTGATCGTAATTCCATAAGATATATATATGAGGTGATGTGTTTAAGGACCCACTATGTGATTGGAAAGAAGAGTCAGACTAACATTATTGAATTAATTTGATGACAGCTGCTTATTTTTATTTTTTCTGGTCCCTACAGAAAGGAAACTGCCAAGAAGTTTCCTATCTTTTGTTTTAACGCGTTTGATTTTTTTTTTTTCTTTTAATGAATTAATTTGATGATAGCTGCTAATTTTGATTTTATCGTTTCTTTCACGCTGAAGATGAAGATGGTGAGGAAATTTGTCCGGCCTCTTTTTCCACAACGGAGACGCGGCACTACTTCTTACATCACTATTATATATGTTCTCTAGTTTTCTTTTCCTTTGAAGGTGTTTCAGCAGCATGTTAATTAAGGGGAGTCAGTAGCTACTCTATATGTCAAGACACAACAGCAGACACCGCATGGCTAAGTCAGAACACACTTGTTAATATTTCTTTTAACGCGTTAGGTTTCGTTGTTTTGTGTTCTTTCTTCTCTGTCGGCCACCATGCAGTGCGTTGGGTTGGAACTTTCACTGGAAATTCAGGAGGATATTTAAATATGCTAACAATAAAGTTCCAAGTATACTTGTTAATTAATGACCAAAACAAACTCATTCACATTCACTCGAATCAGCCTTATCTTGTAGCTACCGAATTTGAATACAATTTCCAGGAACTTTCTACAGAGATTACACCTAGTTACAATTTGGGATTTTCACAGAAATTCAAGTTGTTACAGACACTTGCTAATTCCTTTCCTTAGTTTACAACGGACATATTCACATTTATTTTCCTTCCTTACTTATGTATTTCCTCCTTTACATACAGATCACGTGGGATTCATTTCCACCAAATGTAATATATATTCATGTATAGAATACCCTCAATAATTCACAGCATTCTCAAATCTCTCAACTCTATTTTCTCCTAACATTAACAAATTGGGACCATTATTCTAGGTGCGGGCGGCCTTCTATTAGTAATTTGGAAATTCCATATAAATTATGACCTGAATATTCTTTTTTGAATATCTGTACATGCAATTCCCTCGACACCAGAAGATATTTTAATATTTTTTTGTGCGAATAATTCTTGATACAATCTCGTGTTGGGTAAGTCTAATATACCTTGGGGGGTGCCAAATAACCCTTTTTTTTTTATATACAAACATTTATGTTATCTTATTTGTATATCTTTTATTCTACTTATAAAGCTGTTACAAGTCTTTTTTTTTTTTTAAATTTAGCATGTTTTTTGTCTTCGATTTATATTACATCTAAAGTTGGTTCTTTTTTTATTTAATGTCATATTTATATATTTTCCTGAAAAAATTTCTAGTTAAACTTTCGCTTTAAGTATTGTCCCTTACTGCAAGAAATTATACTTTTCATGAAGAAATTTTTGGTGACAAAATCGCGAAAAGTAGGATATTTATGGATTTCGTTATCAAAAGGTCCAAAATACCACTTTTAACGACGAAATTTGTTTAATCACTAAACACCACTGTACATAAAAAAGCCATATCCACCTACAAAACCTATGAAACTTGCCTTTGTGGTGGCTTTTTTTTTTTCTAAGCAAAATTTATTAAGCACCCGTGAACCTCAAGGGTCCAACAATACAGTTGCATACGCATTGTGTGAAGACAAGCCACCTACTCCAAGCTTGGTTGGTTCATGTTCGCAAGTTCCAACTTGGGACATAATAGTACGCGCATCAGCCTTTTGAGTTTTATGCTTATGGCTGCAGGACTGTGTTTTATGCTATAGTCCGCACACGGCAGCATTGGATAAAGTTATTAGGTTCCTTCTTTACCTTTTATGTTCATGAAAATCTTCCAAAGATTTTTCTTTCTTTCTCCACTCTTGACTCATAAAGCTCTTTTAGGCATTGTCCATAACAAATTTTTACTGCTTTCTTTCTTACTGCTCTTTTACTCAAATCAGTTGGAAATGTTAGTGTATTCTTTTTCTTACACATGTATATGTTTACAGATTCTTTTGAATGAAGATGAAGTTTTAGAATTAGAGTCAGAGAACACATAATTCTCCAGCCACTGAGGAAAGAGAAGTGAACAGGATCAAACCAAACCCAACTCTAAGGGTTCAATCAGTATTTGTGGACCTAGGCCCTCAGTAAGAAGCCAGATAATGGTAGAAAACCAAACAAGGGCCTGACCAATGGCTTATGCTCGGAGAGAACAGGGATGGCGCAGCATAAAATTATTGAATTGAAATACTACCGCAACTCCAAGTGGCTCAATCAAGTTTGTAAGAGAGCCCCAATCTGAGAATTTAGAATTATTGACGGCTATCCATGGTATTAGATGCAGTTTATTAGATGGGATGTCTTCTTTTGACATGGATAGCTTTGTGAGCACTTTCTGAGAGACATAGATACTTGAGAGAGACATTGAGAGGTCTAAACAGGTGGTGACTACTTCTGAGAGAGGGTACAAACCTTGTTGACATTGAAAGTCATCTTCTTTCCACTGTCATCGGAATTTCTCTAACCATAATTTCATTTGTAAACAAAAAAAAAAACAGAGAGAGAGAGAATGAAATTTTATTTGTCTAGAATAGAAAAGAATAAAAAAATTATTTGAATATTTTTCTAACTAGGAGTTGCTCTCAAGAATAATTACGTGGTAACGCTTTACAAATTTATTATGCTCTCTTTCTTGGATTTGGTATATGAAAACATCGGGTACTCATTTTTTATAAAATACTGGAATCAAAGTAGTCCTTCGAAAAGTGGATTAGGAATTGATTTTAGTTAATTAAGCTTTGGTTCTAATTTCAGTTCCGTGAAAACAGATTTAAATTCGATTTTGAATTCTAAAAGCCAAGTTTTCATTTTTGTTTTTTTTTTTATAATAGAGCTTAAATTTTATTTTTTTTTAAATGGATGAAGGAAAACACTATCTCTTTTCCACCACTCTCCTCTGACCGATCCACGCGTAAAGGACACGTTTGGAAAGAGATTTCGAGACCGAGTCTTAGTTTATATCAGATTTTTCTATTGGAATGTGTAATCCTTTATCAAAATAAAAAGAGGATTAGTCCCGTGGAATAAGTTATTTTTTAGTGGGAAGTCAACAAGTCCTATCAAACATGTCATCTTGTCGGGATACTAATACTATTCTTTATGAAGAAGCCAGAAGGCAATATCCCTTGATCAAAAGTTTCCACATGCATGGCTGTATAACTTTGACTAAACCCCTCAATATTCCTATCTGCAGCGCCACGAAATCAAAACCAAATGCTTAAAAGTTGAATCCAAAACCGCCACGCGATGGGACTATCAACCAGTAATGACTTATTACGTTGGCAGCACTCTATATGAACATTAATTTATTTGGGAGCAAATCAAACGGCTATGATATATATGGAGGTGATCATAATTCCATATATATATATATATATATATATGAGGTGATGTGTTTAAGGACCCATAATAAATGTGTGATTGGAAAGAAGAGTCAGACGACTTTCATATTTGGTATTGGGACCCTCCAGATGACTTTTTGCGTTAAAATGAGTGGAGACGCTGAAGAAAACTAACGCGGGACGGGTGATCACAGCACGATCAGAGATAAGAGGACAAGAGGCGAAAGAGAGAAGAACGAAACATAGCCAAAACCAGGGGCGGAACTACGTAGGGACGATTGGGGGCGGGGGAACACCCCCATCGCCTGAAAATCTTTCAAATTTTTTTTTTTTTTTGTGGTATGTGTCAAGCTCAGCTCGCCCTCTACAAGCCTTTTTTTCTGCGTTAACAGGACTTCCGCCCCCCTTAGACCCAGACCCAAAATGATAAGAAGCTTCGTAGACTCAGGAAGGGTCAGACATTGGAGATTGTATGGTGTGGGGATAGATGTTTGGTGTAAAGTGGTGAAGTGTGCGTCACAGCCTGCAATTTGGGATTGGGGTAGGTAAGGGTCAGACATCGGGGATTGTATGGTGTGGGGATAGATGTGTGGGATAGATGCTTGGTGTAAAGTGGTGAAGTGTGCGTCACAGCCTGCAGTTTGGGATTGGGGTTGCTTACCTACCGTTTTTGCGGGAAGGGTTTTCTATTAAGAGAATTTTGTTATACTCTAATATTTCCACGTCAACGTAAGGTCTTTTTGGGACTAATATGGTATATTTATTTTTTATAAACTTTTCTTGAATATCAATTGAGAGTATACGTAGAAACATTTTTATGATTTAATAGGTAGTAACCCCTCATAAAATTACAAAACAAAACAAAAAACTAATTCAAGAAGTAATCAAATCACCACCTTCGAATTGTCCATGCAAGAATTACTATTCCA
The DNA here is from genome assembly GCA_003952965.2 of Morella rubra. Taxonomy (NCBI): domain Eukaryota; kingdom Viridiplantae; phylum Streptophyta; class Magnoliopsida; order Fagales; family Myricaceae; genus Morella; species Morella rubra. The sequence continues at coordinate 11,749,261 of CM025855.1, read as the reverse complement.
CGAATTAAAGATTATTGGAATATTTACTTTTATTTGTAAGATATGCTGCAAAACCCAATTCGAAGTAATGCATTAAAAGAGAGTCTAAATTATTGAATAAATATTTTTGTGTAATAACTTAAACTTTTAGTATAAATGGTAGGTAATATTTTAAGTAGTTCTCAATTAAGATTTGACACTATATTTCATTTCAAATTTAAATTAAATATTACACATAATTTTGAAATAGATTCCCATGAATTATGCATTAACTAAATTATTTATTTATCTTTTTGAGCTAGAAACATGGTACATTGATTACTGAGAGACGAATAATGAATTGGAGCTTGGAGGTCTACATTTATGATGTGAGAAGTTATGATACTTTTTCTGGATTTTAAGATATTGGAGGTCTTACTATAAAGATGTTGAGATAAGAAATCATATTTTATATCCATTAGTTTATAGCTTATTGAGTTGGCATTGGTCTTACCAATTGGACTGCAACTGTTGAAAGAAATGTTCTCTGCAATGAAGTTTATCAAAACTAACTTGTGTAATAAGATGAGAGATGAATGGATAAATGATAGTATAGTGGTAAACATCGAGAGAAAATTTTTTGAAACTATTGAGAACAAAACTATTTTATAATATTTTCAGAAGATGCAGTCCCGTAAGATCCAATTGCCACCTCTCAGTTTCAGCAAATAGTACAGCAAGTGTATTTCAATATTTTTAGTCTTTAATTTTTGATATTTTAACTCTAAGACATATTTTTTTGCATTACGTAATAAAAAAAAAAATTTTGTCATTTTTCCTTAAAATTTTGTCCCTCTTCGATTGCATACTTGGTTCCGCCACTGGCCAAAACTGATGTCGGACAATTATATTAGCGAGACAGTTGTTGTGATTTGAATTTATAAAATAACTGTACAATAATATAGGCCACCCAAGAATGTGAGTTTAGTTTCTTAAATGGAAGGTGAAATCAAACCTTGCTCGTACGCCCTTCGATTTGGGAGGTATATATGCAACGGGTTTATATGGAATCTTACAAAACAACCACACTTTTATAAGATTATTTTCACCAAAGTCATTTCATTTTCTTTCCACGTTGAACAGAAGAAGGAAAGTATAATATTAAACTCTGCTTGGTTGCTTGTAAAAAGGAATAAAAAGGTACGAATTTAAGAAATTTTTCTAAAAAGAAACGAACAAATTTGAAAAGGAAAGAGAGAGGTCATCATTCATAAAAAAAACGTTTCATTCTCACTTTAAACAAATAAATCTTTAAACTGCACCTTCAGTTAAATTGACATTGATTAAATTAAGTTTTTTTTTATGAAAGCTAATTTGATGATAAGCCCACTTCTTTGATTCTCTATGACGGACATTGATTATAGCAAGTTTTTTTTTATCAATCATAATTTAACGATAAAGTCCACTTTTTTGACCTTTTATGATGTGTGAATCTCTTTTCTTTTTTCTCAAATTAACAAAGGAAAAAAAAAAGTACAAACTAAAGAGGATTTGGTTTTGTGGAACCTTTCATATTTTATTCACCAAGATTTAATTATACATAGCAACAATTATCCTAAAATTGTGTGGTAAAAAGTAAATGGAAAAGAAAAGACGTGTAAACAGGAAAATATCGTATTTTTTGGGTTTTGGCCTGTTTATATTAGGAAAAAAGTGGAAGGAAGTTTCCTTTTAATAAAATAATGAGTAAAACAAAAGGGACGCCAAGTGGCTAAAAGCCAAAAACCAAACACATCAAAAATTCAAAATCTGTTCAAACTCACGCGCGGCATTCGAGCGTGTCATGAGTCAAGGATAAATTGGTTTTCATCAATTTTTATAGGATTTGAATCCTATTTTTATTTTTACGATATAAACATCATAATATATACGTATTTTTATATAACACTTTAATATTTTTTTTACACGTGTCAATCCCTTTTAATAATTTTTACACTCATTTTTATATAACTTTAACACCACTTAAATATTTATAATTTCATCATAATTCTAAAAAAAAAAACATAAAAACGAACGTGTCCGAGTAAACGGATCATAAAGTGCGGGGTTGGAGTGTTGGGGTCCCACGGGAGAGCATCGTTCTAATATAAGAGTACGGGGAACCTGCTAATTAAGAAAGAAGCTTCGTGTAAAAGGGTTGGGATCAAGGAAAGGCTCTTGTAAAAGGAAGAAACTCATTTACTTCCAATGGGAACACAGATACAAAGTCAATACAATATGACCCACATGCCAAGACGTGTGGCATTGATGAATTCATGTAGTCATTTAAGTAAGTCCAGAATGCTCATCTATTCTAAAGCATATTGAATCACTTCTTCCATCATGGCGTTGCTACAAGGAGCCTCCCGCCCTTCCTCTTCTTGTTCCCCTCCCTCTTCTTCCTCCTCCCTCCATGGCGTTACCAAGTATTCTTGAGCTTTAGAGGCGAAGATACCCGCAACACATTTACTGCTCATCTATACAAAGCTTTGGTTCAAAAGGGAATCAATACTTATGTAGATAACAACCTTGAAAGAGGAGAGGAAATTTCACCAGCACTTTTGGAAGCCATTGAAGGGTCAAAGATTTCAATCATCATACTCTCTCCACATTATGCATCATCCACATGGTGCTTGAAAGAGCTGCTGAAGATCCTGAGTGTAAGAAAACAAAGCAGCAAATAGTTCTACCTGTGTTTTACCACGTAGATCCATCAGATGTTCGACATCAAAGAAACAGTTTTGAAGAAGATTTTGCTAAACATGAAGGCCGGTTCAACGATGACAAGGAAAAGGTGCAAAGGTGGAAGACCGCCTTAACAGAAGTCAGCAATTTGTCTGGCTTCCATTTAAAAGGGTAATTCTCACAACTCTAGTAGTACTGCCTTTCCATTCTAGAATTTGTTGATGATTATAGTACACCAAATACACATATACATACACACATCCTTATACCCTCCGCCCTCCGATTTATGTTTGGGTGTACCATTATAGGGACGGTCCACGAATCTAGAGGGCAAGAGGAGCCCAAGAGGGATGAGATTTTATTTTGACGAAAATCGGAATATAGCTCACCAGTTCCGGTATCAGAATTCTAGTTCCACATTCGATTAATACCAGTTCCACATTCGATTAATACCAGAGTTTTTCCTAATTTTCGGAATCAAAACTGGATCTGGAATTTCGCACCGAATTCCAATTTCGTATTTTTCCTGGAATTTTTTTTTTTTAAAAAAAAACACAATCATTTTCCATCTTCACCTGAATCAATACCTCCGCTAGACTCCCCGTGCTCAAACCACGAAACTTTAACCACCCTTTTCCTCCGAGCTTCATCTTTTTTTTTTTTCTTTCTTTTGTCTATCTTTCTATTATTTCTGCAGCTCGTTCGGTGTTGCTTTTTCTTTTCTTTTAATATAGTTAGGGCAGTTTTGTAAATCTAATCAATGAAAAGCCCCAATTTAGTCAAAAATGTATTCTAAGCTATCTACATGAATCGGTGAAGATATAGAAATTACTTGACATTTATGTCTTTTGGGGTTAGATTTAATGATATATGAAATCATGTCTTTTGTATTGGTAGGAACGAATCTGAATTTATCGATGAGATCATTCAACGAGTGGACAAAAGTATCATACCTCATACATCCTTGTGTGTTGCCAAGTACCCAGTGGGAATAGAGTCTCGTGTGGAGAAAATCTGTTCGCATCTATGTGTTGGAATGAATGACATACGCATGGTGGGAATCCTCGGGTGTGGTGGCATTGGTAAAACAACTATTGCCAAAGCAATCTATAATTTAATTGCTGATCAATTCGAAGCTACTTGTTTTCTTCCCAATGTTAGAGAGACTTCATCAGCTGAAATGGTCTAGTTAAACTGCAAGAGAAGCTTCTTTCCAAGATTCTGGGAGATTCAAATTTGAAGGTTGACACTGATGATCAAGGAATCAATATGATAAAGGAGAGAATTTGCAGTAAAAGGATTCTTTTAATTCTTGATGATGTGGATCAACTGAAGCAGTTAGAAAATTAGCTGGAAAGCGAGATTGGTTTGGTTCTGGCAGTAGAATCATCATAACAACAAGAGATCGAAATGTATTAACCAATCATGGCATGGATTTTACATATGAAGTGGAAAGATTGAATTGGGAAGAATCTCTTCAACTCTTTAATTGGAGTGCCTTCAAAGGAGACAATCCACCAGTTGTCGAGTATAAAGAACTCGTAAAACAGATAATCGATTATGCTGGGGGACTTCCACTAGCTTTACAAGTGCTTGGTTCGGATCTACATGGTAAAAGTATTTGTGAATGGAAAAGTGCCTTAAAGGATTACAAAGGAAGCCCTCATTGGGATATTCAAAAAGTACTTAGAAGAAGTTACGATGGATTGAGTAAAAATGAGAAAAATATTTTTCTTGACATTGCATGTTTCTTCAAGGGGAAGAAAAAAAATTATGTGATGAAATATTAGACAATTGTGGTTTTTCTGCAGATATTGGTATAAGAAGACTTATGGATAAGTGTCTCATAACTACTACTACTCCCTGGTATGATGATGAGTTAGTATTTGAGATGCATGACTTGTTGCAAGAAATGGGTCAAGAAATTGTTCGAGAAGAATCACCCAAAGAACCTAGTGAGCGCAGTAGGTTATGGCTTTATGAAGATGTCCGTATGGTATTAGCAGAAAATACGGTAAGTGTCATATAATGAAAAATTGTTTTGTTTTATATTCGTTTTCTTCTCTAAAACTCTCTTCAGCATATTTGAATTATTCTACAATTAAGATATGTGTATACAAATATTTACCTTACATCAAGAAATTATGAGATCAATGTCAACACTCAAATCTCAATCTAGGCTAGAAATTAAAAGTTTGTTTGTAGTTTGAGGATTCGATATAAAAAAGAAAAAGAAAATAGTTTTTTGACACTTATTAGACATGATTCCTACAGTTTGCTGAGTGTAAAGAAAATATACCTCATATACATACATACATACATAAAAGCTTTTACATAACAAAGGAGTAAATCGATTATTGTACATAACTATGTCATGGGACAGGTATATGCTGATGTTATGAGTACCTTGCAGCTATCTTCTTTCACAAACAGTTAAAAATGATAAATTCAGAAGACAAAAAAAAGACAGTTGTGCTAAATGGGATCACGTACACTTTGGACATCCCTGTTCTCTAGAAAAATTAACCATTTCGAACCCAATGGATTAATCTTTCTATTTTGCAAGCTTAACAAATATCTGGTCCACGTTTATCCTTCCATTTTGCTACAACACTTAAACATTATCTTATCAGGGAACAAACAAAATTGAAGCCATAGTACTGAATGATTTGCCCCGCGGCGATGACATCATACAGTTGAGTCCCGATGCATTTATGGGGATGAAACGACTTAGATTGTTTATAATAAAGGTCGCTTATGAAGATTATGACGGCTGTGAAGACTATGACGAAGATGTAGACTATACATACTGTAGCTGTGACGATGTTGACAATGGCACCCTACGGTTGATAGATGACGATGACGTCATACAGTTGAGTCCAGATGCATGTGTCTCTGGAGAACTTAACTCTCTTCCCAACGAGTTAAAAGTGATTGACTGGGATGGATATCATTTACCACCCTCTTTACCTTCCAATTTTCAAGGAAATAAACTCAGTTATCTTAGAATGACTTTTAGCCGCATCCAGGATGCGAGGATGGACTTTCCGGTAAAATTGCTATTTTCATTTTTTCATTCTGTAAACTATGATTCAACTTCCTTCAAGCTAACATAGTTCTTTTGTTCCTTTTTCTTTTTCTTTTTTCTACTTGCAGAGGTTGACAGTTATGAATTTCTCTAGAAGCAAGCTCTTAACAAAAATCCCAAATCTTTCAAGAAATTCAAATCTAAAGGAATTGATTCTCTCCCGCTGTACAAATTTAGAAGAGATTCATGAATCTGTTGGGCTGCTTGATAAGCTTGTTCGATTTGACCTTCGTGGATGCTCTAAACTTCGGAGCTTTCCAGGAAGCATTAAGTTGAGATCTTTGGAATTCTTTAATCTTAGATGTTGCTCAAGCCTTCAACACTTCCCTGAGATCGAAGGTGAAATGAAAAATCTTCGCAAAATCTACTTAAATGGAAGTGGTATAAAAGAGCTGCCTTCATCCATTATAAACATCTCTGGGCTTTGTTCGCTAGAGTGTACGTTGTGCAAAAACCTTATGCATCTCCCAGGTATCATTTTTCAGTTGCAACATCTAGAGTCCGTTCAGATCACAGCATGTCCACAATTTAGAGGGTTTGGAGAAAAGCTGATGGAGGACAACAGACAATTCATGGCATCTATCATGCCAAATAGGGAATATGAGATTTCATGGAGCCCTCCAAGGAATTCAAGCGTCTCTCGGCTTCGCTCGTTGGAGTTTAATATCTGCAAAAACCTTACACATCTCCCAGGTATCATTTTTCAGTTGCAACATCTAGAGTCCGTTCGGATCGAACAATGTGTTCATTTACATGAGCTGAGGAGAAAGAATTCAAGCATCTCTGCGTTCTGAGATTTTAGAGAGAAAACCTTACGCATCTCCCAGGTATCATTTTTCAGTTGCAACATCTAGAGTCCGTTCGGATCACAACATGTCCACTTTAAGCTCTTGCAGACAGTAGCATCTATCATTTGAATTTAGAGGAAAAGCTATGAGCTTTCAGGGAGTCCTCCAAGGAATTCAAGCATCTCTGGGCGTCTTTCATTAGAGTTTGATGACTGCAGAGCATCTCCCAGGTATCATTTTTCAGTTGCAACATCTAGAGTCCGTTCGGATCGAACAATGTCCACAATTTAGAGGGTTTGGAGAAAAGCTGATGGAGGACAACAGACAGTTCATGGCATCTATCGTGCCGAATGGGGAATATGAGATTTCAGGGAGTCCTCCAAGGAATTCAAGCATCTCTGGGCTTCTTTCATTAGAGTTTTATTGCTGCGAAAACCTTACGCATCTCCCAGGTATCATTTTTCAGTTGCAACATCTAGAGTCCGTTCGGATCGAACAATGTCCACAATTTAGAGGGTTTGGAGAAAAGCTGATGGAGGACAACAGACAGTTCATGGCATCTATCGTGCCGAATGGGGAATATGAGATTTCAGGGAGTCCTCCAAGGAATTCAAGCATTTCTAATGATGATTGTTACAAAGAGGCAGCAGTTCAGGCATCGGAATTTTTGAGACCTGAAAACTTCGTCCTCCCAGAATTTAGTTGCTTTAGGAATAGTACCTGGCAGCCCTCTTTGAGTGAGTTAGGTATAATTGGGTGTGATATTGTCAGTCTTCCTGCAAGCATCAAAAGATTTGTTCGATTGAGACGTCTGTCTTTGGTAAATTGTAAGCAACTTCAGGAAATCCCAGAACTTCCACAAAGTATAGTGAAGGTAATTGCTACTGGATGCATTTCATTGGAAAGTTTTCCACAAGTATCAAAGAAGTTTCAATTCGACACAAGCGACGACTCGCTAGATAAGCTAATTTGGCTTGACTTGTGTGGATGCCATAAAATGCTTGAGAAGCTTAGGAATCCTGTGTTGAGTCCTTGGCTTCGTACGGTATGTGTCTGTCTGTCTCGTCTATACGTGTTTGTGTGGCTTTGTGTGTAACGCCGAAGATTTATAACCTTGGTTCAACTGCAACAGGATTTACGTGGCGAGATTCCAACCAGCTTGCATGAGGTATGTCTCGTTGTCTGTTCTATACACGTTTGTGTGTGGGTTTGTTTGCAGATTATATTGCAGAAAATTTATGAACTTTGTTCAACAGGATTACGTTTTAGATGGCATTGCGTATTATAGAAGGGGCCCTCCAACCTGGTTCAGCCATCGAGAAGAGAATCGCTGTAGGATCAGCGTGATTTTTCAAGAGTGTTTGGAGGAGGCCATAACAATTGCCTTATGCGCTGTTATTGTCCAGGCCTGGGGGGGAATTTCTGCTTCTGCTTCTATTGTACGTGAAGGACGTTCCCCGAGGCTTGTTGATGGAACAACTATTGCTATTGGTAACGAATCAACGTGGCCTCCACCACATTTGTTTTTGGCGTACACTACGGTAGAACCTTCTGAGCTAGAGCGGAACCATTTGGAAGTGGAGTTTTCGGCTTCATATTATGGAGATATTGCAAGTTGCGAAGTCCATCGAGTACACGAGCATAAAAAGAGAGTGGAAACACTGAAAAGGAAACGTGATGATGTCCTCCAAATGGATGTATCCAATGCAGAACCTGAAAACTTGCTCGATTTGTTAAGTATGATTGACCTTTATGAGAGTTCCAGAGAACTAAGGCAGAAACAAGACCGCTGTTGGAGGCCGAAAATCTTGCAAATTTTATTAAGTCTTATTCAAAAGCAAACACAGGATACAGTTGTTAAGCATTGGTCTCAAATTTTGTAATTGTATTTATAAATCTGTCATTGCATTTTATATCTACTGTATAGCACCATAAATTCTACAATTTGGAGTAGAATTTTTGTTTTTTGTTTATTTCTTTTTTATGCCAAGTTAAAATCAATCAGTGTGTGTGCTGGACATCCAGGGGCGTAATTACGAAGCTATTCGGGTAAGGTTTCTGTACAATATCAGTGTTCAAAGTGGAAGAGAACACAGGCAATGACGAAGCTACCCTCAATGCTCTGTTATGGACCAAAACGGAAGAATGAAGGATTCTGAAGGTCAAAATTTTAACTGTTTTTGTTTGTTTACCTTCCAAAATTTTGGTATCCTGGCCGCCCAGAAAGTTTTCAAAATTTCAGGTTGGCAAAAGCCCAATATGTACAAAGTTTAAATTTTTTTATATACAAACATTTATGTTATCCTGTTTGTATATATTTTATTCTACTTATAAAGCTGTTACAAGTCCTTTTTTTTTTTTTTAGCATCCTTTTTGTCTTCATTTTATATTATATATAAAGTTGGTTCTAGACTTAAATTTTATTTAATTAGTCATATTTATATATTTTCCTAAAATAAATTTCTAGTTAAATTTTGGCTTTAAGCAGTCATGTCCCTCGCTACAAGATTTTATTATTTTCGTGGCGAAATTATTGGTGATTCGTCGGGACAAGTAGGGTATTTGTGTCTTAAACAAAAATACCCTACTTGTCCATTGTTTCTATTATAGCGGACATTAAGCTGGTCTTGGAGCAACATGTCAGTTGGAGGTTTGTTCATGTGCACCGTCGTGCGAATTCTTTTGCTCATAATTTAGCTCGGTGGGCAGCTCAGGAGAATTTTGTTGGCAAAATTCTTGCTTTTTGTATCCCCAGGGACATTTTGAACTGTGATAACCCTCATCACCCTCCGTGATGTGGATTATCTTGTTTTGTTTTTTGTTTGGATTCAATGAATCTTTTGCTTAGAAAAAAAAAAGTAGGGTATTTGTGTCACCAAAACACCACTTGTAATTAGGGGTGTTCATATGCCGGATCGGGTCGGATCTGTATGGTTCGTTTTCTATTGGTCCAAACCCGACCCGAATCGCCCAACCCGAACTAACTGTTATGGGATCCGCCCGAACCTGACCCGTACGGATCGGGTCGAGTTTGGGCCTTTTTTTTTTTTGAAATTTTTGAATTTGAAGAAACACCTACCTGGCTTATGGCTTATCTAAGCATTTCCATTAAAACAGGACCAAACCCATCTACCAAATCAAACAAAGCACAACCGTTTTTTCTTTTCCCCTTTAAATGATTATATATGACCAATATTCTCTTTTCCCCTTTAAATGATTATATATGACCAGTATTCTAAGTGTCTCATCTACCAAATTGATTGGTTAATCATGATGCCTTCACCAACTTTAAATTAAAAAGAAAAACTAGTAAAAAAAAATCATTACCTAATACAAGTCCAATAGCACTAAAGATACAAAAAAAACATGTAAGCAATTATAAACATGACATGTAAACAAAAGTAGAAATCCAATGGCCAAATGAAACAAGCAGCAGACCCTCAACTTCAAGACCAAACTCGAGTTGAAGAAGTTGTAAAAGAGAAAACAAGCAAAACAATTGATCAGCCAAGGAAGATCAATCTGAGGAACTCAGATGAGTGAATAGATTATGGAATTGGCAGGCTGACCTTGGTTCCTCCATCCCTACCAATTATCATTCATCTTCTTCATCAATGTCATTGGGAGTTGAGTTTTCATCTAACACTTGAAAATGCAAATAAACAATGAAAATAGAAATAAATTAGAAACAAATTTAACATCAATATTATCCAAATGCAATAAAATCAAATCACAAGTTACCTAGCTCAACCTCGAAGCTCTCAACATTATCCAATGTCTCACGAAGATCAATTCGAATTGGATCAGACCTCAACCAATTTTGTGCACAAACAAGAGCCTCAACTGTTCTAGGTGCCAACGAACTCCTAAATGGATCAAGCACTCTACCCCCAGTGCTAAAAGCTGACTCAGAGGAAACTGTCAAAACAGGAATGACCAACACATCCCGTGCAACCCTCGCAAGAATAGGATACTTGGATTCATTTATCTTCCACCAAGTCAAAATGTCAAAATCTTGAGTTCTTGATTCACACACATCTGACAAATACTGATCTACTTCTGACTTATTATCAACAGCACGTTCATCTGCATTTTGCTCATACTCCTCAAAAAATGCCACATCAAGATTATCATTACCAAAGTAGATGTGGAAGTTTCAATATTCACATGAGGAGTTTGATTACGTGAGGCAATTGCACTTGAACTCCCATATAGATCATTATATTCAACAAACAACATATACATTTGGTGCTCTCAATCATTACGGATGCTTGACACTCGTCGTACATTTTTTTAAACCACCAATGCAAAACTTTCAATTTGCACCTAGGATCAAGAACTGATGCAACAAAGATCAAAAAGTTAACTTTTTCAATCTTCCCCCAATACTTATCAAACTTTAGCTTCATGCTCGTCGCCATAGCACTAACAAAAACATTATTAGACTGGCTCATTTTCATCAAGTTGATTGAATGCCACAAATCTGACTATAACAGGTATTTGATGTGACATACAAAGAACCAAAAACTTCACAGTGGCATCAAAAAACACTTTTAGAAACTTCACAAACACTTTGTTTCCAATCCTCATATCCCGGTGGTCCTATGTGTGCCCCATCACTAAAATGACAGATATATTGGCCATCATCTTCCGCCATCTGCATAAAGGCATTCTGAAACTTCTCATAGACTCTAACATAAGGTAAGTTGAGTTCCATCTAGTTGGAACATCAAGGCAAACCAACTTCTTACACTCAATCTTTGCCATATCAACGCACTTCTTAAATTTTGCCATTCTTGCTAGGAGAGGACCTCACATATCGCACTGCATTTTGAACCCTCACAATTGAATCATCACAATCTTTCAAACCTTCATTCACAATCAAATTCAATATATGTGCACAACACCTCATGTGGAGATACTTACCATCCAATACATGTCCTTTCAAATCTTTCTTCAAACATTCAATTGCAACGTTATTTGAAGAAGCATTATCAACCGTTACAGTAAAAATATCACTAATTCCCCAATCCAACAAACAAGATTCCACATGTTTTGCAATGTGTCACCTTTGTGATTAGGAATCAAACAAAAGTTGATGATCCTTTTTGAAGTTTCCAACAACTATCAATAAAGTGCGCCGTGAGACACATGTAGTTAAAATTTTGCACAGAGGTCCAGGTATCAGTGGTCAAACAAACACGTTGACAAGTAGACTTGAATACCTTCTTCAACTTCTCTTTCTCTCTCATATAAAGTTTCATACAATCTCTTGCTACAGTGATACGAGAAGGGACTTGAAACCGTGGTTCAAAAGCCCTACACACTTTTATGAAACCTTGACCTTCCACAACCCTAAATGACATTTCATCACATATAATCATCTCTACAATTGCCAACCGTATAATTTCAGGATTATATTTATGAACCCTTAGATTGGCAACATCATGATCTCCAACCCCTTCTGATTGATCTTTGTCCATTGATTCATTGCTAAATGGGTACTTGGGACATGTATGTAACACATGGTTCAACATATTAGATGTCCATGCCGTTTAGAGTGGCAATGGTACTGCTTGCTACAATAGTTACATTTAGCAAGTGGGTCACTTGGATCACAACCATCTAATTTGTGAAATGATCCCAAACTACTGACCCCTCCTTATTCCCCTTACGTTTGAGAAGGATTACCGAGGCCGAAGGCCCCTCATCTACATCTATGGTCTCATCGTCCGTATTAATGGATGGAAATGATTGATTTGCTGAAGAATCATTAGTATCCATCTAAAACAAACAAACAAACAAACATAATAATAATTAGTTACTATATTTAAAGCATATGAACAAACAAGATTTAAAAAACAAACAAATCATCAGAAATTAAAAACAAACATATCATAAAAAACACATATCACAACAGATCACTTCATCACCTAACAGAACCAACAACTTGTCAAAACCAACAGAACCAACATAAGCCCTGACCTCCAATCTCCAACAGAACCAACATATGCCCTAACCTCCAATCTCCAATATATCATTTTCTAATTTTCTAATAGGGTTTTAGCTTACAATTACCTGAATAAGCTATTGCCCAAACAAACTCGTCGTTGTTCTTGAGCTTCTTGTCTGTTATCTCTGTAGTAATATAGAACACAAAGTCAATTGAAGAACTCATAAAATATAAGCACATGTCGAAGATGATGACTCTAGAACTACAAAAGCAAAAATGGACTGTTTTTTGATTGGATCCCATTGGTTTTTGCTTTTCGTTTAAATCTGTAATTCTAAAATAAAAGTGAAAAAAGTGAATTACTAATTCCATTTCCTGCAATTCTAATTCCATTCATAGAACTCTTGTCGTCATGTGATTCAGTAGGGAACAAAATGTGTCTGTCTACAAGTGGGTCACCCTAAAAAATAGTCCAAAATTTCAGGTAATAGAACATCAAAATTGCCTCTGTACCGTTGCTGTTGCTGCAACAAAATGGGATTAAGATATTTTCTAATATTATGCTGAGTTCTCTCTCTCTACTGGTCAGTTCTCTCTCTCTATCTTTCAATAATAAAAGGTAATCAGCAATCAAGGGGTTAAATTATGCACGTCAGGCTCTAATAGTCCAAAGCAAGGGAACCTGCCTTCACGCCTGCAAACACATAGGAAACTAAAACATTGCAACAAATGCAAAACATCGATCTCTTCTCTGCCCAATAAGTCAACAAATGTGTCTGTCTACAAGTGGGTCACCCTAAAAAATAGTCCAAAATTTCAGGAAATAGAACACCAAAATTGCCTCTCTACCATTGCTGTTGCTGCAACAAAATGGGATTATCTGGGAGGCAGATTTCTCCCGTGGGAGTCTTGGCAATGATTCTTCTCTAATTAAGTTCCGGTTCTTTTATATTTTTTCAGGTATCATACGTTTCTCCACCCCTCCATCATCATCTTTGAATACTAAGTCTATGAATTTGGATCTAACTATATTGTCTCGATCACTTACATAAGTCCACACGAAGTTGGGTTTCCTTTATTCTCAAACTCGGGTCAATCCTTATAGGTGAAATGGTCAATCCTTTGCCCCAAGATCAAACTTTTACTGCACCCAAAAGAAAGGAACAGAGCCCGAAATTTGTCTTCGAAAAGGAATAAACAAAAAACCTCAGAAAAAAAAAAACAGAACATTAGAGAAAAGAAATAGATTGGCCGAAAAACAATGCTTCATTGTTATCCGGATGAGACAAAATGTATTTGAATATAGAGAATCATGTGCCAAAACCAGATGTTGATCAGGTCTCTCTCTCTCTCTCTCTCTCTCTCTCTCTCTCTCTCTCATGTTTGCATTAGTGTGTGCCTTAAATTATAGATACTATTTCAAAAAATTGATGATATATTCGCTTAACAGAGTTGCTACAAGCATTCATGGGGGCATCCTATATCCAGGAAATAGGATTCCAGATTGTTTCAGTCTCTATGAGGAGGATAGATATTATCCAATTTCAATTTCGATGGTATACCGAGGCCCGTCCGACTACAGGCGGACTCCATTGGTTTGGGCCCGCACAAGCTCGGGCCCGTGTTTAGCCCGACATCATTCGGTCGGGTCGACAACATTTTGAACAGCCCTACTTGTAATGACGAAATTTGTTTTTGTCACTAAACAACTGTGCATAAACTAGCCCTATCCTCGCCTAGAAAAACCTATGAATCTTGCCGTTTATGGTGGCATACGTTAATCCAACCACACTTGCATAAGCATTGTGTGAAGACAAGCCACCTACTCCAAGCTTGGTTGGTTCATGTTGGCAGTTCCAACTTGGGGCATAATAGCATGCGTATCAGCCTTTTGAGTTTTATGCTTATGGATGCAGGACTGTGTTTTATGCTAGGATGGCTAGTACACACACAGGAGCATTGGATAAAGTTAATAAGTTCCTTTTTTTTTACCTTCTCTGTTCATGAAAATATTCTGAGGATTTTTCTTTCTTTCTCCACTCTTGACCTGGATGCTCATTATAGCGCTGGCTTAGACATTGCCCATAACAAATTTCTGCTGCTTTCTTTCTTACTGTTCTTTTTCTCAAATCAGCTTGAGCTGTTGGTATATTCTTTTTTTTACACATGTATATGTTTTACTGGTTATTTTAAATGAAGGTGAAGTTTCAGAATTAGAGTCAGAAAACAGAATTCTAGGGTCACATGAAGACAGAGAAGTGAATCAGATCAAACCAAACCCAACTCAGTATTTGCATACCAAATATTTGGACATCTCAAAATTTTGGCTTAATAAAATAATTATAAAATAATCTCTCTCCCTATCAAATCATCTATTTATATCACAAATCTCTTTCTTCAATTTTATTCAATTCTCATAAATTATTCTCACTTTTTTTTCAATACCCATAAACTAAAATTTTGACATCTGTTTCCAGCAATTTTGTTGACCCAGGCCCTAGTAAGAAGCTAGATAATGGTAGACAACCAAACAAGGGCCTGACCCAATGGCTTATGCGTGAAGATAACAGGGAGGGTGCAGCATGAAAGCAATGAATTAAAATATATTTCCGGAAGCATCATCAGCAAATGGGGGTCGGCATGTGAAAGATGTTAGGGGTGTGAAAAATATGTTTATTGCGTATTTTTATTTTGTTTTATTATGATTGTTACTTTAATTTTTTGAATCGCTATGTATGCTGGGTTTTTATCAAGCTCAGCTAAGATCATCGGTTGAAGGTGATTGAACAAAAAAACCCGACTTCAAGGATGACGATGATGATCCCAACGGAAAACGTGGTTCAGAGCTTCGACTTGGGTGATTTACACGACCAATCTGCAAGTTCTTTTTTCCAGCAACCAAACTGTTGACGGAGATGCATTGGATTGAGAAGATAGAATTCTAGCTAATTAAGGAGAGTAAAGAAAGAGAGAAGTCAAAACTAAAACCATTTTCTCTTGGAGGTTATTTTTTCAACAACAGATCGAAGACTCCAAATGTATCCGAGATAGGTCATCCAATAGCACTCGTCTAAAGGAATACCCCACATTTAAGAGCAACAGTACAAACATGTTTCTGTAAAGGAAAGCCATCCCCGTCCAAAGGGAACAAGAAAACATCGCGCTAAAGCACCCTGTAAAGATAGCCCTCCAATTATGAAGTCATGGACCACATGGAGAGAGGAACAGGAATTTCGTTCTCCGTCTTACTGACGCCAGAATTTGTTGAAAAGAAAATTCTAATTACTAACCATCTAAATTGTACATAAAATTGTACATTAATTTCTGAAGGCCCTCTGGACAAGCCCCATTGACAGCATAATCACCAGTTAAAATTAATTCACTTTAGTAATCTACAATCTAAGAAATCTATACTGATTAGGAATTCATGAATTTTATACATAACATCCCCTCCATGACTACCCAGTGTAGGAGTAGCTGTGAATATGTCAAGAAGGTAAAGTGATGATTGAACCCAGAGCTCCGCCTGCCACCCAACCAAGATATTTGGTTCATTATTACGTAGAGAAATTGAGTTCTTTCATCGAAACGGATAGGTTGCATGGCATCAGATTATCGGGTTTTGACTCTCGGGCCTTGTCCTTGATGCTAGTGATCTCTTCTGTCCCTTCCTATCCTTCCGGCGCTCAAATCTGTCCAGGAGCGGTGGCCCCTTGCTAGCGCGTGAGCTCTCACACGCTCCTCCTAGCACGCGTGGATCTCACGCGCCCGAGCCCTCTTGCCTCCCTCATGGCTGTTTTGTGTGTTTTTCGAAGGTTTTGAGCTGCCCGGCCGTGCTCAGCCCCCCCAAGCGGTCTCTCCTACCTCAGTCCTGGCCTTTGGCTTGTTTCCCGCCTATGTTTCATCCCCCCATTTGGTGGACAGATCTGGCCATTTTTCTCCCGTGGCTCTTCTTGCCGTAGCTGATTTGTGCCGCCTGCCGCTTCCTCCCTCTTGTGCAGCCAGTCTTTACATGAAGATTACTTCGAAAGAGTCGGATCATTGCCTTGATCGCCCTTCTTCTTGCGGAAGCCGCCATCGCCTTGAGCGGTTGTTGTGTTGCGTGTGTTGTGTCCCGACCCTTATGGTCGATTTGTGCCTGTTTTGTGTACTGGCTCCTATAGTCAGTTTGTGTTTGTGTTGTTTGTGGACCCTTGTGGTTGGTTGTTTCTAGTGTTTGTGCTACGGCCCTTGTGGTTGTCAGTGGTTCCGGCTTTGTCGTCCAGATTGGCTACTAGATCTTTGGATCCGATCGATTTTAGGGCCTTTAGGTCCGTTTAGGTCTTTCGTTGGCCTTTGTGTTGTTTTTATGTTTTGTACTGGCTATATCTTTCTCGGATTTTAATATATTGCTTCTATTGCCTAGAAAAACCTGCATGAACGAGTAGATCACAGTGGGGCCCACACTCCGGAATTCTCGTCTCACTAGATCTTTGCTTATCACATCTTCTTTTGGAGTTTTCACTGAAACTTGGCGAGAATATCAGAATATGCTAACAATAGGCTTGTGTTTCACAAAGCTCCATGTATACTTGTCAAATGACCCAAACTCATCTATAAGGCTGGGCATTTCATCCGGTTCCCATCAGAAATTTCGACACCCGGTTTCGGACTATTCAGGCACCGGTTCAACTTTGAACTGCCAACTACTTTGACTCTCCCCCAGCCCTCTCTCCTTGTCTCCGATGTCTCTCCCTGCCGTGACTCACCCAACTCCCAAGCTATCAGTCGTGCGCTGCCCCCCACCCTCCCTGCCACAGCTCTTCTCTCCCTCAGCCGTGCAAGCCCCTCTCTCCCTCTCTCTCTCGCCATCGCCATCGCCGTGCTCACTGCTCAACTCCTCTCTCCCTGCTGCAACTTCTCTCTCATCACTCATCAACTCTCTCTCACCAAGGTAACAAGGTCTATAATCTATAATCTATTTACTATTTTATTTAAATGTTGCATTGTTTACTTCTTTGAATCTTTAGTGTTAAAATTATTTAGGTTTTGTTAATTTGATTTAGGGATATGAAATTTTGATGGGCAAATTCGGTGATTGGCAAACGATCTCGCTGTCAAGGTGAAGATTTTGCACTTCGGATCGGTTGGTTACCTTTGGACGCTTTGCCCTTTTTTCCACTTTTTTTTCCTTGAATAATTTTTGTTAATCTGTTTCATTTTGGTTGAGATTGAAGGCTTGGTTGGTTTTGCTTAATGCTCATTGTTTGGATGATTTCTAATAAACATTTTGTTGAATAGCAGTTACCTATTTATGCTCATCAGTGCTATTGTTTGCACTCCGAATATGCATTATTAGTGCTATTGTCAGGAACCGGAATTTCCAGTTTCCAGTTCCAAAAATTCTGGTTCCATTCCGGTTTATTTTGTAATTAAACCAAAATAAAAATTACGATTCCAGTGGGTACTGAGACCAGAATGGGCGATTCCGGTTCCGTCCGTTCCGGTGCCCACCCTTACTCATCTATGACCTGGAATTAGCAAAACCTGCAAAATTTTAATTGCAATGATACTTCTAACAACTGAGGAATGTCCAATTACTACACAGATTCTCAACAGATCAGGACCACATTTCAACAACTTTTTTTTGTCTAACCGACTTGGCATTTAATTTTGCCTACAAAGCAGAAAAGAAGAAGGTAACTGTCCCCGATTTGCTTCGGGAGATCAATGAATTAACCAATCCCAATTGTACTCGAGGGCTAACATAAGCAGATTTTAACAATTTTTGAGGTCCAGTTTATAAGTTTGGGTAACTTCACAGAGCCTTTGGTGCATACATCTTTTGCAGCTCAAGTCTAAAAACTGCCACAAGAAAATCAGAACCTACCTTAGACATTTGACGTGCATTTTCAAAAATAGCACGTAGCTTTAGTTCTGATAAAAGGGAGCTTGGAGCACTTCTCTCCAGAAAACTTTCTGGTCTGCATACTTATGTCATCTTTTCCAAGCTAACTTAGGTGTTCGTTAAGGAAATATTGTTTGATGTGTGTCACGCGGTGAGTTCTCCACCCATGTATTCAGATGCACCACCTTTTGGGATGATCTAGTTCCCAGCTCCGAAATGACTACTGAAACCAACTTAGAACAGAGAAAGAGCAAGATAGAAGAAGACAAAAATATAGAAACCCAAAGCAAGGGTTGTAGAATCAAGAACAGAAATATTTGGTAGCAAAAATGCTTTACATAAGCCCTGGACCTGACTGTTATCCTAGTTCCAAGAGTATGCAATCAACATAAAGACTTATTGACTCACATAATTTCAGCACAAACTAACATACCAAACAAGACTTGATAACATATTGCCCAAACAAGACTGATTAGTAAAATGGAAGCAGCCGATGCTCTGTAATAGACACTGAACCAATGGCAATCTACCTAGTTCGCATGAGTTATTCCTTTCCAGTTTAAATTAGTCAGTGTGCTTTTTCTTCCAATAATATTTCAGAAACTACTATAGATGCACTTCTGCGGGATGACCTGTCCGTAAGCACATCGAGACAGCTGTAGATAATGCGAGTGCAGTGATTATAACTTATAAGGGGGTACATGACCATGACATGCCTGTTCCAAAGAAGCGACATGGCCCACCAAGTGCTCCTCTTGTAGCTGCTGCTGCTCCTGCTTCTATGAAAAAATTTGCAACTTAAGAAAGCCGACACCGCGACACGCTCCAGAACCAAGTGTCTTCAACCCAGTGGTTGGTGGACAGGGATTACCTTTGAGACCACTTTCAGAGCGGGTTAGTAGATAATTGATAGAGAAATTGAGAGGTCTAAACAGGTGACAACTTCTACTGTGAGACTAGAGCTTGTTGACAGTGAAAGGCTTTTTCTTTCCAGTCATTATAACTTCTCTTGTCATAATTTCATTTGCTAACCAAAAAAAAAAAACAGAGAGAAAATAGAACTTTATTTTTCTAAAACATAAAAGAATAATTATGTGGAAACACTTCACAAACGTCTTGAATGTGTTCTCTTTCTTGTATTTGGTATATGAAGACAGAGAGTACTCGACTTTTTATAAATGCTGAAATCAAAGAAGTCCTTCGAAAAGAGAGTTCAGAATTTGTTTTAGTTTAATCGCTGATTCTATTTTTAGTCCCATTGAAGCGGATTTAAATTCGATTTTTAGACCTCTAAAAATTCTGTTTCAATGAGCCAAGTTTTCGTTTGTTTTTTTTTTTCTTTTTTTAATAGTGCTGACAATTTTTTATTAATAACTTCTTTTTTTTCAAAAAAAGGCATGAAGAAAAACCACTATCTCTTCCACCACTTCTCCTCTGAGAGATCCACGCCCAAAGGTATCTTTGGAAAGAGGTTTCGAAATCGGGTCTTAGTTTCTAGTTTCTACCATATTTTTCTATTGGAAAGGAATCCTCTATCAAAAGAGAGCGGAATATTTGTTATGGGATTCTGGGATCGGGATCGGGACTCACCACATTTGTTTTTGGCGTACACTACGGTAGAACCTGCTGAGCTAGAGGGGATCCATTTGCAAGTGGAGCTTTCGGCTTCAGCCCATTCTAGTGAGATAGAAATTGCAAGTTGCGAAGTCCATAGAGTAGACGAGCATAAAAAGAGAGCGGAAGCCTGGAAAAGAAACGTGATGATGTCCTCCAAATGGATGTATCCAATAATGCAGAACCTGAAAACTTAGGCTCGGATTTATTAAGGGGGTGTTTGTTTATCAAAATTTTGAAGAATATTCTCGAAATTTTGAGAATCTTTACTTTATTAAGATTTATTTGGGTTTGTGAAAGGTGAAGAATGTATGTGTAAAAGTTAAAAATTTTGAAGTGTGTTTATTTTATTAGAAATTTCTATGCCCTAAAATATTAGAGAAACAAACGGGACCTAAGTATAATTCAACTTTACAAGAGTTCCACAGAGGATACAGTTGCTAAGAGTTAGGCTCAGATTTTGTAATTGTATTTATAAATCTGTCATTGCATTTAATATCTACTGTATAGCAACATAAATTCTACAATTTGGCGTAGAATTTTTGTTTATTTCTTCTTTTATGCCAAGTTAAAATCAATCAGTGTGTGTGCTGGACATGCAGGGACGTAATTACGAAGCTATTCGGGTGAGGTTTCTGAATCTGGACAAGATCAGTGTTCAAAGTGGAAGAGAACACACGCAATTACGAAGCTACCCTCGATTGCCTGGTGAATGAGGGCAATAATGATATTTTGCGCCGCTCTGTTAGGGACCAAAACGGAAGAAGGATTCTGAAGGTCAAAATTTTAACTGATTATTGTGGACCCAAACCCCAGTGAGAAGCTAGACAATTGTAGACAACAAAACAAGGGCCTGACCCAATGGCTTATGCTTGGAGATAACTGGCATGAAAGCAAGGAATTGAAATATTTCCGGAAGGACCATCAGCAAATGGGGGTTGAAAATTATGTTTATTGCGTAATTTTATTTTGTTTTATTATGATTGTTATTTTAATTTTTAGAATCGCTATGTATGTTGGTTTTTATCGAGCTCGTCTGCCTCCCGGACTAGTTAAATTTAAAAAAACTCTTCCAAGACGTTTAACCGAAATTGTCGTGATAGGAATAGTGGTACAGAACATCCAAATGCTCTGTAGTAGTAACTGAACCTATGGCAATCATCATATTTCGCATGAGTTTTTCCCAGCTTCCAGTTTAAATTACCTTGTATGTTTTGTCTTCCATTTTATTCTAATTAAAGTGGGCTTCAATAATATTTCAGAAACTACTATAGATGCACTTCTGCGGGATGTCCTGTCCGTAAGCACATCGAGACAGCTGTAGATGATGCAGTTGGAAGAGCTGAAATGATTTTGATCACTTCATCCGTGGCAGAAACTGCAAAATTTCAATCTACAATGCCAAAATAGAAACGAACAAAATTGTTCAAGGTGACAAACTCCTTGACTTTTCCTGGTGCTGTGTGATGATATTTGCGATTGTAATATAAAGACTGTCATCTGCTAATAGCTGGAGTTTCTGCTGACTAGAAATAAACTGGTTGAACATCTTCTTTCATCCTAACAGTTATGTGTATAAAATATCATAGGAGTTTTTGTAATTTGGGATGTGTAGTTTACTAATTAGTCATCAGGCTTCTTGGTTGTCCCATGGTACGTGAGACAGGAAAATCCTTTGTTTGTTTTTTGAGGTAAAACACCTCATGAACACCCGGCTTTCTTTGGAAAAAATATCATTTGATCCAAGATAGATTAAGTATGAGTCTTGTATAGAAGCAAATACCGAACATTCATTCTAGTCTTGTACGTGACCTCACTTTATGCATATAAACAATGAACGGGTACTTTGAATTTGTCAAAAAGATTCCTCAATCCTGAATACAGAGAAAGCAGAGGATATAACACAGGGGCGAAAATGCTATGCAAGTGCCACTATACGGCTTGGAAAATTGGCAAGTAGCTATGAATTATGACCGTCCTTCACTTTGCTCCAGAAAACCTTCTGGTCTCATAGTTTGTTTAAAATCGACTTCAATTTCTTGAAAACGGGTTTAAAATCGATTTTTGATACCTAAAACTTCGTTTGGATTAACCAAGTTTCATTTGGTTTTTCTTCTTTCTTTTACAAAGTTTTAACTTTTTTTTTTTTTTTTTTTTTTTTTTTTGTGATCAGAGTATATTACTTTTGTTTATAACTTGAGAAAAATGGACGAAGGAAAACCACTATCTTCCAACACCTTTCATCTAAGCGATACACGTGCAAAGGCATCGTTGGAAAGAGACCTTGGCACTGGGTTTAACAGATATTTCTATTGGAAAGTAATCCTTTATCAAAAGATAAACGGACCCAAAAAAAAAATGCCTCTAGCAAGGCACCGTGACATGTGGGATATGCATTATACTCTCCGTTATGAGTCAGTATATCTGAATGTTGTAGGATCCAATAAGGAAGCTACTGGGGCCCAGGAGGGGCCATGGCCCCCCAATTTTTTTTAAAAAATTTCTAATATTGGAGCAAAATAGGTAGAGACTTTGTGATGGCCTCCCAAACACAGTCTTAATCAACATGGATCCCAAGGAAAGTACAAGACCATGTTTGAAAGACAACGGACTAAAACTGTAAAACACTAGTTTACATGGTCATTGGTTCTCATCGGTCATGGTAGATGGGTTTAGTGAAGTTTTCACCGCTCTCTTGCAGGTTTGATGTAAAGTTGGGGTACGGATTGGAATCATGGGCAGAATATGTAGCCTATCCTGTCATAAAGATTGTCATGCTCAGAAATTAGAAGCATCCAAACAAACTTGGAATATCAATATAAACGCTCTAGCCTTTATTGATAAATATTTGGAACTGGATTGGAATCATGGGTGGAAGTTCCAACAGGGCATCCAAACAAACTTGGAATCATGGATTGGAAACTGCACCCAGTCATTCGAGGAAAGAAAGATATAAAAACTATACTGAGGATGGAATTCGGGGTAGTCATGTTGAGGCAGAGTATCACTTTAGACCTTTTCCTGTTCCAATTTATGTCAGGAATTCGAATGACTCTGCAAAGATATACTATGCTTTGACATTATACTATACTATGCTTTGAAATTTTGAATGCCAACTTGGGTAATTAAGTTTAAACTAGCTCCAGAGGATTTCAAGGAATTTTCATTTTACACGAAATAAATTTTACACCACCAATCTGCAAGTTCTTTTTTCCAGCAACCAAACTGTGGACGGAGATGCATTGGATTGAGAAGATAGAATTCTAGCTAATTAAGGAGGGTAAAGAAAGATAGAAGTGGACTAAAGCCATTTTCTCTTGGAGGTTATTTTTTCAACAATAGATCGAAGGCTCCAAATGTATCCAAGATAGGTCATCCAATAGCACTCGTCTAAAGGAATACCCCACATTTAAGAGCAACAGTACAAACATGTTTCTGTAAAGGAAAGCCATCCCCGTCCAAGGGGAACAGGAAAACATCGCCCTACTATGTCACAGTCAGATATTAAAAGCCAAAATGTCTAATCAAATTTAAGTTCTACCTGTAAAGCACCTTGTAAGATAGCCCTCCAATTATGAAGTCATGGATCAGATGGTGTGAGGAAAAGAAATTTCGTTCTCCCGTCTTACTGACGTCAGAATTTGTTGAAAAGAAAATTCTAATTACTAACCTTCTAAACTGTACATAAAATTGTACATTAATTTCTGAAGGCCCTCTGGACAAGCCCCATTGACAGCATAATCACCAGTTAAAATTAATTCACTTTAGTAATCTACAATCTAAGAATCCATACTGATTTGGAATTCATGAATTTTATACACAACATCCCCTCCATGACTACCCAGTGTAGGAGTAGCTGTGAATATGTCAAGAAGGTAAAGTGATGATTGAACCTGGAGCTCCGCCTGCCACCCAACCAAGATATTTGGTTCATCATTACGTAGAGAAATTGAGTTCCTCCATCGAAACAGATAGGTTGCATGGCATCAGATTATCGGGCTTTGCCTCTCGGGCCTTGTCCTTGATGCCAGTGATCTCTTCCATCCCTTCTGCTGCAGCTATACACTCCCGGAATCTGAAGCAAGTGATGAGATGGTCATTTGTTATTCCAGCAACCTGCATGAACGAGTAGATCACAGTGGGGCCCACACTCCGGAATCCTCGTCTCACTAGATCTTTGCTTATCACATCTGCTTTTGGAGTTTTCACTGGAACTTGGCGAGGATATCGGAATCTGCTAACAATAGGCTTGTGGTTCACGAAGCTCCATATATACTTGCCAAATGACCCAAACTCATCTATGACCTGGAATTAGCAAAACCTGCAAAAAGTTAGTTGCAATGATACTTATAGCAACTGAGGAATGTCCAATTATTGCACTTGGATAGAACTGGTTAGTGGTTAACGGCTGGAAATTACTAACTGTGATAAATGAATTGGGGGCCATACCATTGCCAACTAAGAAAGCTGGCATGCTGAGAACTAGAAATGATTAGGAGCATGAGTAACCCGTGAAAAAAGATATAATAATGGCAGGCTGTAGGGATGGTAGCACATAGGTTTGTCCTGTATGGGTCACATAGATTCTCACCAGATCAGGACCACAGTTCAACTAGCTTTTTTGTCTAACCGACATGAACAAATGATGACTAAGCTCTCATTATTTGGCATTTAATTCTTCCTACAAAGCAGAAAAAAATATGGTAACTGGCCCCACTTGCTTCTGGAGATCAATGAATTAACTAATCGCACCGGTACTCAAGGGCATAAGCAGATTTTAAGAATTTTGAGGTTCAGTTTAGTTTGGGTAACTTTACAAGAGCGAATTTTATGTTGCATAAAGTGGTTAATGGGGTATCATCTAAGCATCTTTAAACATATATGTGATAGATCACAGAGCCTTTGGTGCATACATCTTTTGCAGCTCAAGTCTAAAAATGCCATAAGAAAATGAGAACCTACCTTAGATATTTGACGTGCATTCTCAATAATAGCACGTAACTTTAGTTCTGATAAAAGCGAGCTTGCAGCACTTGCTGGAGCTAATATCTTCTTTTCGTTCAATTCTGAGACAGCAACCGGATCAAATTCAGCAAATACTTCCCTGCAAAAAGAACGTCGCCAGAAAATAGAATATAGTGAAAAAGCCAAGAAGTAAGTGACCACTATTCCAAAGGACCAAGTTATACAGCCAATAGCTCAGAGGTGAATCTGTTGATAGATGAAAGTAACTTTACACTTTCAGGAACAATACCTAAAAATATGCCTTTTGCTTAAAATGGCAGGCCATGTAAGTTCAGCCAAAGCACCAGAGAGGACAAGCAGCTCAAACAATTTCCTGCACGAGATCAATCATATTCAAAAAACAACTGGTCAATAGAATTATATTATCAAATTAGGATAACCACTTCAATCAACATGGCAGCAAGCAATGCTGTGATCCCATACTTGTCATCGTGTACTGGGACTCCCCATTCTTCATCATGAAAAGCAGCATAACATGTGTCTGGATTCAACAAATGAAATCCTGTCAGAACATAAAAGCTAAAAGAAGCATAACCAGTGCAGCTTTCCAAACCACATATAGCTCGGGTGACATATATGGGAATCAATCTTTCACTTGGAATACAACCTCCTGATATGTACGACATACTCTTTTAGTGGGGAAAAAATGAAATGTCTTCTTGTGGGTGGACTTACAGAGTCATATTTCTACCAATTTTTCCACCAAACATGAGCAAACACACTCCAAGAAGAAGCAAAAACTAAATAGACTAGCTCGAGATGTAGCATTTCAATTTATAGAGAGTAATAATAGTCATAAAACACAAAATCCAAGGCAAGGCAAACAGATGGATGCTAAAGTTTTTCTTTCAAAAGTACAGCTCCAACATCTGATACACTGAACGGCTTGGCCCATTTCTCTTCTCGTAATGTGATACCTCCAAGGGAGTTATTAGAAAATACAAAAGGCAACAACCAAAGGATTGTTATCCAATATATGGACTGCAAGACACGAAAGCATGAAGGGCCAGATGAGTTTGGGCCTTGTGATCTATTCGGACATACTAGGCTGGAAATATCTTGCACCATTAAAATCATTCCATTGTCTTGATTTTGTCAGTTCTGATGATGAAATCGTAGAACTAACAGTTTTACTTGACTTGATGCTCAAGTTTCACTAGGCCATGAAAAACCCTAGACACAAAGCAGTAGTATACCAAAAAGAAAAACTGACAGATGGACTTCTTCATTCCATGTCAAACTATAGTCCAAACCAAATTCAATCTTGAAACCGCCACAAAAATGTGCAGGGTCTAGCCAGTTTAACAAAGCCCTAAATCTAAATACTCCAGTCTATCTCAAGTATTTCCTACATCATTCTGTAGATGGACACATACCCTATTACTCAATCCCTTTGTTCTATTTAGGAAAGATGCAGGTTCAATCTTCAGTTCTTTACGATGACAGCTGTAACCGCACTCACTTGAATATTGAAGATGCTGAACCAAACCGGTAGAAATCTTGTTTTCAAATAGAAATAACTTACTTCAACATGAAGACTTTCTTATAAATCTTAGCCCATATAAGCAATAATTGGAGTTAGACCCATCTCAGCTATCCATTCTTTCGATCTAAATAGGTAACAACTTGTAAAGGCAATCCAGCTAAATAATAGAAAGGCAGAATATGCTCTACAGAACAGTAACCATTTGAAAAATTGAAGAATTTCTCCAACTCCAAAGAAGAAAGAACCCACCCGCATTTGATGTCAACCACGCACACCTCTTCTTGGTCTGCAATCCATCAGGTGGAGACTCCAAGCTACCATCAGAAGTAACACTTCTAGGCTTCGAGGCAGAAGGCTTCCTCCTACTTCCCACACTATTCGACCGAGTCAACCTGCCAGTAGATGCTCGACTATGAAACGAATCTGTAGAAGCATCGGACGAACACGACGCATTTAATGACAAATTGGAATGCAACAACTGCTCGTGTCGTCGAAGCACTGAGGGCACGTTGACAGAACGCAGCTTGGGAGAAATAGTAACCATAGACGCTTTGTGGGCATTATTATCTGCGGCCAACTGCTCCCCAGCCGATTTCTCCACCTGTCTCATTGGCTTCGCACCAGGTTTTCGGGCAATCAATGACCCTGTCTTATTCCCGTTCCCAGCAGGACCGAGCACCGGCCTCGCCTCTGAATCAGCCACATTAATAGCCCTCACTCTTGGAGCTCCCGACATTGAAAAAACCCCCCGCACCTTCTCTTGATCCAGAGATCCCAACTGTCTACGCCCAAATAATCACCCAAATTTCCCAATTATGCCAGCCACCTCGTACGTTCCTTTTAACTCAAAATCACAAACCTATCCTCAAAATCATCAATTAACTACCAACAAAATTCCGCGAAGCTAACATCTTTGAAGCTCAAATCACTTCAAAAATCCTAGAAACAAAAATTCGTAGAAATAAAAATCTGACCTCCTCTAAGTATATCCATTGACCAGGTCAGTTGCCCCTCTAGCTCCCAACACGGATCTCACTTGTCCACCCCGAAATTCTACAAATTTCACGTCCTACCAACCTAGAGTTCGTTCAAAATCACTCGGCCAAAGCACAAAAACCCCAAACCCATCAAAATCCCACGACCCCAAAACCCCATTTTTTACTGAACACAGATTTCAAATCAGCCCAAAACCCTAGAAAACACGACTCGCTGGGGGTTTCACAGACACGAACATGAACTCCATCAAAATCAGCAACATGGGTTCAATTTTCTTTTACCAAAGCTGGGGTTTATCTACAGTCTTTAGAAAGAAGACCTATTGTATATTCAAAATGAGGTTCGATGAGCCTCGAAAGACAGAGATTCCGTCGCGCATTGTGAGAAACGAGAACCTGTTGAAACTGCGTCGTTTACAGGCGCTCCTCGCATGTAGAGGAAAAGCTGACAAACGTTTGTGCGTGCAGTCTGACGGTCTGTACAGCTTTTGCCGAGAAATTGGTAGGGAAATTAGGAGAGAAAATGCGGGAAAATTGTGGTTTGAAGAGGCTGAATGAATTGGCGGAAATTGGCTAAGAGTAAAGGAAGTTCGATCTAAGAGAGGAATTGAGAAAGGTTTTTTCTTGGTTGAATTTTTACAAAGCGTGAAAGAGGATTAAAGTGCTAATGAGCGCGAGAGAGGGAGGGCAGATCAGCCTTGGCTTTGTTTTTTGAAGGGCAACCGGAAGAGCTGGTTTTGAACTGTGGTTTTACTGGTTATGTCCGGTTATGGTATAAACGACCTCCTTTTTTTCTTTTTTCTTTTTTTCTTTTTTTACTTCTTCCTATTTCCTACAAATACAAAGCAAACAATGATTTACAAGCATTATCATATGCTAAAAAAATGTTTTGGCCGAGTGTTTTGGTCCTTTGGAGTTGTCAATTTCATCTAATTCACAAATAATTCAATTTTTGAGATGCATCAAGGATATTGGTATATTTATAAAAATGGTCCACCAAAAATCCCCTCCAATCCTTATTATAAATATTTGGCCCCCTAAGCAATACTCCCAGCTTCAATCTCTAATGGGAGTCAAAGAATTTCAAATATAAAAGATAAAAAGGGAAAATACTAACTGTGTTTTACACTCTAAACTATCACATTTTAGAATTTATATTCACAAACTAACTATTCCTACACATATTGCACCTTTCTTTTATTTTTTTCGTCAAATTGAACAGAAATTGAGTTTTTTAAAATATAAAATATTGATTATTCTCTTAAAAAAGTCAAATAGTATGTTACATTTAAAGGTTTAATAGTCATTTCATTTTTAAAAAATTAATTTCAATCTAATTTGATAGAAAAATAAATGAAATGTGCAATGTGTTAGAAATTAATAACTTATAGGTATAATGTCTCAACGTAATAGTTTATGATGCAAAGTGCAAACATATGATAATTAATGGTGAAAAATATATTTTTCTCAAGATAAAATTTACTTGTACCTTCCTACTGGTAGCACCAAATATGCCCTCAAGTCCAAAAAGAAATATCTTGAATTATAATAAGAAAGTTTATATGTATTCTTTCAGTTATTTTTTGCAAGAAAGCATACACTCTCGCCCATTGAATAACAAATAAAAATTCATAGGAGTGCTAACTCTGATGAACATAACCTTACCAAATAGATAGCTGCAATATCCCCTATCTATGGCATTTCCCAATACGAACCCTAATTCTCCAACATTCTCGTGACCAGCATGACTATTCTAAATCTCTCTGTTCCCTTGGCTCATTGTACCCTCTTTCTTTTTTTTTTCAAACAAAAAAAATTGTCATCATCCTTAAAAGTATTCCTCATTCAACATATTGTTTCAAAACAAAAATCTAAGAATTTAGTCTCAAACATGTGTCTGCAGTGTGAATGTCCGCAGAAGTAGCCTAAAATAGTTTACAACTCTTCAAAAAGACAACATTATGCATAAAAAAAAAAAAAAAAGTATTTTTTGTCTTTTCAATTAACCTAACCGTTGTAAGAAGGTTCGGATAGACTTAATTCCTTTTTCTTAATTAATTTGAAAAAAGAGAAAAGAATCCGCACATAATAGAACGTCAAAGAAGTGGGTCGCATTAACTAAATTCAGAACATAAAGACAAATCTCATACACTTAAACTAATCTCATAATCTAAATATCAATTAATTCAAGAATTTGTTCGTAGATAGTAAAATTCGAACTGATACTTACTCACTAAATACGATTCATCCAACCAAGAGTGAAAAATCTAGAACCACGGAACTATCCCATGCGGAGGTGTTTTTCCCACAGAGTTGATGACTATTTTTTCCGTCCATACTAAATTACAATAAAGCATCCATTTTCTCTTCGAAAGCATTTTCAATTCGGGCCGATATTTATGCTGTATTCTCATGCTTTTCTTAGAAAAGCTAGACAGATTCTCCCCCGCCCCCAAAGTTTCCTGAGGTTTCACATCCAAGATTTTGTAGCCTTGGACATGAAGATGCCGACACAATCTGTGAAGTCTGATCCGATTGACTATCCTTAATCCTAAGGTATATCAGAAAAGCGGAGAAAAAGAAAAGGTAACCAATGAAGGAACAAAAAGTGAACCTTAGAAAGAACAAAAACAACAAAAAAAAGAAAGTAAAAAAAGAAAGAAAGGTATAATAGCCTTTGTCGTCTATTAGAGTTACAATAAAAAGAGAGATTTCGTTACAAAATCTGCAATGCGGGTTGGCGTTCAACTATTGGAGTAGCCCCCTAATGGACAGCGACTGGAAAAGTATCAAATTCTAAAGCCAATCGAGTAGTTTATCCCCTTCGAGAAGTTTCATCTATTTTTTAATTTTTCACCCACCTACTGCTACTTTGTTGTTGTCGCTCATGGAGTCATAGTTGAGGATTGAAGATCATTAAAGTTTAAATTTCAATCATCGTACCTCTTCATACTTAAATTAATTTAACAGTCAAAATCTAACATTTTTATTTTTCTTGAGTAATTAAAAAAAAGTTAAATACATTTTTTTTCCCAACTATTTAATTCTGATTATATTTCGCTACAAAAGGTAAAATCACAATAAATCAAAATAACAATTTTTATCTAAATTAACGGTTGCAAATGTACAATTTCTATCTAAGTGTAAACGTATAATAATTGAAGATCAAAATATAACGAAATTAATAATTTATAGAACAAAATGTCCAAATGTCAAAAATAAAAAAGTATATTTATCCCGAAAGATAAAAGGGGAGAGAGCTGGGTAAAGCCCAAAACCCTGAATTATTTCCCGTGTAGGCATCCAATTCTCGAGAACAGACTATCTTTACAGACATCTGTGTGCTCCCCTTCCCTTTCTTGCTTTCTTTTGTTTCGTTTTTTAGAGGCGACTTCAAAGAAAACGAGTCTAGTGGGGGGTCACAGGATTTCTCCCTTATTTCCACAAATCACAGCTAATGTTACTACCACCTAACAATCTCCTTTAGGATCTTATTCAACAAATTGAGCAAATCACACCAACAAGACATGGAAAGCACCCTAAAGAGAGTTAAAACATTAAGGAATCTATTAGAATGAAGTTTTTTTTTTTTATAAAATTTTTGGATAAGTATATAAATTATATATTAGAGTTGCTCAATGAAGGTTGGACATTGTGTCTTCAAAAGAATAAGGATTTCATCATCTCTTACAACCCCAAATTTGTACCAATAGCCCATGAGCACTGTCCTGCCAAACGGAATAAACCTAACCACTTTACACTTATGCAGTTCCACGTCCACATCATGAAATGAAATTATAAGATCTGAAGATGGAATCTGCAAGCATCCAACAAAATTCAAGAGTTAGTGATGTTCATCTGCAGCATGCTCCATTTGGCTACTGGAAAGAACAAGATAATCAAAAGAAAACTGGAAGTGCTGGATTATATGGTTAAGTGGTGGTAGTTTTTCTTTGGCTTATCGATACACAGAAATTCAATGAATTCCTATCACCAAAATAAACAGAACCAAATAAATAACAAAAAGACCAAGTACAAGCCGATTGGTGAAAGAAGTGCAGAGGTTCATCATGTGGTCAGTTAGAGAAGATATGGTGGTCACTACTGCTCAGCATCAATTTCCTTTGCTAGCCATAGCACTTATATTCGTGCTTTGCAACCAGTCGAAAAAAAAAAGGGAAGAACTATCAAGTTCCGTTTATAAGGTTGCAAGTATAGTCAGCAGCAAACAAGCTTTCTCCAATTTTTGTTGCTGGCTTCCGTACCCAACATCTTATTAAGGAAAGATGTGTACATTTAGAAAAAATGTCGTGATCTTTTGGTATCTACAGTATAGTATATCACCATCTTCTCTACATATATAATTAGGAGAAAATGTATCCTAAATAAGCTATTAAAATCATCATGAACAAAAAGTTTTCTTCTCTGCAGTTGCTTACAGAAGATATTTTACTTTCTAGGAGATGAAAGCCAGGACTCCTTACTGAAGGCATCTGGAACTAATGTTGAAAGAGTAATTTTAACAGAGTGGAACACGACTAAAGGAATGGCAGACATACCCCAGTAGACCGCTCCCTTGCCATGTTCTCGGCGTCACAGTTAAGTTGATCAGTGCACCCTGCCTCATAATAACTACTGGTATTGCACGACCCTGATTTGTCTGAGCTTCAGAGGCAAGCCTTCGTGCCAGATTTTCACCAGCTTCAACACTCCCAAATTTGACAATCTGATCTCCAAGCTGCAAACCATCCTCTGCTGCTGGTGATGCATCCGCTATTTCATCAACTAATGCAAACGGTATACTGACAACAAGATCCACATCCATAGAATTGGGTGAATCTCTTAAAAGAACAGATTGCGATGATGCAGATGGATCAGCGCCGACAATCAGAGAGTTTTGGTTGTTTGACCCCCCTTCATTACCTTGCATATGGGAAAAAAATTTAGTCGCATACGAGACATCACTTCTTCACTCCAGTAAACATAGCATTTTTAGCTCCAGTTTTAACTTTTAAGACGAGAACAAAAGGGAAAAAGGACCACATAGCAATAGAAGTTAAGAGAATTTCACAGTTCAAAATGAAAATCATTTAGCGACATAAATAGATTACAGAAGTAACCCAGTACTTCAGATAAATAAAATGTCCACCAACAGGGGAATAGTAGTGCTTAACAACTAGAATTAGACTTTTAAACTAAAAATGGGCAGCCAGAACCACAACGTGGCTTGGCTAAACTGGTAAATGATACCACCGAACCATCAATCAACTTCTCAAGCAAGAAACAACGTGCCTTCTCAGTTGCATATTAAACAGGTTTTCTTTATGTGATCAAGTAAGCTGCGTTGAAACAATCTGCCATATTACCCAAAAACATTTTAACCCATAAAAAACTATTTTATGATCTTTTTTTTTTTGCTAAATAAAAAACCATTTTATGATCATTTAAAGCAAATGGAGAACTATATCATAATCTCTGGAAACCACATCATCTGTATTAACTTGGGATTGAATTAGACATATCATAGAAACAAGAGAAACTATTTGTCATGCCCCCACAGACAATGCAGACATGCAAACACACAAAGAGCTCAGACGAAATTATGGGGTAAACCAGGCCATTACTTCAGTACGATGAGGCAAAACCACAAGCGAGAATCCAGAAAGAATAGTACGGATAACAAATGAACAAAGAAATTGTCAGCAGGTTGGAAATAGTTTTAAAAAACAGCAAAAAAAATCTAAACAAAAGTCTTCAGCACTAATCAGAAAGACTGTAGGATTACATCTTGATCACTCGAGATATATGGAGGCTAAAAGTTCTAGCTTTGATCAAAGAAAGCATGTTATCTGATTTTCATCATAAGCATATGTTGCTACCTTGAACCAGTGAAGTTCCACCATGTAACATCATTTGATAACTTCCGTTATATATCTTTCTTACAAACTTAAGTAGAATAACATCTGTTTTGTCCCATTACCTTGGTACTGGGGGATTGAAGACTTGGAAGGAGTCCTTGCCGAATGCAGAACTTGTATGTTCTGATTTATTCTCTCTGTTATCCCCCTGTGGTTGTTCCGAAGCTCTGCACGAAGAAAAGAAAATAAAAAAGTACAAATGCAATGATTAAAACAAAAATTTCTGGTATTAAGTAGTAGCATCACTAATACTGCTGCAATGAGTGTACCAGGTAGTTGCATTGTAAGCAAGCCCCTAAATCAGGACATTTTTTCAATTATGTCATTTCCAAGTGCATACATTACTGGAAAACCAAAGGCTAAGTAGAAGTTTTTGGCAATCTAGTTTTCCTAGCATCCCTGAGGACATGGCAAACTACAAACATTAAGAAGTTGCTATCTCCACAGTTAGATTTTCTTCAATAAATGTACAACAGATGAAAGACAGAAAAAATAGGTGGAAGTAAGATCAACATCACAATTTAGTGCCCACACATATTATTATCAATAATCTATATTTCAAATTCTGTATTTTGCAATTGATGTTAACAAGTGACGCTCCACATTTAGTTTTTTTATTCGTACAGTCACTACTGATATCGCTCAAACAACTGCATGCTAATTAAAAAGTCAATGAAACTGCAGCAAAATCAACCCTCATACCAGAAAGACGGTGCCGCTCTGCTCGTACAACTGGAATGTCAATATCCGACCGAGGAAACCCCTACAAAACCAAATAACAAAAGCACAAAATTGTAAAAAAATGCACGACACATCCCCGACAACATACTAAAGCCAAAAAAAAAAACATTGCATTTGTCCTAGTTAATACTTCTTCGTAGTTTCACTTCGATTTTCAAAAGAAAGAGCTTGTATAAAATGCAGAAAATAATCAAGTCA
This sequence comes from Morella rubra, assembly GCA_003952965.2. Classification (NCBI taxonomy): domain Eukaryota; kingdom Viridiplantae; phylum Streptophyta; class Magnoliopsida; order Fagales; family Myricaceae; genus Morella; species Morella rubra. The sequence continues at coordinate 11,714,886 of CM025855.1, read as the reverse complement.
AACAAATTGCTCTACATAATATGAAAACAACCACAGGCAGAAAACCGTTAAACCCAAAATTTTTCATCCCATTCCCCGGCAGCCAAGACAGAAAATTGATTTTAACATCCAAATCCAAAAGACAATCGAATTGAAGAGAAAAACGCAACACCTCGGAATCGACGAGGTTGCCAGAAAGGCCAGGACCGCCAGGCTGACATAGGCGCTCGATGATCGCGTTCATCTCGGCCTCCATGGCGCTCCTCTCCGCCATCAGAGTAATCGTCTGCGATTTCAGGTTCGTGGCCACCATCCTTTTCCTGTTCTTCCCAGTGATTTTATCACTGCCTTCTTGCAGTTTCTCTTTACTGTGATCTGCGCTGCGAGTTAGCACAACTAGACGGGTGCCTCGTGCCCAGCAAACAAAACAAAAAAGAAGATGAATGCCTCAGAAAAGACAAAATAAAATAAAAAATTGCAAATCCTTTTGACATGTGTTTTTTTCTTTTTTTCTTTTTTTTTTATAGAAAAAGTTTGTGACTCAAACCAAAATTTCAAAATTTTAGCTAAAATTTATTTTTATCAAACAAATTTCAAAATTTTACTTTTATTCTTATCACATATTCACAATTTCAATATCATCTCTTTTTTAACACTAACATAAATTTTACTAAAATTTTAAAGCCAAAGGCTCTGTAAGAAAATAATTACAAATACGGTTTTTTATATTTCAAACCAATCAATTTTCATATATTTATAATAAAATCCTAAGATTAAGGGTATTTTTATTTTCAAAATTATTCTAGAATACGAATGCATTTAACAAAATTTACAAAATCAGCATCCAAAAACTTATACACAAATCCAATACCTTTTAAAAAAAAATTATAACAAATTTTTTCTCTTTATACTTTTTCACTTAACTCAATACTTTTTTATTAAACAATTACATCAAATCATCTCTCTCTACACCTTTTTACAAACTCTAACAAAAATTAAATATTTTTAAAACTTTTAACTCACAATTACACAAAAACCTATAAAACTCTAATTTACATAAATATTCACAATTCTACCAAAATCCTACAGTTTTTTACAAAACGAACACCCTCTAAAATTATACCATATAACTTTATTTATAATACATGTGTCATAATTTTGATAGTTAAATCCTTCTTAAAAATGACGAAATTTAGTAATTGAGACTCTATAAGAAATTGTGACAAACCCTCTAGGAGACATTGAACATGGTCCAAACTAAACAGTGGGCATTAAGTCCAAGTATAGTGTCGACAAGCATAGGATTAAAACCCATAATCAACCAAACTAGAGATGGGTACTGGAACGGATACAATCATAATGGCTTATTCTAATACTCACTAGAATCAAATATTTAATTCCGGTTTCATTCTAATAAATATCAAAATGGAACTGAAATTTTTGGAATTGGAAACCGAAAATTTTGATTTCATTAAGTAGACTTTTTTTGCTAGATTTTTTCTAGGACCTAATAAGCCCAAAATGAAAAATGGATTGGAATTTTGTACAAATTGTTTGTTATAATCATATATTATTAATAAATAAAATATAATCCAAAATTTAAAATTTAAAATAAAATTATGGGCATAAGAAAAGGTTTTGAGCCTATTTTAAAATTACAAATGTCTAAAACCCTATCTAAAATAAAATAAACATTCATCCAAAATCTAAAGTAAATTCAAGAGGTTTTAAGCAATTTTTTTTTACAATAAAAAAGGGAACTGAAACCAGCTCCAATTCCAAAAATGCAAAAAATACATTCAACAATGTGTGACAGAATCAAAACCGAAATTACAGTACCGAAATTTCGATTTTGGCAGGAATTTTTGCTCACACTTCAACCAAATAGCCCAAAGGCTTACGATTAAGATCTTGTTGGGGCAAGTGACAGGTCAACTTGTCAAGTTTGAGTCACATGTATGTGGAGTTGGTACTCTTACAATTAGGTAAGTTCTAACTTAACGCACACAAAATCGTGGGACTTGAACTGTGCGCACCACCCGAGGGATTTACCCTATGGGGCAAGTTTAGGCAGCAAGATAGCTCATCTGGTGGCTTAAATTTTTTTTCAAGTGACAGGTCGGTGGTAGGTAGTTTGGTAAATAACATTTTCCTTTTTTTTTAATATTTTCTCAATAGTTAAAAATAATAAATAAATAAAACTACCCAAAGAGGGGGATCTTTTTCCCAAAAAACTGTTTAGATTTATTTTGATTTGAAGTGTCTTTAAGTGGCCTAGAGAAAAAAAATATGGCTTTAAGTGAAAAGTTATTTCGTAATCTATTTTCTTCTTTCATTCACAAATGTCCTCTCATTATATGGTGTTTTCATCACTTCAAATTTTGATCCTTAACTAAAAAAATTACAAAATATATTTCTCTCCATATCAAATTATTATTTTTTTATTATAATATTTATTCAAATTTTTATCTCTTCATTTTTTCATTAACTTTTATAATTCAAAATTTTAACCACCCTAAATTTGTTAACACTCAAAACAAATTTATAGCACGCACACTAATGCTACTCTTCGAGCTTTGCTTTTGTTTATAAACAAAAAAATAAAAAAATAGAAATAAACGGTTGGAATGTGAGACTTATAAATTTGTTTGTCCTGACCCTCTTGTTATATAATTATTTCTCCATTCCCTACTTGCCTAATAAAAGATGAGGAATATATAACTTTTGCTTAAAAAAACAAGAGGAATATTTACTTTTACAGATATTGCTTTCGCCTAGGTAATGTTACCCTTCTTTTGGCTTCGCCTCCTCCTTCGCTGCAACTTGAAAAAATTTTAAATTATTCTTTCCCTTTGCGTATTCTCAATTGCGTGATAAAAAACCCACCTTAGGTTATTTTTCCCGAGTAAGAATAATGCATAGGATTGAGCGGCAAGATAAAATGTGACCTGATGTAACACATTTGTCGGTTCCTATTACAAGACTTTAGGAAAACAGAGGGAATAAGGCTTGATTAGAGAATTGTTCTTCATAAGTGTGCCATGGGTAAAAAAGGGTTTGAGAATAGAGCACCACTTGTAATTACTGTTTGTTCTCCTAGTATAATTAAGAAATAAGCAAATCTAAGTTGAGGGTTTATCGGGATAACTATTTCTTTTTAGGTAGATAAGAAAATCGTGCATAAGTCACGTAAAATCTCAGAACATATGCAGAGACCTTTATTGATAGAATTTTACTATAAAAAATTTTCTCAATCCATTTTAATACTTGTCTTTGTGTTCAAGGCTCACATCAACTTTAAACTATTTCTTTATCTTTTGACTATAGAGATAAAAGTTTGAACAAAACAAATTAACGACAGTGACATAACCACTACTTATACAATAATACAAATCTTATATTGCGATATTAATAAACAAATAACACCTGAAAGAGATAAGGTGAAAGTTGATTGACTATGTCCCATTAATTAGAAAATTTACACACATAATGTACACTACATATGAATTTCATCAATTTCTTACATATTAACCCAACATCTTGAGGCTCTCTAGATTATTTTAAATTACTATTTATTCATAAAATTAATCGATGCTCATAAAAATAGGATGTGTTTATATCTTTTCAAATTGAATGATTTAATTCGATCAGCAAATTAGAGAATATTTTTATTTAAATTAACATTTATGTATTTAAAATTAACAACATTAAGCATATCACACAGGACCAAGTGGGATCCGTGGGATATTAGTTCCTATCTCCGTATAAAATCCAACAAGGAATCTAAGCTTCAAGCTTTGGCGTGTCGAATATAAAGGACTTTGGAACAAAACATGCTTTAAGAAAAGTCAGGAAAAGCAATATTAATATACTTGGGGATGGGATCACCGGAACGCGCACACCTGACACCGCATCAGTTTCGGTCCGTCAAACTGCTCAATCACTTGGGAGGGTTCACTATAAATATATAAGGGATCGCACACCCGAAAATGGCCGCCATTGTTGTATCTTGGGCCTCCACACTCGTTTCCGCTTCTGCCTCTCGTTCTTCTTCGTCTTCCTTCGTTCTCACGCGGCTTCACTCTTCGGCTGTACTTCGAGTTTCTTTTGGTGTCGCCCCCTTTTGCTCTCGCGGAGGCAGGCTTATGGCTCACACTCTCGCTCGGGCTGCTCTCGGGCTCACTCAGCCCGCTAACCTCGAAGTCTCAAAGGTCTCTTTCTCACTCTCTTACTGTCTCAGTCACACTCTTGTTCACGCTCTGAAAACCCGGAATAAATTTTTTTTTTTGGGTAATTTTTACTGATAATTTTGCGTTGACTGATCATTCGTGGCTAAAGCTGTGGGTAATTGAATTATTGCTGACGGGTTTCTGAGTCTTAATTCAGTTGAATTTTCACCTTCTGTTGAGTCGTAATTTCACCAGTGTTTACGGGATATACGCGATACGTTCAGCAAAGGTCTGATCTTGTTTTTCATGGTTCTTTCTGTGTTCTGAACCCACCATTTTGTTCCTTAACGCGTGTGATAGAACCAGAGGTTTGTGATATCTCTGATTGAGTTTATGATCTAAAATCAATGAATAATTGGTTTCATTAATGCTATTTTCGTTTTCTCGGTCGGGATTTGGAATAAATTGATTACTTACGTTCTAGCCATATCCTTTTGATGGAGAATTTGGGACTTAATTATGTGAATATAAGACTTTGATTGTTTGTGTATCGTCTTTATGTATGTTTTGTATGCGTTGGTGAACATTTCTGGCAGGTCTCCTTTGCTGCGAAAGAGATCGAGGTGACGGAATGGAAAGGAGACATCCTTGCAGTGGGCGTTACAGAGAAAGACATGGCCAAGGATGAGAACTTGAAGTTTGAGAATTCAATTTTGAAGAAGCTGGATTCTCAGTTGGGTGGTTTATTGGCTGAAGCCTCTTCTGAGGAGGATTTTACTGGAAAGGCTGGCCAGTCAACAGTTCTTAGGCTTCCGGGTCTTGGCTCGAAGAGGGTTGGCTTGATTGGGCTCGGACAGTCTGCTTCAACTACAGTGGCATTTCGGAGTCTTGGTGAGGCTGTTGGAGCAGCAGCGAAGGCTGCTCAAGCAAGTGATGTTGCTATTGTGTTGGCCTCTTCTGAGGGTCTATCTTCTGAATCAAAGCTTACTACTGCTACGGCAATAGCATCTGGTAATAACTTATGCTTTAGAGAATTATAACTCGTAATCGTCTTGGTGCATTTTGGTTGTATAGTTTGGCTAAATTTGGTGGAGTGGTTTTTATTGTCGTAGGAACTTTGCTTGGGTTATATGAAGACAACAGATATAAATCAGAGTCAAAGAAACCGACTCTCAAGTCTGTGGATATTCTTGGTCTTGGAACTGGACCTGAACTGGAAAAGAAGCTCAAGTATGCGGAAGATGTTTCCTCTGCAGTAATCTTTGGGCGAGAGCTTGTGAATTCACCTGCCAATGTACTCACCCCTGGTTCGTACGACTTGAACTTATGAATAGTTCTCAATTTCAATAGCCTGCAGTAATTCGTAAGGAAATTCTTGATTATCCAATGTGTAACACATAAATAGGTCTAGAAGTTGAAATTTTTTCCTTCATCTGCTATTTTTGTTTCCATCGGTTGGGGTTTATTAAAAAACGAGCTAATCTTATGCAATGACTTGTATACTTCAGCGGTTCTGGCAGAAGAGGCTTCGAAGATTGCTTCCTTGTCCAGTGATGTTTTTTCTGCTACTATTTTGGATGCTGAGCAATGCAAAGAATTAAAGATGGGGTCATACCTTGGAGTAGCTGCAGCCTCTGCAAATCCACCTCACTTCATACATTTGTGTTACAAACCTCCAAGTGGACCTGCCAAAGTCAAGTTGGCGTTAGTTGGAAAAGGGTTGACCTTTGACAGGTGAATATACGGCTTTTTACTACTGAGGTGTCTTGTACTAGTTCAGGTATCTCTCGCAAAGAGAAAGAATGACAATTCTGCAACTGTAACTCTTGGGACATCAATGACTGATGCCATGTGCTAAGATTGAAATCGAGTTGTGGGTCATGATGAATCTAGTATTAGATATGACCTATCAACTAGCAAGTCAATCCTTTCTCTTCTCACTAGATGCACGCCAGTTGCACTGGATAGTGTATATTTCTTTCTTCTATATTGCAATTGACTTCCTCACCTGTGCAATGTGTTTATCTGGGATTTGATTGAAAGATGTTTTTAGAATGCTGTTTGTCGTGTCTTCTTCTTATGATCTCATGATGCTTGGTTTATATGTGGTGTTCAATATTTATCTTTTCAAGTGGTGGCTACAATATCAAGACAGGACCTGGCTGCTCCATTGAGCTCATGAAATTTGATATGGGGGGTTCAGCAGCAGTTCTAGGGGCAGCAAGAGCTATTGGTCAAATTAAACCTCCTGGAGTAGAGGTCAGGATTTTGATGTTTATTTTCTTCTTATTTTGATCCAATGACCATTAGTCAATTGATCAATTTTCATGCCATTAGTCGTGTTGATTTATGATTTCCTTAGTTTTATCAATTATTCATGCCATTCAAAAAAAAAAATTTTCGTTTGTCTTATTCTTGGTTCTGTTTTAAGACATCAAGCAGTTGAATCTAGAAGTAGATGCCTTATGTTTGAGAAATGTCTTGTCTCTGCAGGTTCATTTCATTGTGGCAGCTTGTGAGAATATGATAAGTGGAACAGGTATGAGGCCTGGAGACATTGTCACAGCATCAAATGGAAAGACCATTGAGGTATTGTTTACGAGGGTTTGCTAATATGTCATGCATTGGTCAACGTATTGGTTTTTATCGACTCATTATGACTAATGCTAAATGTATTGTGATGTATTCTTGAGGAGCCTTAAAGCATAGTACAGCCTCCCCCTCTCCCCCTCTCTCTCTTCTGGTAGGGTATCAGGTTGATATCATCTATTACTTTTCTGTTAGGGAGCAATCAAATCCTTTCAATGAGGTCCTTCTGTCATCAGCTCAGTGCATGTATGCCCCTATTGGGTAGTGAATTGCAATAGCGCCAAAATCAACTGGTCCATAGTTGCAGCAGCATGAGCTCAGTTTGAAAACATAGCCAGTGCAATAGCGTCCTTGAAATAGTCTCTCTCTCTCTTTTTTTTTTTTCCTTTGTGAGCAAGATAGTTTCTGTTATTGAACGATAAAAATGATGACAACATTAGATGTTCGGGCAAGTAGCATACCCAAGATAATTTTTGTGTCTATGACCACTGATGATGAGACCAGCATCAAATATTGAGGTTATGGATATTAACTGCGACTGTCTGATTTTGATGTTCCCGTTCTACATTTTCTGTTGAACAAATTGAGGTTTACTTGTTTCCGCTTAATTGGGGAGGTTTCTGCATCCATATATGGCAATTTGAGTTTTTTTAGCTGTCATCAATCTCTATTGCAGGTCAATAACACTGATGCGGAGGGAAGACTTACTTTGGCAGATGCTTTGGTATATGCTTGTAACCAAGGTGTTGAGAAGGTAGTACCTGAAGATAGTATCATGGCTATGATCTGTATCTTTGTTAATGTCAAGAGTCATAAGAGATCCCCTTGTTGTTGTTATTGGAAATTATGTAAGCACAATGTTTCCTGAAAGATGTTCTGTTTTGATTTTGGGATCTGAGTTTCACACTATCGTTAATTGTCCTGCAGATAGTTGACCTGGCAACCTTAACTGGGGCTTGCGTAGTAGCTCTTGGGCCCTCAATTGCAGGTATCTTAATGTTCTCGCAAACATGGTAGATGAATTAGTTATTTGAATTTCATGTAAAGCTGGGGTTTGAGCTCTGAGAACCTTACAAAATTGTATTGTGAATCAGGAAAAAAAAAAACAAGGATGAATTTGAGTGCAGATTGAGGGAATGTTTGTGGCATATAGAGAGAAAACAGAGGGAAAGAAAAGCACACTGGTTTTGAAATTTGGTTATCTGTAGATTATAGGAATATCTATACATTGGTCATGCTCTTTGGTTTCCATGTGATGGAGTCGAGCATCTTTGGCTATATGTGCAATTTGCCTAAGGCTATTAGTATGGTAGCTGTTTACTGCTGCATTCCCAATCATTGATATATCTGCGTCACTCTTTAACTACTTGGTTCCTCGTATATCAGTTGCTAATTGATGGCAAACCTTTTCTAGGTTTCTTTACTCCCAGTGATGACTTAGCCAAGGAGGTATTTGCAGCTTCAGAGGTCAGTGGGGAAAAACTTTGGAGAATGCCCTTGGAGGAAAGTTATTGGGAGTCTATGAAATCAGGAGTAGCTGATATGGTCAACACCGGTGGTCGCCCAGGCGGTGCTATTACTGCTGCTCTCTTCTTGAAGCAGGTATATGATTCGATCATTTTCCATTCTGTGAATTACTCGGTCAACAGTTGTTGATGCTGTGAATAACACAAGTCATGGTGGTAATCGAAGGTGTAGGATCTCTTTCTTTTTATCTGCATCTGATTTCCTCCCTCGTAGCACAGAGAATAAAGCGGGGCGAGAAAAGGGGAGGGGGGTTATGTGGCTGTGCTAATTGCTGCCTTTATTTTGTCTGAAACTTGAATTTTGCTTTTGTAGTTTGTTGATGAGAAGGTTCAATGGATGCATATTGACATGGCTGGCCCAGTTTGGAATGACAAGAAACGCGCTGCAACAGGCTTTGGCATTGCTACTTTGGTGGAGTGGGTCTTGAAGAATTCTTCTTAAGACACGGAGGAGGTGGAAGAACTTTACTACTGGGATCTCATACCCATCAGTGAAGCGTGGGGAAAACGGATTCATCTATGTTGGGTTTTGTAATGATGAGATCAGTTCTATGAATAAAATATGGTCTGTAGTCATGGTGTTTTTGAGTTTGTTAAAGTAAATTAATAATATTTGATTTTCTACTTGAACAATTTTTTAAATGCCTCTCGTTCTCTATAGTTATTTTTTTTTATATTGAATTAAAAATATATACATCAAATAATATCTCTCTTTATCAAATTATATTTTTTTATTATAATAAATATAAAAAAAATTCATTCAAACCTGTTCTTTTTATTTATTTTTCACCAAAAAGCTGGCCAAGAGAGGAGGTGCCATGTTTGTTCAAATTTTATATAGCGTTTGTTTTCAAAATTATAATCTATTAAAATTTTATCATCATTATAAATTTTTTTTCTTTATATTTGTTATTAATTTTTTTACTTTTTTACTAACTGTTTCATTTTTTATTCTCAATTTTCTATTAATTCTTGAAATTTTAACAAAATTTTATTTCTAAATACTATGAGTGTGCAAAGGTGAGTGTAATGAATATTTTTTCGCCTATAAAATAAATTAATGAAGTTAACATCAGTTACTATTATTCCTAAACTTATAAAGAATCAAGAATCAAGCCTGTGATCACGTTACATAATCACAAGATAGGTTGTGAAATCATAGGTTTTTTTTTTTTGTTAAGAGTAACAATATGATTATTTCTTAAGTACATTATTATAGGTTCTTAAACCGTATATTTGTGTTGACACGTACTCCTAGGGTCAATATTCTTGACATCGCACGTGCATGGTCAAAATCCAACAATTAAATCTTTAGAGAAGTTCTTCCAGGGCAGCTTGATTAAGGTTGTACCTCTCTCCCTCCGTACTGTGTATTAGTCTTGCATCAGTGAACCTCCTATGGGAGGCCACAAGAAACAAACATGCGTAAAGTTGTTCACTTTTCTCTTTGGGTAAACATTATTTGGATGATGACCATGTAGCAAAACAGAAAGGATCCAGAGAGGGAGAGGGATTTAGAGAGAGCAAAAATGAGCGTTTCTTTAACAGTGATGACCTTCAATCTTCATGAAGATCAGCCACCAGACAGTCCTAATTCATGGGAGAAGAGGAGGGATTTGTGTATCAGCGTCATCACCAGCTACTCACCAATGATCCTCTGTACCCAACAAGGTTTCTCCTCCTCTCCATAGTCCATCCACGCGTCTTTACATATATGTTTGTGTGTCTGTGGATCTTGGTTCTGGTTATTATTTGCTTTAAATGGTTGATCTGGTCTTCGTTGATTGGTGCTTTGGAGATGGGTTTTCCTTCTTTTAGGTTGTCGTTGGGATTTAACATTGAAATACATGGTCAGTGAACAAAGATTTGGGTGAATGATGTTTTAGGTTGAGGTGTTCTTACTTCTTACTCTACTTCTAAATTAGTGTTATAGCACTTGTGTTGCTTCATATGGTTTATGTACACTATATTTTCATTGAGGTATTAACTATTTGGCTTTCTTTCTTCTAAGTTATTTCATTTTTATTTTCGCTCTCGGTTCAGGATTGAAATCCCAATTGGATTATATCCAGCAGGGTTTGCCAGGTAACTGTTTTTCCCGTCTCACGATTTGATTATTACATAACGTATGAAACTTAGCTTTATGACAAGAGAACTTAGTTTTAAAGTTATTTCTAAATAGTATAAAATAAAGACAGATTTTGAGCTCGTATTGATTGGATACTCTTATCTGCTGCTGATTTAATTACCTTCAGTGGTTAAAAATCTCTACGTGGTGCCCAATAGATCTTAGATGACCTGATTACTTTGAGCTTACATGTGCCATGCCTTTCCTCATAGCTGCTACTCAATCTTGATCCATCTCCCTCCCAGCCAGGTCTACGAAATATTTGTTCATTCTCATGGAAAGGCTATTAATCAAGACTGTCATATAGGATACATTCAATATAACACTATGTGTTTTAAGTATAGATACGCTCATGCATGCATAGACACTTGCATATTTACATAACGATGTACAGCTTTAAGTGCTGATTCTTTCCTTTGTGCTTTGTCCTTTCTCTTTCTAATCTGCATACAATAGAAAGAACGTATGATCTCATGTTCACACAATTTCTGATCTCTCGCAGCTGTTATAATCCTATTTCTGGAAATTCAGCTTCTAATTGGATTCTTTTCTTCCTATTGTATCACCTGTTAGGTTACGACCAATTTGGAATATCAAGGAAAGGATCCCAGGACACTTCAGATGAACACTGCACTATCTTCTATGACAAGGAGAAGGTAAAGATTGACTCCTTTCTCTAACAGGCATAGCTTTCAAATTTTGATTTCTCATAAGAACTTTAAGTTCTCTATGCTCTTTTATTAATGAAGGTAGAGCTGGTAGAAGGTGGAACTTTCTGGTTGTCAGAGTCGCCTTCTGTCCCTGGAAGCATGTCATGGGGTTCAGTTGTTCCATGTATTGCGACATGGGTGATATCCTCATAAGTTTACTTTTACTTAATTAAACTGCCTTCTGCTTGAGTTTTTACTTTTCCATCCAAGAGTATTGTGTGCGCTTTGCTTCTTTGACGTGATGTCCACACATTCCAACTGAAAGGAGTCGAGCCACCGGGGTTTTCCTTCCAGGTAGTCAATACAAACATGGATGAGCTCAGTCCTCGTGCCCGTAGACGAAGTGCTTTACTCACATGGCAGCACATTGCATCCCTACCTCCTAGCTTACCGGTTGTATACTGCGGAGGATTCAACACACAAAAGGAATCAACTACAGGTCGTTTTCTTCTTGGGAGATCAAGGTATTCATATAGTTGTTTTACGGTTTCTCCTATTTGGCGTGTATTGCGTGCAGGAGCGGCTCAATGAAAATTGAGGCCTCAAGCCAAATTTCAAAAGAGGGCCTCTACAATTTCTATATGACTTTATAATAAAATTTTATATTAAATAAACAAATTAATGATATCATCTAAAAGTCATTCTTCTAACAAACTGCATAAGGTTTTATTTTTGCAAACGTAGATTTGAACCTCACTAGCTTTTCTTATGTGACATCACAGACCTTTTTTCTTTTTTATCTTTGCTTATACTTTTTCTTTTTTTCTAGCAGCCTGTTGGAATTTTTTTCCATGTGGCTGTGGGGAGTTGCCTTGTTGGGGGCCTTAGGCAGGCACCTATGTCGCGTGCCCTATGAACTGGCCCTGATTGCATGTTTCCGAGTATGTCCCTCATAACCGTAGTTTGGAACCATGAATATGGACTGGCTAAGAATATATGGGACTTGTGGAAAACTAGATTGTGGATTCACTATCTCACTGTGTTTGGAGTACAGATTCTCCTGTTTCAGAGGGGAAAAAACAGATAGGTTTAACTGTTTCAAGGAGCAAAGGATCCAAACCTAGTAATTTCCTCTGGGAAGTCAATTTTATTGTTGGATCTGGCATCACTTGTCTCAACCATTCAACATAATTCTACTGGAATAACAATACTATTACGTGAATATGGGTTGTCACCCCCCTCCCCTGGCTCCTCCTTTCTATTTAAAGCATAAGAAGATCCTACTATATGAATCCAACCCAGTTTACTCCAAACAAAAAGATAAATAAAAGGAAATCCAGCCCTATTCAAGACACATCATGAGAGTATATTAATATTATTCCTTTCATGCTTCTTATTGGTTCCCTGCCCCCTATCGATGTGAATGGATTTTTAGACTAAACCCAAGACTATACTGCTGCAGAGATATAGGATCTATGGAGCAATTATGGATTCTTTAATGGTTTAGGACCTAAGTTGCGTCAAAAGCTCTGCCATAAACTGTGGTATTGATGCCTTTGTAACATATTGAGGGAAGTCCTCTTGATTGTGTGCAGTAATTGCAGTGTAGTTGTAACATATGGAGGAAAGTTCTCCTGATTGTGTACTGTAAGCAGCAGTGAAGTCTGATATGTCTCAGAATAGAAAGGGGAATCTATCTGTCTGTTTTATGATATGTTGGTGCTTTAGTACCTAAAGTTTCCTCTCTTGATAGGTAGCTTGGATCTCCATTATTGGTACTTACTACCTAATTTCTCCTCTCTGCATCTTTGTTGCGAAATAAATGTGCTAGTCTTTTACTGTTTGGGTACTAACCCTACTCCTAATTGCTTCTCTCTTTACTTGCCTGCAGAGAGCATGGTGTAGTTGGGGATATGAGGGATGTTTGGCCCAATGCCCGTGTGAGGAAAAATGTTTCTCTCATACGCACTTTCCATGGATTCAAAGGTATCACTGTACTCCTTTTGTGCTTCTGTCGAACTTGTTATGGCCACAGGCACATTTGATAGTATTTGGTGCTGTCAGGTGACAAACAAGGAGCACTTGAATACCTCAAGTTGATTTTCAGAGCTCTCTGTCTTTGTTGGGATCGCCAAACTCAAGATCTACACATAGACTGGATTCTCTTCAGAGGTAGATCTCTGATTCCTGTTGCTTGTGAAGTGGTCAATGATAACATTGATGGGTACTATCCGTCCTCTCACTATCCCATATATGCTGAGTTCATGCTTCCTCGTACTGTAAGAATGCTTGAACCAACCTCTCGAGAGGAAAACTAAAATGCTATTTGTTGTGAACCACCTTGTCTTCCCTGTGTACTTAGTGCGTCAAGGACAAAATTGATCCATGCCAAAATGAGATTGCCCTTTTGAGCACTATATGCGGACTCTTGAGGATCTTCTACTGACTTTAGGGTGCTTTGGAAATGTATGGTAACTTCATCTGAATAGCTTAAAATTTTGCAGGGGGAATTTATTTATTTTTTAATTTATTTGGGACTTTATCCCAACTAATCACTTGGGCCCTTATAGCTTAGCGGAAGCATTAAAAGTTAGAACTCTGTTGTAAACATCATGTGTCTGAGGCTGAAACCCGTTGTTTTCAGTGCAGTGGTTGAGCAAACTTAGCTCATGTATGGTGTGGCCGATGAGGGTCCCGTTGGTTCATAAACTCTCAGAATGTTTAACATCCTTCTAAAGATTTTCACCATTAATAAGAAAACTTGGCTTTACTTAAGGATAGTGCACCAATTCAATGACCTCAAGATTTAGGACAGAGACTTGAGTTGTACCATTAGGATAAAGAAGAAAGAAAGAAGAGACAAACTGGGCTGCTAAATTCTGCTGTTAAGCTCTTCATATCAGTGGCTTAATTCCTAAAGTCCAAAGGAGGCATTTAACATCTCAGTTTCTAAAGTAGGAAAGAATGAGTTACTCGTTGGCTACTAGAAAATTAGAACTGACTTACCATCAAGAATTGTGGCGAAGTTGTTAAACCCATTGGATTACATTTCTGGTTCTGCTTGTAGGTTGGCTTGGTCCATCGTCTGATGGGAACATAAGCCTTGTGCAAACTACCCGTTTCTAAAAAACGAAAGTATTTGGCTCCTCAACTTATGACTGGAGGACTGATTCCTAAGTTAAGCATCATCTATTATGTACTTAATCATTGGTCCTACCATCTTAGGAAGTGTTTGCAAATCAAGATTTTGTGAAAATTTTGGGATGTTGTGAAAATTGAGGTGGATTAAAGTTTTATTGAATTTTAAGAAAAAGTATGGGAAGTAGAATTTTATGGGAGTGGGTGAAAAAATGAAAAGAAATGATTTTGAAGTTTTTTATTTTATTATTATTATTTTAACAAAAATTTTGAGTTAATTATGTTTGCATTAAAAAATTTTAGATGAGTCAGAAATTCCCAATATTTTGAGTTTGCAGACACTATCAAATTACTATCATAATTCTTGTTGATCCATACTGATTTTAGGTGGAAGAAAATTATTAATTACCTCTCTAATTTGTTCCTCAAGTTTACGTAATGCAAAAATGGTATGAAGTATTTCACTCTTAACTCCACTTTCCATCAAAAGAGTTCACCCGATAAACCTTCTCTTTTTTCAATGTTAAGCAATGATTCCATTATAACCCCACTTTCCTGGAAGGAGTCCAGTTGATAAACATTCTACTAATTATTCCAGAAACATAAACCGTGTGATCTGTCGGCCGACAAAATTCTTAAAACTTGTGGGGGTTTTTATTGGAATCTGGTTGATCGAGACTAATGGACGAAGTTTGTGTAAAGCAAGCAAGCTCAGATCAAGGCTGGCTCTTGCGTAAGGCTTCAGTTTGCACTAAACTCTTCATGAAGCAACTGAACTACTCACACTGAATGTGTGTATTAAACTTCATGCAGTGTACCCAAGAAGGAAACCCGACTTAGAAATTTAGAATAACTATTTTTATAGACCTACTTATGGCATAAAACCCACCAAAAAAGGAGAAAAAGGGCAGCTGGAAACATATCACAATTTTTATGGGTGCTTAGTTTCAATAAGAATTAGTAGGTTGTTGAGGACAACCCACCTTACAGTCTTCTGGTAGGTAGTCGTCCTCACATTGATTTGATGCGTACGTTTATGCCTTTCGAATTTACCAACAGGAGTAGGATAAAAATGTCATCCTCACCTTCCACGAGTAACCAAGTGGTCAAGAAGAGCCCTCGGGTGATCTATAAACTTGAACATTTTGAGATCGAATTGCATTGGGATCAGACTCGTAACTTATCCAGCGGAAGAGGTTCAGGATTTATCTGTTTGCTTGAGGTTTATCTATGCCACACATGGTTACTCTCGATACCAAAAGTTAATGTCATGCTTAAAAATTGTTATATAACGCTAATTATAATGTCTCGTATAAAACCATAATCCTAATGAATAGAGATGTTCCATTTGTAAATGGGTGTTAAAAGGAATAAATCAATGGTATAGAATGGAACCTTACAAGTTAGTTAATGTGTAGTATGTCCATTAATCTATCAATTTTGATACTAATTTGAAAGAAATATAAATTATACCCATTTAAGAGGAATGCCTATAAATAGTTCCCTTTTGACTGTTTCTCTCTCAAAAGGATGTAGGACAAGGGACATAACTCCCCCACCTCTTCTCCATTTCCATAGAAATAGTAAGTATGGTACTTATTCCCCAACTTACTTGTATTTTATTGGAACTTCATAAAAGAGAGTCTTTTTAACATGAAATTATATTTGAGGATCTAATTATATCCCTTTGAACTATGCTTTTTCCTTGAACAATATTTTTTGCCCCCCAACATCCTCCCCCTCTCTGAAAAGGATGTCCAAAGGACAAACAAACACACACACCACAAAAAAAAAAAAAAAAGAGACCAAATTAACTACTAAACTTGAGCACTCCGTTATTCAGAAAAAATAATCCGTTTTAGCTTTGTACTATTTTTGAAGGACTCGGATAATTTCACTTTCTTGAAATAAAATTAACATGAATTTATAAAATTTTAATTAAAATTATTTATATACTACCATTTCAATGTATAATTCATGAGACAAAAAAGAAGTGAGAGAAAATCTAATAATTGGTTATAGATAGGGAATTTCAAGAAAATAAATTTTATATTTTATTTACTTAAAGAATGATTGATGTTTTTTAAAAAATTCTTCGAAAAATTTATTTATTTGAGGAAATGATCTTTTGATGTTTGATTAATAAAATATCAGACGGCAACCGAGGGGCCAAAGGTGGTCAGCGAGTGTCTCTCATGGACATGAAGGCCAAATCCCCACGTTTTGGCGCAGAAGGCTTTCGTTATTTCTCTCGCTCTTCTTCGCCACTCCTTACTCCATTTAAGATAGAGACCAGAAACTTCCCACATTTAGCAGCGACAGACACACGCTTTAGAGAACGAACGAGAGAGAGAGAGAGAGAGAGAGAGAGAGAGAGCGAGTGCATTTGGTGGATCTCGATCCCGCGTGAGCCATGGCTAGAGGACCTCTTGCTCTTCTTCGATGGACCTGTCTCAGTCTCTTGCTCTTCGTCCATGCCTCTCACTGCTTCTATCTCCCTGGTGTTGCTCCCCAAGATTTTCAAAATGTATGTATGTGTATTTGTGTGTATGCGTTTGCGGTTGGATTTCAAGGTTAGATCTTCGATAATGTGTTTGGGATCTGGGTTGCCTTGGTCCTTGGGAATGATTATTTCATATGTAAAAATATAAGCTTCTGTAATTGTTGCATTCTGGTATATAATTTGTGTGGAACTATGCTGTTTTGCTTATGGTCGGAAGCTTAGCTAAATGTTAATGGATATTCAACTAGGGGGCAGTTTGTTGTTGATTTCTTTGTTTTGTTTTGGAAATTTGCCATAACGCATTTCTATGTGTACAAGAAGGTTTAGTATTTTTAAGGGAAAAAAGAGTTAAATTTTTGTTGAGGATGATGACAATTGGCTGTTCTGGAGATACATGTAACAGAAAAAGTATATGTTAAATTAATAATGAAAGTCTTAATTCTTTCTTTATTTAATTTTTTTACATTGATTATCTTTAGAAACAAATTCTAGACTTGAATACCGGAAATTGGCAGTGCACATGTAGTTACTTGTATGTTGAGTAATTAATATAGCTTGGTTAGTTTTCAAGGTGCCATTCTTGAATTCATGAACTTGGGATCTATAAGATCCTTATTTTGAACATCCGTCTTTGAGTCTTCAAAATCCAGGGTAATTGCATTCTTTGCTATCTGTGAGGTGGACATGTGTGGCGTTGCTCTAAGATATGAAGATTTTGCAACTGAGGGACAAATAATAGCTTGATTATTGGTACTTGAACTTTGTGGCATGTGGAGTTGTGGTCCTGCTATAAATATCCTTGTTTTCTGCCTCATATTAATGTAAATGGTTTTTCTTGAGTGATGTAGACAAAGCGTGCTCAGCATGGAGCCTCATTATATGAATGAAAGTGAATTGAATCTATATATTTCAAGTAGTCTGGATCCCCACTTTTATTTACATATATGGATAAGGAAATTCAACAATCCTTATACTATAAGCGCCTTTTTGATGCATGGTTAAGCGTATAAAAAATGAAAGTGTATACTCACTTTTCCTCGGCGTATCTGATCTTCCATATTTGTAGCAGTTTACTTTGCTCATTTTAATGGGGTAGATTCTTGTGCATTATATGTCTTGTGATTTATGCGATTATTGGTAAAGTACTGATTCCAAATAAATGATACAATCTTGAGATGGTTTCAAATTTTGTCACATTGGCTTCAGGGTGATGAGTTGAAGGTGAAAGTGAACAAATTGACCTCTACAAAAACTCAGCTTCCTTATTCCTATTATTCCCTTCCTTATTGTGCTCCAAAGAAAATAGTGGACAGTGCCGAGAATCTGGGGGAAATTCTTCGGGGCGATCGCATTGAAAACTCTCCTTATGTTGTAAGTTGGATTATTTAGACAAACTAGTCATAGATTATTTAGACACATTTGTTGTCCTTTCATTTGGTTATCAAGCTGCTAACTGAATATGTTCCTGTCAGTTTAAAATGGGAGAACCACAGATGTGCAATATTGTATGTCGTGTAACTCTTAATGCAAAAACGGCAAAGGAGTTCAAAGAAAAGATAGATGATGAGTATCGGGTCAACATGTAAGGGATCAATTTAGATGATTTGATGTGATTTATAATCTTATGGGAATAGTGACTGGCTAAGTGTGAAGTCATATGTTCGATTATCTTTGTTCTATATTGCAGGATTTTAGATAATCTTCCTCTGGTTTTTCCAATAAGAAGGCCTGATCTGGAAAATTCCATAGCGTACCAACATGGCTACCATGTGGGTCTCAGAGGACAATACGCGGGGGTAAGTGATGGAAAAATTACCATTTGTTTTTATATTTGTTTTATAATGTGGTCATAAAAAATATTTTAATTTGTTTATTTTTTTGATTTAACCATTTCTAGAGCAAGGAAGAAAAGCATTTCATCCACAATCACTTGACATTTACAGTCAAGTTTCACAAAGATCCAGTTACGGATTATCAAGGATTGTTGGATTTGAGGTCAAACCATTTAGGTTAGAGTATATGATTACTTTCTATGTTTTTATTTTATTTTAATGTTTGCTAATGTAGCTCCGCAATAATAGTTTACACCTGAGTAAAGATATTTTTGTATGTTATAAATGCAGTATCAAGCATGAATACGAAGGTCTATGGAATGAGAAGAAGATGCGTTTAAGAACCTGTGATCCCCATGCAAAAAGCACAGTTACCAACTCTGATTCTCCTCAAGCGGTTGATGATAAGAGGGAAATTATATTTACATATGATGTTGAGTTCCCAGGCCTCAGTTACCTCTTTTTGTTTTTTTTGGTAAGTAGTTACCTACTTACCTTACCCCTTCATAAAGAAAGTGTTACGATGTTTTCCATTGAATTCATGATGATCTTCTGTGTGAATGTCTTGTCCCCTTTTTAACCTTGCAGGAGAGTGAGGTGAAATGGGCATCTCGGTGGGATACCTATCTTCTGATGGCTGATGATCAGATCCACTGGTTCTCAATTGTTAATTCTTTGATGATTGTTCTGTTCCTATCGGGCATGGTGGCTATGATCATGTTGCGGACACTTTACCGGGATATCTCTAGGTATAACCAATTGGAAACCCAAGAAGAAGCCCAAGAAGAGACAGGTTGGAAGCTGGTGCATGGGGATGTTTTCAGGTTACCATCAAACTCAGACTTGCTCTGCATTTATGTTGGGACAGGGGTCCAGTTTTTTGGGATGATTCTTGTCACTATGGTCTTCGCTGTCCTTGGATTCCTCTCCCCCTCAAACCGAGGAGGTTTGATGACAGCCATGCTTCTACTCTGGGTCTTTATGGGAATATTTGCTGGATACGCTTCGGCCCGCCTCTATAAAATGTTCAAGGGAATGGAATGGAAGAAAATTACTCTCAAAACAGCTGTCATGTTTCCTGCCACTGTTTTCACCATGTTTTTCATCTTGAATGGTATAATTTGGGGTGAGAAGTCTTCCGGGGCAGTGCCATTTGGAACCATGTTTGCTCTTGTTTTCTTGTGGTTTGGTATTTCAGTTCCCCTTGTTTTTGTGGGCAGTTATGTGGGTTTTAAGAAGCCTGCAATTGAGGATCCTGTGAAAACAAATAAGATCCCTAGGCAGATCCCAGAGCAAGCTTGGTACATGAACCCAGCATTCTCTATCCTAATTGGAGGCATACTCCCCTTTGGTGCTGTTTTTATCGAACTCTTTTTCATCCTCACCTCAATATGGCTGCAACAGTTCTATTACATATTTGGTTTCCTGTTCATCGTCTTTGTCATTCTCATTATCACTTGTGCGGAGATTACAATTGTACTATGCTACTTCCAGCTGTGTAGCGAGGACTATCTTTGGTGGTGGAGGTCGTATTTGACTGCTGGTTCCTCAGCACTCTATCTTTTCCTCTATGCTACCTTCTACTTCTTTACAAAGCTTGAGATTACAAAGCTAGTGTCCGGGATCCTGTACTTTGGCTACATGCTGATTGCCTCGTATGCATTCTTTGTGCTGACTGGTACGATAGGTTTCTACGCGTGCCTCTGGTTCACAAGGCTCATCTACTCATCGGTGAAGATTGATTAGTCAGTTTCTGCCAAATGGGGGCCTGACTGTTTGGTACTATCTGATGAAGCACATAATTTTCCACTTGGAATGGAGGACACGGGAACCCTTCTGGTTCAGTTTTGAATCTTAAATAGTAGAAATTGTTTTTATTATTAGTCTTCTCTATACAGGTTCTTTGACAGTTCTAGCCGCCTGCCCCTCAGCTTTTTTCTTGTTCTTTTTGTTTTGGTTCTCATTGGCTTCCTATTGTCCTCTATTAGACATTTGTGGGGATTGTAAATCCTTTGTCCAAATGCCTAGTTTAGAGATGAAGAAATGAATTCTTGTGTCTATGCTGCTTGTTTTATTTCTTGTTGCTGCCATCAAGAAAATGAAGGAAGATAAAGGGTTAAACCTTCCTCCCAACCCACCTCACCACCCGAAAACAGAAAAAAGAGAAAGAAGATAGAAGATCTATATGGTGTTTTCTGGTCTGCATGATGTACTCAAGTCTTACCAGTTGAAAGATCGTTTTAGCCTTTCTTATCTTGGAGGCGTATTAAAACCTTTCCTTGAGTTTATTCAGAACAGAGCGGTTCAGTTTAACCATATTCGTGCTAACGTATATGTATATATATATATATTTATTTATTTTTGGTGTCACTTTAGGCCCAAATATTGATTCTGTAGCTAAAAGATCAGTGATTTTTGTTTACTTTATCTTTGTGCGCCATCGATTTATTTTAATCATGAAATATAGGAAAGAAAAGAGCTTGGTGGCAGTTATTTCTGCCAAAATGCCTAAAGACTTGTATCCAGCCACAAAAGCAGCGTGCCAGGCTTCCTACCGTCTGGCAGGCCACAATTTTTTCTCCCAACAACTTCTTACCTCAATGCCTCTATAGGTTGGAAAGGAAATAAGGAAGCAAAACAAGCATACAGATTTTTTTTAACATTTTCTCCCAGCAAGCCTAACAACTGATATTTAAAGTTTGAAGACGTGCACAATATAATACACCGGATACACTGTTTTTAGCCCCTTGAGGCAGAATCAGAGAAAATCCAATCATGAGTTATCTTACAAAGAAAAAAAAATTCAATCTGCATCATCAACAGCAAAATCAGGCTCTGGAGGCTTCTGCAGTTTCACCAATTCCCTAGCAGTCTTTGCATTTCGATTTCGATGAACACCACGAAGAGCATTTGCTGCAAACCTGGAAGCTAGGAAAGTGGCACCAATACTATATGAACCTCCGCCAACATTGCTGTGGGTCCCTTCCGAACCTCCTGCCTTTTCTTCTTCTTCCTTCCGCTGAAGCTCCATATTCTTCCTCTTGGAATATCGCCGCCATGCTGCTTGGATAAAGCATGCAGCCCAAGTCCTCCACTGCTGTGAGTAGAAACGGAAGGTGTGTTGAACCTGCCTACTGTGAAGGCGCCTAAATTGACTTGCTACAAATTTCAGCTCTTCTGCAATTAGGGCGAAACCCTCAACCTCAGTTATGGCCTTCACTGTTCGTGTAGAAGATGGGAGATTAGATCCCGATTTGGGATCCAGTGCCCAGGTCAGAAGCTCCTCTCCACAGAAATCACCTTCTTTCAGAAGACTGCGGTTGAAAAACCCACTCCGCCCACCATCAGTGGTTTCACTCTCAAGGTGACCACGTATGATAAAAAGCATCTCATCAACTGGATCTCCCTCACGGACTATGTAAGTACTCTCAGTGAACAAACACGGTTTAAGTCGCTCACAAATGGCATCAAGCAACCTCTCATCCATGTTCTCAAATAGAGGAACCTACAAAAATCAGCATATAATGAACTCAAGACAGACAGATACCAATGAAATAAGTCAACTCATGAAAGCCCCTGTTCCATTAATGGGGTCATGATTTATTTGAGAAATATGATCACTAAAAGTGTAAAAATAAATTGACATTTAGGACAAACAAAGAAGCTTTCTTCATCCTGTCACATATTAAGAAATACTCAGCTTCTGGTATTGTGATACAAGTAACAAATGCCAAGCTTAAGATTAAGGGTTTGTGTCCCCTGGTGGATCAAACAAACACTCAACTGTGTCATCACAGGAGAATAGACATCCAACCACAGCTGTTGCCACTGCTTACTAATCACTGGTTCTACCCAGCCAAGCAACCAAAGCCGGGACCAAGGAGTATGGTGAAAGAAAGAGAAGGAGAAGGAGCGGTACAGAAAAATTGGTTGACTCATTAGGCTCATAATCTGAAGACTACGGGACCGACGAGGATAGTGAAAGAAAGAGGAGCGGGTAGAAAAATTGGTTGACTCATCAGACTCATAACCTGAAGACTACAGGTTTGAATCCTGTCCCACCCAATTTCATGCAGGGGAAGGGGTGGCGAGACTGGAAGTTATCTCCTTGGAAATGGTATCACCAAAATAGGGGTAGGGGCAACAAGATTACGTGCTGCTCAACATGCTTTGCCGAAAGAATATGAGCTTTTTTTCCTCTTCGTATTTAAAATAGATAAGATTATAACAATGCTGGATTGCATAATCTTCATATATACTCCCTCACCAACAAAAGATAAAGAACTGCACAAAAAAGGGAGAAAAAGTTTTACCCTTCTCACTAAAGCCAAACAGAGGTGTCTTTTGATGTCCCTCCTAAGATCTTTTGGCAGGCTCTGAACCAAGTTCTCCTCATCCACCCCCCGTGTTTCCAACCACTTGTATTGATCATAACGTCTAACTCGCTCCCTAAGGTCCTGTGGGAGCAAGCGATGATGCATCCACTGTTCTGAATCACGCCTTTTAACCCTCATCTCCTCGAGCCGAATAGTAAGCGACTGAAGATAGGTCTGTCACAATAGCACAATAACAAGAATTAACTTATTCTGCACTTCAATTTAGTTTCCTTCTCCACAGCAATAAAATTCCAACAAAAATGTGTGTCATGAAATAGGAAATAGTACTTATAACTACTACACGGGGTTGGCTACACCATTAACTTTCATGTTCCATTCTTATTGACCAGTTCTTACATGTTCTGCTCATCTCTCCATAATACAAGTTCAGGTTGTTAGTTTACAGTAAGCATCAAGAAGGCAGGATCTTGTTGACTAAATTCAAGGCTGTCTACATATAAAAATGTGTCACTACCAGAAACTACAGTAGTTTCCTGGCTAAAGAAATGATTCTAATTGATTTGTACCCAAAATTACCGAAAAAAATAAGCTTCCATGTTTACCTGCATATTGCCAATCAGAAGACCAAAGAGGATTAGTCCAAGTACAGCTAGTGCTATGGAAAATAACACCTCTCCAGGGTAGGTACTGGTCTGAAGTCCTTGGCCAAGTGTACTGGATAAACAATCAAGGAAAATGAAGTCCGAGTCAGGAAAGTTAATTATCAATATTTAGAGTAATTTAGAGAAACGTAATTACCATTAATGTTTTACTTTACATGAAAATCAGTGGCTTCCAAAAACCAAAAAGAGAAAATTCGGTGAATGAGGGACCACAGCGGCATTTTTACAGGCTGATTAAGTTACCCTTGTATATAGGCTAGGAACCTTAAATACAAGTTCTATGATTAACAAATCTATGGCAGAACAAAAGGTCTTTTCATTTTCTAACAGAACATGTAAGAAGTTTAGGTCATCCATCAAACATAACAAAACATTTGTTTAGTTTTTCCTTCTTAACAATTTTTTTTCTAACGTTATCCATTTAGCTTGAGTTGAAACGCTTGCGTGAATGCTGACACAGAGAAATATAGAAATACAAAGTATAGCTCACAGATCACTGTATGATGCAGGACAGAGAAAAAAACAAAATGCTCACGACCCACAATAAAGTAGGGGTGAAAACCGACCCCCTCAGTTCGGTTTGTGCCCTTCGCCAAGGGCCGAATCGAGGTGGTCAGTTCATGGAAACTCCAGGCCAACCACAAAACTGAGGCCTGCCAAGACCAATAAGACCAACCTCAATTCAGTCCGGGTCGGTTTTTGGCCTCCATGAACAGCCAACAACCAACAAACAAGTATACACTGGTTCTATAACTAGAACAAAATCCGGTTTTCGGCCTCTGTGAACAGCCTACAACAACCAACGAACCCAGAAGCAACCAACAAGCAACAACCAAAAGCATCTTCCATATCTAGAACAAAATCGCTCATAAGCTTGATCTCATGCCAATGACCACATCTAGGGCAGCATTGCACCAGAAAGAGAGAGAAAGGCAGCGCTGAGACAGAGAGAGAGAGAGAGAGGCAGAAACAAGAGAGAGAGATGGGTGAGCAGCGGTGGCGGCCAAGAGAGAGGGCAGAGCAGTCTGACGGCACAAGGAGAGGAGAGGGGGAGATGAAAAGTCAAGAAAGGGAGAGGGAGAGATGAGAGGTCGCGGACTCGCTCTTTTAGGGGGGGGGGGTCTTAAGTGTTTTTTTTTTTTTAAAAATTTTTGGGCTCATTTCAGTTTGGTTTTGGTGGGCTGAACCCCCGAAACTGAGCCCCGAACTGAGCCCTGAACTGAGCCCTTTGGTTTCAAGGGGGATTGGGCCAACAGCCGAACCCCAATGGAAACCGGTCCGAGCCCATCAGGCTTGGTCGGTTTCGGCCCAATCTTGAACAGCCCTACAATAAAGTATAGGCCTTTCTCCCATATTTATGATGACTATTGACTACTGTTGAATTCTCATCAACATGCCTAGGGAAAAAACGTCTCATCAACATTACAGTTAGGCATCTCATCAGAATACGGGATCACAACCACAATGGGGAATAAATACAATTCAACTTCTCTGCTTTATTCACGATGACTTCACTATCATAGAAGCAAGATGAATTGTCCTAAACAAAAGCAGCTAGGTACTGATAAAACTAGGAAACAAACTGATAATGGAAGGTGAATTCATAAATAGCCAAATGACTAGGCACGTAATCATATACACTTGCAACTAGAGGTGCAGATAAACTTGGTTGCTGATCTATCTTTTGCACACACACATTCCCATGTCTCCTGCCTATATGCGCATCTTCTAATTTGCCAATACTGTATGTACAGCTCAAGATATTTGAAAGATAGTTGTACTATCAATAATATTAACAATTTTCTCTATTTTCCGAAGGATATAGGTTTAGAAAGTACTAGAGCTGATGTTGTAATTGAATGAACATAATTCCGCCAAGTGAAACACCAAACTGAAGCTATGCCACCACAGGCCAAATAAACAAACTCTCCCACTACTTATCAAAACACACAAAGACAGGAAAAAAGAGAGAAGAAAAAGTAACATGCCTTAAATTCTGTAGCCCCCACCATAAGCAGTAACAGTATTTGGAGACAAACTTCATTGATGCAACAACTCCAGATGACAAAGCATTTGAGTAGATTCCATAATTAAATGTTGCATTAGCGGCTATTGAGCAATTTGTATCAAGAATATTCTGCCAGGAATTATTTTTCAGGGTATCGCTGCAATACAATGAACTTTTGCAATCTTTATTACCAGAACAAGCCTCCTGCCAGCATGCGTCATTGCGTTCTACAGCTAATAGGTACCAGAATGCCCCGACTATCTGTGAAGATTCATACAGTACATAAAAAATGTGTCATTTCCTTCTTTATAGAGTCAATATGGGAATCCAACTGATTGCTGGACATATAAAAATGAGAGATATAAATTGACATTCTTTTTCTCCTTTGATAAGTATTCCATTAAAAGAGGGCAAAAAAGGAAGAACATTTAGGTACACGAGAAGTGATACCAAAATTTCCCTTAAAATGCGCAATCTGAATTCAATAAGTCAATAAAATCCACAAAGGAAGAAAAAAACTCCCTGAGGCTACCATCCAGGTCCTTTAAGGATTTGAAAACAAAGAGATGAGCAAATACAAAGGCAGCTTAATGCCTCGAATGTCTTACTACTATTATGATTTTTGTTCACACCAGATAGTCCCAATTCTACTGCTTTTACGATGGCTAGACTTTAGCTTCCCGCACTCTAGCAACCAGATTTTCCATAATGCATTATTATCCTAATGAGCTGCAATTCAAGACCACTTGATCAAATACATGAGACATTTTTCTTTCAATGCTCTCATTTTAATGATCCAAAAATTTCCATCTTTGTACCTTTCCTTATATACCACTTTTGAAAGACAACTTAAAAAAGCATTCTGAGAATAGTTTATAGATAAGTATAACAAGTTACAATCTTAAGATTTAAATCTCGAGCTTATCCCATCATCTTTGAGCTCTTAATGAAACAGTCTATATAGGTTTTCTACACGACTACTCCCATCGTTATACATTTGTTTCATTCCACATAGCACAACAATTGCCAATCTTGGTAACTTAGCTAGCAACTCAACAACCTCCTGAGACATCACTGATTGAACCCCAAATAGGGAAGGTACTAACGCCCACAGCTTTTGTGCTACCAGAACAATGAAGAGATGGTCACCTGTCTCACTGGTAATTTTACATCTGCAGCATCTATTTATTACGAACTATTTGTCGTTCGAGCTCAAGGAAAATGACATTTCAGGGACGTGACATTTTCTTTGAACTTAAACCACAACTGCTGTTAGACTGCAATGATGAAGTATACCTAAATCATTATGTAACTATCACCACAATTACACAAATCTATGACAATGTTGAATATTCCCAACACTTTTCCTTGAGAAACAATAACTACTTGAGAATGTACCAAACTCAATTTTTCATAGATACCTCATAATTTTCCCAGTCCAAAGGCATTGATGAGGGAAGAATGCCCAAAATGTGTCCACAAAACAAGGTGTTGACGCAGAAGTGTATACTTGTTTGGAGTTCAGGAACAGGGGATACTAGTCTGGAGATAAAGCTGGCATACCTCTATCAGAGGCAGCTCTAGGGTTTTCAAGGTTTCAGCATATATTTTGTATTTTGGACTAGATTCATGATTCATTGTATAGATCGGATCGGGTAGCACAAGTTTATCTAGTTGTTATAGATAAGTATTATCTCGGAATTCAAACTAAAGATCAGGTAGCACAAGTTGTTAGGAGTCTTATCTAGTTGTTATACATAAGTATTATCTTGGGATTCAAACATTATCTTATTTTGTAATTATCTTGTAATTTGTTATCTTTTTTATTATAAATGGAGAGGAAGTATCTCCTCAGAGATCATTCAGTCAAAAATTTGTTATGGTATCTAAGCCACTCAGCCTGATCCTCTTTTCTTGGCAACTACTCTAGTTTCTAGGGTTTTGGGTTCTTGTGTCCAGATCTAAGGTTTTTGGGGTTTTCAGGTTCTTGGTTTTGGAGCCTTGTTCTTGTCATGGTCTTGCTTTTTTCCTAGTCTTAGTCATGATTTACGAACATCCTGATTTGTTGTGCATGCATTTGTTTCATGGGAAAGAACTACTCGGCCTGGGAATTTCATTTTCAATTTTTTGTCAAGGGAAAGGAGCTTTGGGGTCATATTGATGGTAGTGTTCCATCACCTGATAAAGAGAAAGAGAAAGATCAGTTCTCTACTTGGGAAAGCAAGGATGCTCGGATTATGTCTTGGATCCTTGGCTTGGTTGATTCTCATATCATCTTGAACCTGCCTCGTGATATGTTGAATTATTTGAAGAAGATATATTATCAGAACAACATGGCTAGACGATTTCAATTGGAGTATGAGATAGCCAACTATTCACAAGGTGCATTATGATGGAGGAATTCTACTCAGGATTTTCTAGCAATGGGCTGAATATTCTGATATAGTTTACTCCTCTGTTCCGGCCACTAAGATTGCAGCGGTTCAAGATGTCCATGAGATTAGTAAATGAGATCAATTCCTTTTGAAGCTTCACCCAAATTTTGAATCTCTGTGTTCTCAGCTGATGAATAGGGATCTGATAACCTCTTCCTGATCTTTTATTCTTCCTCTACTGGGGAGGTATTGGTGGTTAACAGATTGGTTATTTATCCCCTATGCTTAAACTCCAATAGTTAACACATAACATGAAAACCTTAATTGGACTTATCAAACAAAAAAAAAATGAAAACATTAATTGGACACTATTGCAAGAAGTTAGGCCATCTATAAGCTTTGGGTGAACCTTATTACAGAACCATATAATATTTCAGATGCTAGCAAACATTTGAATAGTGACAAGGTATTCTCTGTCTTTTACAGAATTTTAGTTTGAATAAAAAGGGGACGTCATACAATGCTCATCATAGATTACTTCCCATTTTCTAAAAGCAAATGTATATTTACCACCAAATGTGGGGAATCGTTGGGTGATAAACAAATGACTTAAGCATCCCAATCAATATACTAGAAGGCTTAGCATGAAATTATGATAGCAGGGGCCAGAATCGAAACATCTTGAAAAGTTCAAGGTAATATTGCAGGTCTTCTTCCTTGGTCTCTTCTCTGAAAAAGTTTGAACTGCAGTTTATTCGGGCAAATTAAAAAATGACTTAAGTATTCCAATCGATATTGTTGGCTTCAATCTGTGGTTTGTTTGACAAAAAAGAATACTCGCTCCAAATCTAGGAATTCAAAGCGTTGAGGTACCATCCTCGAAACTACATCATCTAGGGGAGGATGCAAACTATCGTACAATGGTCTGGCACTGTGGCTGTCTGATTTATGTTTAAAAACTAACATTTTCTCGCTGACAATCCATACATAAGTTCAGGGCAGAAAGTCTTGGAACAGTTTAGGAATAGTTCATGCAAAAGAAACCTAAAATAGAGAATAACATAGCATCTATATAGCAAGAAAGACAGAACATAACGGTGGACTTCAGCTATGGTAAAATGATGCAAAGCAAAACAGGAACTTACATGACTAGCGAGCATGTATAATAGCAAGTAATATGCAGCACCTGCCCAAGCAGTTTGAGCAAAGACTCCTGCTGTCCTTTTAAGTTCTGATGTTAAAGGTATGATCCGAATAAATCTGGGAAAATATTGAAGCAAGACAATGAAAAACAAGGCCTGTTTCGTAGCCAGCACATCTGAACCATCTGAACTATGAAGGAACCTCCAAACCACAATCTGCACAGTTTTGAGAGGAAGATTCAGTCTAGATGTTCCTTTACACACTTTCAGGATGGTCACACATCTTAAAGCTGCAATAAACAATCATACTATATGGACATATTCACTATATGTGGAAAACTTATCATGAAATGGGGCCCAACAATTCCAGGCTCATCTTGTCTCAAAACTCTAGCAAGAACACATGTGCATCTGGGCCTGCCAGTAGAGACTAGTAAAAGGGACTTTAGATGCTTTGTACCATTTAGATTAGGTGTTTAAATAGGAAGAAGTTCCATACATCCGACCCAAAAGCTTAATCCATTAAGTGGAGAAACCAAAAAGTACATAGAACCATATCAAACATGATACTCAAAAGAATATGAGACTTCTGCTAACATACTTTTCACCCAAGCCCAATAGAAACCGTCCAAACCAACCACAGACAAACAGGATCAACTGAACAGAGACCAACAGGCCTAGCAATGGAGCCGAAGAACAAATAAAGAAGCAAAGCACATGGAAAATATTAATACATATCCAACAAGTCATGAAATACTTTATCTAGCACAGGAAGAGCAATTTCAGAGTTAGAAAAAAAATCTCCAAATATGGTAAAAGATAAGATTATTTCAAAAAGAACAGAATAAGTGTCATCAAAATGATACGAAGCAACTAGGCCGGGTGCAAGACCACAGAAAGAGCAAAGGATTTCAGACTTACCAAGTGAGCTATTGATTTCATATCAGATAGTGAATTGTGATGTACTAGATACAAGAGCAACAGATAATACAAGAAACCCTGTAGACCGTTATGAAGTGAGTGTAAGCTGCAAATTTGCATAGGAAAAGTATAAAACAGGGAAAATAAGTAATAACCCTTGAGTAGTGGTCGAAATGCAATCACAAGGAAACAACACTAAGCTCAACTGTTTACTTGAGAAATTTGGCACTACAATGCACGATGTCAAACAGCATGCAGAAAAAAGATACAGAATGCAAACAAAGTTAGGACCCACTGGTAGGAAGCATGCAATCTACTGAATAAATAACTCGAATCAAAGTATGAAAAAATTGTAAACCTGTGGTAGGGGTAGCACAGAAAGAAAATCAACGATAAAGTAGTGCCGCAAATACCGCCTGGCAATTTGTGCAGGATCTATCACAAGTTCACCCCGTCCAAAAACCCGAGATGATGGGGCAATAAAGGCTGTTCGGAACTGGAGAGCCATGTGTATGAGGAAAAAAGAGTCGAAAATTGTCCGCAATGTAGTCACTGTGATTGCTAACTTACGATCTATACCAATGCAATCGAATGATTGATTAATGACTGGCAGATAGTAAAACAGAGGGTCCACTGATACAGCCAAAATACATGATATGACAGAGAGTTTATTCCAAAACAAGAGGAATTTGTCTTGAGGGTCAAATATCTTCTTCTCTGAAACTTTAAGATCTTCTGGGAACACCGCCCGAGAAACCCCAAATTTAAGAGATCGGCCAAACGTCAAAAGTCCTTCAGATCCCTTTCTCATTCCTCTCTTAAAAGATCTGGATGTTCCATCTCTTTTAGGAGCAGCACGACGAAATCCCTCTACATTAAATCCACATTTATTCACTCCAGCATCAGAAGATGACGATATTGTAGAGTCCAAGTCATCCAACCTGAAACACATAGCACCACAGTACACAAATTGAGAAGTTTTTTGTATTTTAGCAGCGAAGAAGTGTACCTCATACAAATTAGAAGCATGAGCCTTAAAACATCATCACAATCAATACAGAGAAGAGAAGGCTACCATCAGACAACAGAATAACCCTGCTTTTTGACATCAACTACAATCCTTTGTATTGCTGAAGCAACATCTAAGTTTATCTTAATTTTTTTAAAACAGTACAAGTACATCTAAAATGGTGAAAGTCTGTATCAGAAATTTTCAAAAGAACCTGAAACTGGTCATTAAAGCAATAAACAGCAGAAAACAATTGAAATTTGAAGTTTCAAAATACATCAAAGCTTGATTGATTCCTCTCATCCCATGAACCATGAAAATTTTGGATCAACCATAACATAGCTTAACAAATAAGCTTATACTTTAGCCGTCTATATAAATGGGAACAAGAAGTAACTCAACGAGACATCATTAAACCGTGTATTTTCTCAAATAAAAAATTCATTCCATTTTCAGCTCATTTCCAACAAGTAAAAGCAATCATCGCAGCAAATATGACATCCTCCTCTAGCTCAAATTTGCATAATGTGTTTTGAGAGCGATGAATTTATTATTAATTGAAAACAACACCAGCCCTAGAAAAAATTTATCTGTACTATCGAAATTCTTGCTTAATCATTGCCATCATCTGGGAAACAACAAAAAGAACCAAACACACACATGATTAGATTAGGGATACCCAGCTATGTCATGAAGCAAAACTGCCTTTGCACCCCATGTGTGATACTTATGCTCTCATTGCAGTTTCATAACCTCCAAAATGTCCTTTTCACAGAGGACTAACAAAATAGTAAATATTAACAAAAAAAAGCTTCTACTTTATTATCCTTTATCAATTTACAGCCATAATAGTGCAAATAACTATTGGGCACCTTACAAACTTCTCGCGTTGACCACCCATGGATTGCGACTTGTAACCACAATCCAACATTCTTTACAATTGACAAGATAAACCACCTGCAATCAATGAAATAATTCAAATCAGAATGAACTCTCAAGATTTTAGGACATCATGATCAATAAAAATCCCTAGCTGATTTAACAAATGTGTTCACACAAATACATTAATGATATAGCAGGATAATTAAGAGAGATTGGAACAAGAAACAAGAAATTCCAAAACTATTTTCCTGAAGGCTACCTATGTGTTCGATGAATTGTCGTATTGACTATGAACATCAAGTACATTAGGACAAACATGATATGCATCAGTACACATTGCTATTGTTGAAATTAAAGGGGGCCAGCCAGCTAGTTATTAAAAGCAAACATTCATTTTTTCCATTTTTCTGCAAAGCCAAACTTATCTAGCATCAACATTAAGATCATGTTTGTAAACCAAATTTTTATGGAAATTTTGGGAATGTTGTAAAAATTGAGTGGATTAGAGTTTATTGGATTTGAGAGAATGTAGTGAAAAGAGTAGAATTGTATGGGAGTTGGTGAAAAAGTGAAGAGAAAACGATCTGAGTGATTTTTTATGTTTATGTAATGGAAAAAGATTTTTTTGGAGATTTTATTTTTTTTGACTAAAATTTTGAGTTAGTTATGTTTGCAAACCAAAATTTTGGAACAAAATTTTGGTTTTCAAACATGACCTAAATAGTCTCAATCAGGATCAAGTCGTTTTTCTATCCAATTTAACAAATGTTTCCCTACAGTCACCAAGCAAATCTTGCTATCCCTCGACTTATTTCCAGTGAGGACAAAATCCAAGTATTGTCCCTCAAAAGAGGCATTTTGAGACGCAGGCTTACCACAATCCTCCTCAGCTAACTAGCCAGCACCTGAGCCCACCAAGACAATTCTACCAAGCTGATAGGCTGAAGTCTTGTGTCTTAAAAGCATTTTTTCTTTGACATAAGAGCAGCAAAAGCAGCATACAAGTTTTTCCAAGAAAAACTAAATGATATCATTCTTCACTATCCCAATTATACAGGAATCCATGATAACCTATCAAGAGCAGATGGCTTATTTCAAATAAGACATCTAAGTAACTCCTGACCTCGCTTATGACCAGCTGTCCTCCTCATTCATCAGGCAACAAGGAAGCACTCACAAGGTCTCCACTAAACTGTCACTGTATAAAGATTTTCATAATAAAACAGAAACTTTCATTCCCAATAAATTTCCCTTTTCACAAAGTAAAGACTTTGGACTTCTATCCAGATGTCCAAGCCAAAAAGTCTCAACAAGGTCTCGTGTAAGAAAGCAGAAACTTTCATTCCCGATAAAGTTCCCTTTTCACAAAGTAGAGACTTTGGACTTCTATCCATATGTCCAAGCCAAAAAGTCTCAACAAGAATGATAGTTCTGCGGTTGAAGAAGGTCCCATCCCATAACACGGCTCTCCCACCTCAGTTACCTTAGCCCTAGGCCATGCTATTCAATGATATTGTAGAAATAGCAGCATAATGTAACAATTAGTATTGAAAGCTGGACGCCTTTTGAAGCGTTTGGAGGAAACGTAACCAAAGCGTATAGTTCCCACAATCACTTTGGTATTTTGCTTACATAGCTTTTTTAGGTTATGCAGTAAAAGGGGGACTTAGCTCTGGATCCCGCCTACTTGCAGAGATGAGTGGGATCTGCTTTAGATCATCACCCATGCTCCATCAGCAAGGCCACAACAGCCAAAGAACTTTGACAAGGATCAGATATTATCAGTACAAGAGTGAACTGCCACTAATACTACTGAGCCACAATTTCACCCCTGGCACCTAGAAACTACTCATGATAGTTCAAAATTCTCTTGGTAGAACAAAAAGCATAGTCATCAAACCTTAACAAGAAAGTCATCTGCTGATGACAGGTGCAATAAAAGTAGGCAAATAGTGATGTTTGATGATCCTCGGCTTGGTTCTTTCCAGACCTCATAGCATTTGTTTGGCGGCACTTTAACATTCACAATACTTCCAACTGTCCAGTCCTGTTTTTGTCCATCAAAGCCAATATATAGCTCAGACGTTGGAAGTTTTATTAGAGTCTATAACAGGGAGAAGGTTGTCCCGCACTCCATTTCCTTCGGAAATGCAGGACGGATAAATGCCTGCATCAATCTTGAGGGTGTCCACTACTCAATTCCTTTGCAGGAGGGATGAGAGGAAGAGAGAGCAAGAGAGAGAAATCATTCAACTCTCCTCTCTTCTCCTAACTCACACTATTTGTTCATCCCTTATTCAATTCCTTTGTCAAGAATTGCGGGACAGGAGATTACTCTATGGGCATCCCAGACTCCATTTCCTACTCAGGGCAGCGCATTAATCCCCAACTTAGAACCCTTTTTACCAGCACCAATTTCTATGTCCTGTAACTAAATAACCAAACAGCCCCAACAAAATACAAATAAAATAACCAGAAGGCATCTGAATTCATCCTCGTCAAGGATCTTCTCAACAGAAAAGCCGTGACTTTTACATAATCATTTCCAACAAAATTTAAATATATACGCGTCCTCAATTTTTTTTTTCCTTTTTTGGATACCCAAAAGATTATGTTACCACAGCAGCACGTAAAACATGGCTACTCTAGAGCATCGAATTTAAAATCGTATGATTGCAAAAGCCGATTTCTTCTGCTACCCAATTCTTCAAACCATCACCCAACTCTGGCTCTGCCGTTGACCACTAAAATTCACAAACAGAATCGAGAAAGAACAGAAAGGCGGTAAACACGGCTGATTCCTACCAGAAGTTCGCATTCAAGATTATCTCTACACTGCTACAAACCTCCAGATTCCCTAAACAGCTGTTTACCTAATCACACACGACACTCGAGCAATTAAGCTAAACTAAAAACTCAATACTGATGCAAAATCCGATTTATACATCCAACTATTCGTATAGATGATAACAACTGAGATTGGATGGAAGAAGAGAGACAGAGACAGAGATTAAAGGGACGTACTGCTATTGTCCTCAGGCTTAGCTCATTGTCTGAAGTAGAGAAAAACTAAAGAAAGTTCGGTGGAGAGAGAGAGAGAGAGGTAGAGAGATCTTTCTTGGCGAAAAATAGGTATTAAGGAAAATATTTGGAGTCAAGGACTTTCTATCGAAGTGGGAAATTACTGCATCGACCCCTGCGCCGTTGTTTGCGGGGTGATGTCACTGGTGTGGCCAGTGGTGAATACCTGAAGGTCCGGTTTAGGCGGTTCGGGTTATTTGGTTCGACTCCTCTGACGGGCGTATCATGACGTTTCCTTAAAATTTTTAAGGGACTAATTAAAATTTACAGTAATAAGAAATTAAACACATGATTAATTTAGTTTTAGATGAATAAATGGAAATACTCTTCTAGCGCAGAGAAAAGAAAATAAGAAAGGAAAAAAAAAAATATTGGTCAGGACTTAAAATTTGTGCTTTGGATTAAGATATTTATACGAAAGGTTACAACGAAGATATCTTGATACCTCCTCAGATCCTCTGTGCTGCTAACATGCTGTCTTTTGAGTCAACTCATCTGCTTCATTTACAGGTTGCAGGAGAATGACCGAGTCAGGAGTGATGGCCGGTAAGATGTCTTTTTAATTCTCTCTTTTTGTCTTTTCGGGGACAAAGAAAATTTGAAAAAGGAGGAGATTGATCAAGACGGTCTAAGGTCCCACTTGAGCCGATTGACATGTCTATATTAGTGAAAGATGCGGATTACGATACGGGTTCATTTTAAGCTTGTGAATGTGATTAGGAATAATTACATCTTTTAGAAAATCACTTCGCTATCACCCACTCGGGTAGCTCAAATAACAGCGAAGAACTCCTGAAAGTGTGAGTTAGCGCACATTTAAGAGTTCAAATCACTAGTTGCGCAAAAAACTTATGACTTAAATTAGAGTTAGTAAGTGGGTTGTTCAGTATTGTCGAAATTTGTCATGCCATTGAGTTACGGATATTGTATCAAGTTCATCTGAACCCTATGCATATGAGTGGATATTCGGATTTCCCTTTTACAAAAAAAAAAATTAAAAAAAGAAAAAAATCAAGTAGCTATCAAGAAAGTTATTTCATAGGTGAAATTTATTTGTTTAATTTCACCCAGCTTCCTCGTACTTGCTAATGCCTCCATCAAAATGGCAGGGAGATAAGATAATCTTGGAGAAAGACCCAAGAAAGAGATCTATCTTTAGAGATGTATCTTTTTATTTTGTGAAAATAGGAGTATCTGTAAAAAAAAGATGTTTAGAGGATTTATAAAATATATTAAATTTTGTGGATTTTTTAATATATCAAATTTTGAAAAAGTATGTATTTAAGAAAAATTGTGGATGAAACTATTTACTTAAATTAGCCTTTTTAATTAGATATTAAATTTCGTTGATTTTGTTGTTAGTTTTCATTTGGTGGGTAGTCAATCTGAGCCTCCAGCTGTCCAATTCTGTCCGAGATTGTCAGCAATTTGTAATTTGGTGCAAGCACAGCTAGCATTTTCATAAAATTCCCTTTGTTTTATTCAAATCAAGATACACCAATTAACCTTTTCGAATGATCCAGTGAACATGATCAGTAGGACAAAATTCAAATGTTTACACAACTAAGATTTTGCTCTGTAAATGGCCTGTCTACCCGTTTTACCCAGGATGTTGACAAAATTACAAAAGACAGAAAGCCAATTGCTTTGTGTTACCACTGGTACTGCACAAAGACCACATGTTATTACCTCAACAAATGTATCCCCCAGCTCTGAAAACCTCATCAAAATGCCATGATTGACTGGCGAAGCTAAGAGCTATCACAGCCACAAGCAATTCAAGCTCCAGTCGAATGACCTGCTTCAGTGATATGCTACCTACAAAATGCAGATACAGCAGCAACCGCATGTTGAATTAGTAGCCCACAAAAATAAGAACAAAATAAGGCAGTCACATTGGCATCTTGATCAAAAGAGCTGAGTATTAATGCATATGTAAATTTCATTAAAAGATAGTTGAACAATGGATCTATTGGAACTACCTCATAAATAGGAGAACAATTTTCTTCTAGTAAGGGATGAAAATATCAATGTCCCCAATTTATTGTTAGAAGTATACCTCACCCAGCTAATATCAGAAAATGGGGCAAGAACAGTGGGTGGGTAGGTTAACAAGACAGTAAAATCCGTCTCAGACAAATGACCATGAAAATGCTGCTTGTGATACAAGCCACATGAAAGACAGCAAACTGGTTCCTATAGGTGCTAAAGCAGCAATCCGTCTCAGAAAGAGAGAGTGGTTAGCTAACATGAGTCTTAAGAATAAAATTGGTAACTTTATCCCGTTATTTTCCACAGATAATCGCCATTAATACACTGCTCGCAGAAGAAGAAAATGGTTTCAGCTTCACACGCAACTGAGAAGCCAGGACATCGAAAATGAGAGAAATGTAAACCAGAGCAATGGAAGGAGTAGACTCCATGGGTCAGAATGTCCATGATGTTTCTGAAGCGAGAGAGAAACTATCTTTTTAGCTTTATTTATGCTTCTTTACACTATTGGCAATCAACCCAGTTAGACCATCATTTACAAACAACATTTAACCAACATCGAACAGTTCAGGCTCATCTCAGGTTCCAAAATTAGAAATACTGTATCCTGGCAGGCTGCAAATGTATTCATACAATTCTATTTTTCCATTTTTTTTCAAAGACCGAAATTACATTCATTATTCCCTGTATCCGTCATCTACAAGAGATAGCTATAACCAGACAACAAAAAGGAAAAGAAGGTAGTTACAACTTACAAACCTAAAAACTTACAAAGATAACAGATTACAGACCAAAGTGAAGCAGTTGTATTAACTGGAAATTAAACTCAAGGGACAGCTGATTTATACCTTCCGGTTTATATTTGTTCAATCCATGTTCAAGGATGAGGTATTGAGCCAACGAAATCAAAGAGGACTTGTTACAGTAGATATCTTCTCATTGTTGATTGAGCTCATCCGCAATCATGTTTCTAGTCTCACTGCATAGTACTTGTGGATCACTTCCTACTATAGGCTTATGAATAACCACTTCCACAGAACCTAGGTTCAAGATCCCCTCCATTCCTGCAGGCATGATATTCCCAGTCCCCTTAAGGGTAATAGGTACTACTGGCACTTTGGTTTTCGCTGCAACACTGAATGCACCTTTCTACGTACAACAGCAAGATAAGCAATTACTTCCTCGAAAATAGTAACGTTTTAATAGTCTTCCAAAATTTCACATCAAGTATCCTTCCATTAATTTAAAACGTACTGTAAATCGAATAGAGAGGGTTCAAATTGGATTAAATAATTGCAAATCTTGAATCATCTAGAGATTCTCCACTGGTACATCTAACAGCCACAGGGGTGACCTCTGCGTATGCACCAAGAAAAAGTATCAATGCGTATCAAATTTGGATGATAGAATTGTAGCCTATGCAGGTTGAAGTGGGCTGTAAATTTGACAGGATAAGCTAAAGGAAAGAACTACATCTCTTTCCTTTTTGCCCATGATCCTCAGCAGCCTGAAACAGGATGCAACTTTCTATTTCGGGTTTCCTAAATGACCTTTTCAAAACAGTCCATGTAGATGATAAGAACCATAAAATGAACTAACCTTGAAAGCACCTAATTTTCTATCTTTGCTCCGAGTGCCCTCTGGGAAGAAAAAGACAGAGGCCCCCTTCTCTGTAAGATACACACAACGCTTAAGACAGTCCTACATGAGAAAAAGATAACAGAGTTTCATATCAGGGACAATGTAACTAGACATAGTTAATGGCAGAAACTCTAATCAAGGAAAAGGAGATTGTGGGAGAAGCAGGGAACTACCAACTGGCTTTTACTGTCCATGCGCCTCAAAGGGATTGCACCCATCAGAAACATAGCCCACCCAATGACGGGATACATGAATATTGAAGTCTTGCTGATGAACTTAAAGCTTCTTCCAAGAGTGAGAAGAGTATAAATGTCTAGAAAGCTCTGGTGGTTGGAAACGTATACAGCAGGAATATCAGGTGGAGGCAGATTCTCTAATCCTTCATACTTGATTTTCAAAAACGGAAAGACAGTTAAAGCAGCCCAAGTTTTGGCAATGAAGTGATGAAAGCTTCTTCGGTATCGGTCAAACAAGAGAACAAATGGATGGGCCACCAGCATCACCATGAACAGAAAGATGGCATTGAAAGCAGTGAGAGAATAAAAGCATATTCCTCTAACCTTTGAGACCAAGTTATGTTCTGCACTTGAGAAGTTTAAGAAAAGGAGGGATTAGGCCAATATGGTTGAATATAGAGAGGATAACATCTGGAAAGGCTTTAAGGAGAAACCTGGAAGTGAGTATCCAGCATCAGGGTTTGCAGTTCCAGCAAGTTCAGATCTTACAACTATGTATCTGGACAACTTATTTTTGCCATGCAACTTAGTCTCACGATGAGATCTATTTAACTGTTCTTCTGGCCTAAAATAGTGCCAAGATATACTGCCATGCTTCCTTGAAATGCACAAGTAGCTACTTCGAGCAGCTGCAGAAGGAAATGAGTGCAAAAAAAATATTTAAAATATTACTGAATCAAACTTCAGAGAAGAAATATTGAATACAGCGATGCATTTTCTTCAAAATCGTGAAGATTACATCCTGAACAAGAGCAAAACTCTTTATATGGTTCATACTTAAGCCAGAAAACAAAAGGAAACTCTTCACTCAAGAATACTTTTCGAAGGGGTCAGAACCAACATCCCTATCTCAACCAACTACAAATGTGCAGTTATAGCAATCAGCATGACGGGATAAGTATGAAAGAAGACATTTTAGTCTGAGGTTAAAGTAGAAGAATTTTTAAGGGGATGCCACTGGATGGCTAATAAGGACTATGTATTTTCTTAAAGGCAGTTCTTGAAAGCACATCCACATGAAATAAATGTTTTCCGATTTCTATGATCAAACAGTTTATCATTTCTGCAATACAGTACCATAATCTCTAACCATATCCATGATTTCGAAAATGACTTAAATTATTCATGAGCCAGGCAGTTAAGGGAAATGTGGACGACAGCCCACATCACTGATAACAATGGAAAAACGTTAAACATAAATCTTAATCAAACATTGTAGAGAACAAAAAATTTAAATACAGCATGTCATTGACCATTTATGGGACATCAAGTGTAAAGTTTCTACAATCATATTATTGAGATACATTTACTTACAGATAGTACGGTTTCTCAAAGTCGCATGTTCATATGGGGAGCACACGTCATAAACTCCTTTATAAGTGCATGACTGCTGTAACAATAGCCATAAGAAATGAAGTCATGGACTAAATTTTCCATAAATAGCAACCGAATTTGAATAAAAAACAAACGAAAATTTGCTTCTCTCAAAATGGCTGAACCGAAAATAAACATTTGGATCAACCAGCATTGCACAATGCAGGGTTTCAGGTCGGGTCAGCTAAGTCATAGGACTAGTTACTGTGTCTATCATGGGAATATTAGCATTAATAACGACAAAGATTCCGCTCCAAATAATCTGCAAAATCCGTGCTAACCGCTTATATAAATGACACCCTAAAGACAACACAATCTATCACAAATGTCACTATTCTAGGACCTGAAAGGAAAATAAATCATAACAACATCATTTCTTGCAGAATTATTCTACGCAGTATTGCGAAACGATAATTTCTTGCAAAAAGATATCCTTTCTTGCAGAATTCTTCTACGCAAACTTATCAATCCTGAAAAATTTTATTCATTGAGACTTATTTTACCATTACTAAACACATAACTTTTGCTTGGTTAATGAAAAATGTAGGAAAAGGAAAGAAATCAAAACACTCAACTCCGGTTAACGTAAACAATTCATTTGCCAGAAACAGAATACACATATGAGGACCGAAAATTTTCGTTTTCTCAGCAACCAAACACGGGGTGAATTAAGATCACAGAAAATGATTACCAGCAATACAGACGGTGCTGCCGAAAACCTCGACTCCTTATAACCTGAAAAAATCAAAGCGACAAGAGCGACCAACTTAGAGACTCAAAAAGTCAAATGCAGGGCGTGAAGACAGAGAGAGAGGGAGAGAGAGGAAGAGAGAGTATACCGAAACGAGGTAGAACAGTACCAGACGGGAAGGAAGCGACTTGCATAGCTGAAATCTCTCTCTCTCTCTCGCTTCAGAAAACGACGTAGTATTACAAAGGTGACGGTAGGGTTTTATTGTCAACCGCGACTGAAGTTCAAGGCATATATTTCCTTATCCTGCTAGTAATCCAGTATTTTGTAAGAATCTGCTACTTGCCTGGGAGCCACTGGGATTTACAGTTTTCTTCTCAAAGGCAGTTAGTTTTTTTTTTCTTCAATTTAAGACCCACGAAAACTGACCATAAAAATAATAATTTAGAGTACCTTTAAGACTCATAATTATTGGAAATTACAAAATATATTTATTCTACGAAAATCTTAACCAAATCTTGACTGGGTTACAGTTTTCTTCTCAAAGGCAGTTAGTTTTTTTTTAAATTTAAGACCCACGATAACTGACCAACTTGATAAAAAAAATAATTTAGTGTACCTTTAAGACTCATAATTATTGGAAATTATATTTTATATTTATTCAAAGAAAATCTTAACCAAATCTTGAGAAGTTTATTAATAAATTTCACAATTTTTTTTTAATAAAACTGTGCCGATTTGCTAAAAAAACAGAATTGAGTTTGAGACGTGTTCAAATAGAAAATACAAATCGTGGGTGCTATAAAATGTTTTTTTTTTTGTTCTCTTTTTCATTATAAGAGTATTCAATTCTCAGCATATACCTTGCACCTGTTCTACATGCTATGGATAATTATTGGATTCGGTTGGTTCTATGATAATCCCAAGATCAAAAGTATTACATAAGTAAGATTTTAAACTAAACTATTAATCTCTATAATTCTTCGTGTTTATCGGGGTTAAATTTATTATATAATATGTTTTGGTTTAGATTTGATCATTTTTTATTCTTCTTTGAAATATCACATCAAAGATGAGATAGATTGGATCAATTGTTAATTTATCACTAGAGAGAACACAACTCGCATTGAACAGGCTTACCATAGGATTTTAAGCAATCTCCAATGCAGTGGATGGTGGGTCAATTTTAATAGACATGAGTGATGGATGCCTTAATGGCCAATGGCTAAAAGGAATATAGAGTTTAAGGAAGAGAAATGATCAACTACTCTTGTTTAGTGTGATAACTAGATTAACTAATATAGTAGATTCGAAAAAGTCAACAAATCATTTTAATATTGTCTATGTAAAACTTTAGAATAGAGTTCATCTTTCTTAATTGCACCACATAATTCAGGTAAAAAATTGTAGAAGATCTTAATTCTCTTTAATAATCTTGTCTTATTCATGGAGCGTCTTGTGTTTTGCCACCCTTCTGTTGGGTGTAGCCGTAGGCAAGCATCACAACATCTTTCCTGTTTTGGGTTTATAGCTCGTCAGGAATTTCTTTGAATATTATGTACTATTATTCCATACAGTGATGAATGCCAATAGACACGATTTAGAAGAAAAAAAATTATCTAAAAAAAAAAATCTTAATTTCCAATTATCTACACAACCAAATATGGGAAAAACATATGTTGTTTTTTAAGCCACACTATGTAAGTAGAACCAAAATCCTTTAATTTAAAGGGGCTCTCTTGCCTAATCGTTCATGTTTATAATTGCTCTATGCAAGACTTGGTTGCAGCCTGCTTGAAGCTGGATTGCTGGGATATCTCAGTCCTGAGAGTTTGAATGCTAGGGTGAGTGGCATTTGCCGGATCCATCATGTAGTAGGTAAAGAAAGCATTTATTTCGTACTGCATCTTACAGGCAAATACAAGGAAAAAGTAAAAAAGAGAACCATGCAAACGAACTTTGGCAAATCTACTGGCGCGGGTGGGTGTTTCCTGGATGGGAAACTCCGGTGGTAACTTTGGCGACGTCCATTGCGGAGGCTTCAGGCTTCTTCTTGGAGTATAACACGAGGTAGCCGAGGATGGCAGTTATGGCAAAGCCACCAATGGCCATTCTCGCAGGGCTATAGGGCAATTTCCTTCGCTGGTGTAGTGCTTCAGTCGAATGCTGCCCTGGTGATGGCCCTTTCATCTGCTTCGCTCCCTCTGCCTTCACTTGTTCTGGTCCTGCCATACCCTTTTTTTCTCTAGTATCCCTTCTATACTCTAGAAAAGTATTTTTCTTTTTTTGAGTGTGTTTGTGTTCTGAGGTTGGTTATGGAACTTTAGGCCGAAGAAGGAAAGGGGGAGGGGGGACTATGGTGGGCGAAATGGGAGGCGAAAGTGATTCTTTGAAGGACATTTGGAGCATTCAAAATTGAAGAGATCCAAGGTTTGAGATGTGGCGGTTGACCATGAGGAGCCGTCCGAGGTGTAAGTTTTTGATCCATATTGTGTCAACGTTCTCGTGTGACTTTTTCATACAGCGCTTGAGTCGCTCCGTAGGGCTAGCGATTTCCTCAGAAACCACCTCTACAGGAGATGAAAATCTACCAACAATCTCTGTTATAAAACTGACACTTTCTTGAGAAAATGTATTTTTACTATCTAGTATAGTTTTGATTGCCTCGTAACCACGTCTAAGGAAGTATAAAATTTGGGGTAAACAAAAAAAGGCAAGAAAGATTATTAGAATTGGTTTTCATATATACTAAAAGATGTCTGAATACAATTTCGGAACGGAGCCTATCCCATTCTCATGCAATGGCTACTGCGAGTTTGCCATACGCATCCAACTATGGTGAAGATGCGTAAATATACTGAACCCAAAAATCTAGGCAAACGTGAAATCCTTTCAAAGCTGCTGCCTCCGACTTCAGTTCAGGTCTTGTTGGAGACTCCACCAATAACAGTTGACATGATCTCAGCGGCCTGCTCGAACTAAGCCTCCATCATTTCTAATTCTAATGGAAATGGAAGGCAATTTGCCTAGGACAGCTCTTCTGGCAATCATCTCACCAACAGAAGGAGCTCTCCCAACTTTTCAACTTCAATATTCTACAGACATCGTTATATGGGAGGGAGGATCACCTTAAATAACCATTTCAGCTTCTCTAACATTTGTTGGAATCCCTACATCCAACCTCATTGTTGACTTGTACTCATCTGGCACAACAGCACCAGCCTGTATGCAAATTTCGACTACAGCAGGTGCTTGACCGTAGAAGTTCCTGAGGTCTCTTTGCAATGGCGGTCCATTTACATCAGGAACATGCCAAACAAACCTAGGTGGTATGAAGTCATCTAGCACCGCTGCCTGCCAACCATGCTGCCCATTCCGCTGCTGGTGCTTGTGTGCCCCACAGTTTTGTGCCTTGTGCCCGCTGGGACCCACATGCACCTCCGGGCAATACCCACAAACCCTTACTGGATAGAGCTTCATCAGCCTCTTGGCTCCTCTCCTCATATTTCCCCATGCTTGTAGTGTTTCCTCAGCAAGCCACGCTGTGTCTACTTCATCAGATGGGGCTTCTACTTCCGAATCAGGTATTTCAGTCAGTAACGGTATCTCAGGAAGTTCTGGTCCAGGATCTGGTAATTCACTTTCATCTGCATCAACGAATTCCTTCCTCCCAATGCGGATGATTTGCTTTCTTCTCCTTTTCGTCGGAAGTTCAGGAATATTGACCCCAGCTTGGATACAGAGTTCAACTACTGCTGGAATCCGAGGAATTGAAAAT
Source organism: Morella rubra (assembly GCA_003952965.2). Lineage (NCBI taxonomy): Eukaryota > Viridiplantae > Streptophyta > Magnoliopsida > Fagales > Myricaceae > Morella > Morella rubra. Next base: position 11,670,243 of record CM025855.1, on the reverse strand, counting down.
CTCTTCTCATGAGGAATACGCTTTCCCAAACGGTCGTAGAGATGGTAGGCTTCCACCGGCAAGATTATGTCGTCAACGCTTGCAGTTGTCCATGCATGAAGGCCCTTGCGGATGTTAGCATTTTGGCCTCTACAAGATCTGAATGGATGTCCAAAAGGCCCCACATGAATTTCATTGCAACAGCTGCATAAGCAATGACAGGTGGAAGTCACAAAAATGTATCCACTAACAAGGCTGACGACTTACCACAAAAAAAAAAAAAAAACATTGAGATACATTTAGGTCCCTCTATGTTTTGGTGGTTGTCGATTTGGTCTTTGAGTTTCAATCTTACCAATTTCAAACTCAAGGTTTCAAGTTGTCAATTCGGTACTTCTATCCATCTCTGATAATCATGAACATTGTCTTGACAGTTATATTTTCTTCTGTCTAATTTGGGACAGTATAGAATATAGGAAGAATATCCACGGTGGAGTCTCCACCAGTGCAATGAAAGGACTCCACCAGTGCAACAAAAGGACACCACAAGCATTGCCTTTGTTAGTAATCCACTCTATCCATATGTAGTAGAGGCCATTGCTGCCATAGAAGTCAAAATCATCACTCTACTTTTAACCATTTTCTTCACTATGGACCTTTGAAGGCTTGCCAATCCCTGTTGACCTAGCTTTCACTACCCATTTCATCCAACTAGAGTAGCATGCACAAAGAACATGTAGTTATATTCCAGCTGCATGCAACTTTGATAGAAAGTCCCCACAAGGTTTGATTAGGGAAGTTTGAGTAGATTGGTTGAGAGCTGTTCAAGGAGGACTAGTAGCTCGGGGTTACAGGTGGGATTCCACTTCATAGTGGTGCACTTGTGATGGCTTATCCAAAACTGGGCCTTTCTGATACCTAAATTAGGATTTTTCATGGTATATGCAAAACTAACTAATGTGGAATCCCATGGTTCCCAGTTATGGAAATTCTTGAATTTGGGTAAAGGGCTTCATTCTCTAAAGTTCGAACACTTCAATATCAACACTACATGAATTAGAAACAAGACAATGTACACATTGGCACATTGGCTCCAGTTGCAGAGAGCACACTCTCAACACCTAAAAAAATAAGTACATAAGGGCAGAGAGAGTTGATTCCATCCCATAAACCCAAAATCTAGGAAAAATAATTTGTCTTTTGGAGCTGCACTTTTGCCTCTAGTGTCCACCAGAACAGTGAGGAATCAAAAACTTGACAAATCTGCTGAACCAAGGGAGCTCATAGAAATAACACCAGCAACAAAATGCATGCAAATGGACATACCTGAAATGAAGTTGACGGCCAGAATACATCAACAACAAACAACAATTAGGAGAAGTAGAAGAGGATTGCAAGGCCATCAGCAACAATATCACTGGCTTATTCTCGCTCCTATCTTTATTTCATTTCATTTCGCTTTTCTTTCATGAAATTATCGCTTTCTTAGGAAAAGAAAAAGGTTCAAACGACATCGTTTTATGTTCAGAAGCAACATCACGTGACACCTCAGATTTATTAATGATGGGGATGGATGGAATGACCAGGTCCGTGAAAGTTCACAATTTTGAGCTTGACATTGTAAAAGTTGAAACTACACAAACTAGTTGACGACAGATTCCAACTTAGAGGGATTAAAATGTATTTTAGCCCCAAAAAAATAAGTGGAAGTTCCACGCCACATTCTGGCAAGCAATAACTGTTCAAGAAGAGTAAGATGCTCAATGGTGGACAATGATCACTAGAATTGCTAATTCCAAGCAGTCACGTGCATTGAGAGTTAATTTAAAACTAAATAAAGATATCAAAATTTGTCACACATGCAGCTAAATGGGACATCTCTGAACGTGCTGTTGCATCACCATGTGCACATCCAACATGCAGACTAGACACTCATCATATAGGCATGCCAACAAGTTAGCTTGACAAAAAATGATCTGAATTGCCAAACAAATTTTACTTGTCATGCTTCAACAAATATGGATTACATTTTTGCCATGTACTCCTGCAAGTCAAATTCTGCAATTACGAAAAGATATATTAGAGAAATCAAGGAACGGAATTACCTGCAAGCATGCACACAAACCACCTTTAAGAGTTTCTTGAGATTATTAATCAATGTTATCCTTGCATTAAACACGTCATAAGCAAGCGGTACAAGACTTTTCACAAGCAGCCCATTCTTTGGAGGTGGGACAGGTCTCTTAGGCTGTCCTTTACTCTTCTTAAACCTCTCCCTGGCAGCCCGCCTCAGCTCCACAATAGGTACTGGAAAAGGCTTTTTTTCCTTCCTTGAATAGTAGCGAGGAAAATCAGCATTTTGTCCATGATCACCCCTGATGACCAATGCATATGACAGACGCGACTTAAGTGCTGAATTGTTAGACTTTTTTGGAAGTATAATTTTACTGCTACTTGCCTGCAAAAGAACAAAAATAACGACAAGATTAGCCTTAAGATCTACATTTCTTCAGAAAGCAGAGAGAGTTTCAACAAGCCTACATTTTGCTGAGATGCATAAATTAGAGACTCTTAAAACACTTGATTCCAGCTCCTCAAGAAACAGGCTAGCAATCAGAATTGATTGTTTAAAACCTTTTAGCAGCAAATCTTACATATTGTTAAAGCAGACCACGAACATTTTCTAATACAAACCAATGTTCAATTAGTCCATACTGCACAAGCTCTGGCGGCACCATAGTGCGAGGCCATTACTTGCAGGATCACCCAGCATGAAAGCTTATTCAGTGCAATGCTTGTGCAGACATTTTGATTTTTCTTCAGTTCTCAATTTCTTTTTGGTAGGCATTTCATACACAAGAGTAAACTAAATGCACTAGCAGGAGCAACCAACTTGGGGTGTTTCGCCAAGCTGCAAAACTTGGCTACCACAAATATGGAACTGGTTCTCAAGTTCTCATCTTTATCAGTCAGACTAGGTGCGAAGTTCCTATGAAAATAATTAAAACGCAGTTTCCGTGTAGTTCACACAAACTGGATGTCAACCAGAAATTAAGGACACATCCGTTAAAATGCCTCATAACCCAATGGAAGCCGGACAATCCCTCCTGTCAAACTGTATATCTGAAATCGAGCTAAGTTTGTATTTTTTTACTGGTTCGAACCAAACGAAACTGTCTATGTGGTCTTCCAAACACCCAAAATAAAATTAGAAACATCTCATTTACTCCAAACAAATACACATACCGTTTTTATCTTCACAACTCAACAAGAACTCAGATACAATCCGTCTCAGCAATAACAAGAAAAAATTACCCTTTTATGACTATTACACTCGCACATTGTTCGTCTATTTTCAGTCAACTGCCATACCCAACCGAAAAACTTGAGCAGTGGGATTGCAGAGGGGGGAATACCTGGAAAGAACGAAGGGAGCCAAGACCACCTGGATGTCGGTTAAGATTCAGGAGTTCCGGAATCTTCTGGAAGGAAACCTTAAGTAGGCCCACTCCGTGCGTTCGAACGATTCCTTTGCCGCGCCACACGGCCACAGGGCCGCATGAAAAAATATTCGGAGAAGCACAGTCCATCAGCACTCAGAAGAAACTCTTCAGATAGCACAAAAGCTTTGGGTTATATGTTAACAACGGCCAATGAGTTTGAACAGTTTAAAAGAAAAATCCTTTTAGTCTTTCAAAAGATAGTCATCTCTTGAATGAGCGAACAGGTGTGGAGATGGCCTGTGTGGCCCTGAGGTAGACGATGAGGTGCTGACGATGAACGTTTAATCAGCTATAAACTTAAAAAAGAAGCACGATAGAAATTTTCTAAAAATGTGGCCTTATTTTAGAACTTGTGAAGAATACCGCGTCAAACCTTGGGCCGCTTCCTAAAGCCCGCTTTTAAAGTGACGCCTTCCAACCTATCTCATACTTTTCTTTCTTTTTATTTTATTTTTGATGAGGCATAGGTACGTGCATCATCTACCTGCTTAATTTTTTCTAATTTCCAGAGCACTACTTCGATAATTAGAAAAACAAGCTTCCATTGACTAAATAAACCGTATCTATAATTAGAAAAACAAACTTCTATTGACTAAATAAACCGTATCTAGAAGTCAGTCATGTGAATCTAAGATGACTTTATTGGCTAAAATTTTAAATCATAATAAAATAACTACACAAAATTATCACTCTCTTCATTTTTTCACTAACTCCAATACAAATAAATATAAAAAAATTTATTTAAATTATCTCTCTCTTTACTTTTTTTTCATCAATTCTCAATCTAAAATTTTACAAACAAATACCATGTAAATTTTAACTATCTGAGAGCAAATCATTGACTTGTCATTACGCATATGCATGTGCTTTATTTTCTTCTTTTCGATGAAAGAAGAAAATAAAGCACATGCATATAGAAATCAATGGCAATAAGAGTGCTTGATCAATACATACAAAAGTGGACATTTTCAATTAGGTTTGTAATTTGCTTGGGGCAAAAAATATATATTTTGTTGAATCATTGCATTAGACAAAGATAAGGAAGACATATTTTCAAAAACTTTTTTGAACCTAAGAAATTAAACTATTAAACCTATTATATATATATATATATTCTCATGATCAGTTTTAGCTATTACAATAAATGGCGATTTAGTACAGTATAAAAATTATAGTAAATATTAAATAGCCAACTAAGTTAAAATGGAAATAATGCACACAAAATCATGATAATAGAGAGAAAGAAAACTATATAGCTTATCATAAAATCAAGGTAAGGAACAAATAAAACTAAGAAAATAGTTCAACATAGATATTATGTATGACTGAAATTCTACATCACAGATGTAACTTCTATTTTCCCAAAGGGAAACAAAGACACAAAGTTCACCCCTGATATCAGCTCTCAGAATAAAACCATCCACATCACGGTCCCCACGCCAACAAGAGTAGCCATAAACCCACTCTTCAATCCAAGAGCCTCACCGCCGTTTGGTGAAGGAGCCATTAGCGCCGACGGTGTGGTCGGGTTCGGGTTCGGGGTTGGAGCCTGGACGGCACGCATCATCATGTGTTTTAGATGCAGATGCAGGGCTTCATGAGGCACGACAGTCACAGTTAGCTTCTGGGCCTCCAACTCACAGTCCCTGTTCTGTCCACCGATGAAGTAGAAAGACCCTGATTGGTTCAACTCAAGCTTGGTCTTGCCATCGTCATATTTTGCCATCGGTGCGGTTATGTTACATTTCTCATAGGCATCCTTCGTCACTCGCAGGACTGAGCTATCTTCGGGATCATACTCGAAGACTGTGGGGCCAAGAAAAGGAGGTAACATTAGAGTTGGAGAATGAAGGTGAAAGAAAGTGCTAGAGAATGAAAGAAGCTGCATAAGAAAAAAAAGAAGATCCATATCAATATGCAAGGAGCTATATTTGTAGTTGATGAGTGTATGATTACGAAGGGTATCGCCAACTCTGAATCGGTTTGCCTTAGCCCACTTATTGAGGCAATCTGACCCTGGAGTAGGCGATGAAATTTCCCATGAACAATTGTTGCCTCCCACCACGAACTCCCGGGCTTCAGAGGTAGACACCAAGAGCACAAGCAAGAGAGTCAACAATGGGAGTATATGTCTCAAGGAAGCCATTGATTCAAGCTGCATGCACTAGGAACGGCCAGGCACTCGGATGAATACAGTGAAAAGCAAGTAACTCTAATTAGGCCGGTTGTAATGAGTTGAGCCAGAGTTTTGGTTCTCTATATATAGAAAAGTTAGGGTGCTAGTTCGAAGCAACATGAAGCTATTCGATTTGAATTAGAGGCAACCGGCCTGCATGCATGCTATTGGGATATTCTTTGGGTTACTGAGTAGTTAATCATTCCCCAAATCAAAGAGTCACCATGGAAACCTTTTTGCAATGGCGAAAGAATAACTCTAGCTAGCGCACACTTAATTCTATGGTTATAATTTATTGGCAAGATAAAATGACTCCCTATGGTCATCCAATGAAGTCGCTGTATAGAGAAACACTGATGGTGTTTCATCTCCCATTGGATGGGATAGAGAATTAAGGTAAATATAAATACTACTGGCCGGCCGGTTGATCTATTCAGCTATGCGAATCAGATTTCTTGGTCCTTCAGAGCCTTACTCATTCCAAAGAATTTGCAGAGACGTTCTACTGTCAGAGATATTAATTAGTGTGCTAGTGTTGGCAAAATTTCGTGCCAAATTTAAATTTAAATTGAGTTGTATTTGATAAGTTTGGTCAAAATATTTAAGGAGTATTTTCAAAGTTCGAAAAGATAAATATATCTTTAGGATAAAGAGTTAAAATAAAGAGTTGGCCCCACTGATGCAAAGTCTAGGAGAAAATTTTGAAATTATTTCAAAATTTGGATTTTGAAATATTTCACTTATTTTAGAATTTCAATTGACTTGAAACTCAACCCACTCTAAAAAACATGGAGAAAAAAAAAATCAAGGAGGTCATTCCACATTTTATTCAAGCCTCTCTTTAGAGAGAAAATCCTTTAGATATCTATACTCATAAACAGTTCCGATTTGTTTAAAAATAATTCTGATTTTGTTGATTGATTATCTAGACTTAACAATTTTAGGACTTAATTTCATCCCCTCTAAATGTTAATAAGGTCTAAACCGGATTTTTCATAGTAGTTCATTTGAGGAGCAATATTGCATCATTTTTCTGTTGACAACCAATTAATTGGAAAGGGTAATTAAACCATTTGGTTATTACAGCTTGTTAATTGGTTTCTGTTTACGTGCTTATTTTTAAATCTAATCCACATGATGATGCTTTTCGTATCTAAAAGGGTAATCTCTTTGATTAATATACCAGAAAAAAGAGATTTCTTTTGATTTAATATTCTTAATTAAATAACTAAATAAACAACAATTTTTTATCCATTAAGGAGAAGCAAGAGTGGAAATTAGGTGGATTCCAGATCCCTTTTTGTTTTCTGCTTTTTGGACATCAATTACCTTAAATCTGATATGCTTTTTACCCGGATCGATCAAATGCGAACTCCTGAAAGAGATTGTATTCTTTCTGAGACAATAGATAATGATTCCCCACATATATAGTGAAGCTATTAGTGCTAGCGAATAAACATTTGAAGACCCAATTCGCTCTCATGATTTCTCCGTCGTGATAGCTAGGATAGATCTGTTTGCTCGAAGAAAACGGAAGATGTTCTGTTGAATTCTATCATTCTTCAAAGGTTTGTCTTCTTACTCCATTGTGAACAGGTTGGATATATAGGTTCATCAAAGATAGTAAATCTTTTCGCATGAATAACCAGAAGAATGCACGAAAGATAACAAGCAACGTAGTACTTCATCATATATATTTGAATGTAAGTTTACACCGGATCGGTGACTTATATTTTCCCAAGTTCACATCTCTGTCTTTTCGATCTTTCACCAAAGTAAAATTATAAAACGAAGACACGAAGTTCGCAGCAGATCTCTCAAAGAAAAAGTACTATCCAAACCAAGGCCCCTACTCTGAGAAGAATACCTGTAAACCCAACATTCATTCCATGAGCCGCACCACCTTGAGTTGCAGTAGTAACTCTGGTCACAATCGAGGTAGCCTCTTTGGACGGCCGCGAAAGTGTTGGAGCCTCAATGGTAGGGCTATGTTCCTGGTGACGTACTAGCTAGTCCCTCGAGGATGACTGTCACAATGTGAATCATGGAAATAGTCTGATCATGAGGTATTGAGGTGTCTAACATTACTGCAGCATTAGAGAAAAGGAAAAACTTGAGTGGCACTGTTGCATTTTTTAGTTGAAAGTTGAAACCCATAAACCCCAAGCGTTTCAATCTAATGCTGTCCACGTGTGTATATGTATCTTAATTCTTGCTTGAAGGCTCTGTTGGTCACTTTCCTCTCCAAACTCTTTAATTATTTTTTTTGGATGACAAGTTTCGTTGAGTCCGGTCGTCCCATATATAAACTGGATAATCACCGGCCCAAAAATTCTTGAGTGACCCCAAATGATTATTATTATTTAAGAAGTTTCAAACTTGAAGGGAAAAATCCTCAAATTAAATGATGACAAGAAAAAGGAAAGCATAAAATAGTGGTCTAACACAGAGCCACAAGAGGAAAGCAATTGAGGCTTGAGGAATTGGGAATATATCATTACAAAGGGTGTCGCCAACTATGAATCGGTTTGCCTGAGCCCACTCAATATTGAGGCATCCTGGAGGAATTGAGACTGCCCATGAACAGTTGCTGCCTCCAACCACGAACTCTCAAGCTTCTGTGGATGTCAGTGCGTAGCAGAAGAGCTCAGAGTGAACAAGGGGGCTGCAGATCGTAAGGAAGCCGTTAATGATCGAAGTACAAACTACAGAGTCACACACACTTCAGCACATAGAAATTAAAGCAACTATGAATGATGCTGAGAGTGATGGATCGAGGGTAGAGTTTTGGTTCTTTATATATATATATATATATATATATATATATAGCCATCAGGCGTTGTTAGTTTGGACTAAACAAAAGCTTTCGATATCAATTTTCAAAAGCGATCCATGACTTGTCGAATATAATGTCTGTGGAGGTAATAATTACTTAAAAGTATAAGAAATGACTCCACCGGTTACATAGATCCAATGAAATTGCAAATTTTCGTGGTAGTAAAGGAGATGTCACACCTCAAATCCAAAAGATAGGTAGGTTCAATCTCACTTAGAGGATGTTCGCTAGAATATTTTTTGAGAATTTTTAGTATTTTGAAAATTTTATGTGATGTTAATTTTATTGATATACGTGCTACATTTGTTTTTAGGTGATATTAAAAAACATGTTCGGTTTTAGAATTCTAAGATTCAAAAGAATCCTAGAAAAATAAAGAAAACGAACATCATCTCGAATGCAAACACCCAAAATAAAATTAGAAGGTGCATCTCATACAAACCAAACAAATACACATATGTACCGTTTTTGTTAGGTTTTAGTTGTTTTGGCATCATTTCGTGTCAAAATATGTCTTGATCGAGTTGTATTTTTGGTATACATATTTGTTCAAGAGTTAGAGTCAATGGTCTGTCCAAAGCCTTCTTCACGTTCAACCAGTGTTCAACAAACGCTCGAGCGGCCTTATTTTCATACAGAGACATCACGTTCGACTAACGCTCGACCAGCACTTGAACGTACTTAAGAATTCTTCATACAGAGACATCACGTTCGACTAACGCTCGAGCGTCTTAAGAATTTTTCATACAGAGACATCACGTTCGACGAGCGCTCGACTTACGCTCGAGCGACTTCCGGCGAATTTTAAAAATTACTAGATTTTTGGGATTTCTTGTGGATGATTTTTGAAACCCTATTAGGTTCGTAAGAGGACGACTAGAACATGATATATAGGCTTCCTTAGAGAGGTTTTTGCTGCCCCTTTCCTTGAGAGAAAAACCCTAGAAAATTAGTGCTTCAAGATATTGAATTTCTCTCTACTCTTCCTATATACTACTTTGTCCCTTCATAGTGTTGAAGGTTAGTTGAAGAACAAGGGTGTTCGTGAAGATCCTTAAGAAGAACCTCAAGGGTTGAGGTGATTGCTGCTTGAGCAGATCTGAGCAGGGGTGCTTGGATTATTACATCAGGGTTGTCAGAGTCAAGCAACTGGGGTTGCCGTGTCTGAATCACTGTTGTAAGGATTTCTTCTTAGTGGATTTCAGGTGGCTGCTAGCCCGGAGTGATTTTTCCTTTGAATGGTTTTTCAAAGGTTTTCCACTTCGTCATCAAATTTTGTCTCTTTATGTTTGATTTATTTCTTTACAAGTTTATTTATTGAATTTAATGATTGTGTTGGTTGATTGATATATCTAGACTGATCAATTTTAGAACTTGTTTTTAAAATTGATATTTGATATTGATTCGTTAATTTACAGATTTCACCTATTCACCTCTCTATGTGAAGTTAGGGTCTAAACTAGGCTTTTCAATTTTTATCTTCACAGTTCAACTAGAACTCAGATACAAGCCGTCCCAGCAAAATGAGAAAAAATTACCCTTTTTATGACTATTAAATTCGCACATTGTTCTTCTTTTTTTCAGTTGACTGCCATACCCGACCGAAAAACTTGAGCAGGGGAATTGCAGAAGGGGAATACCTGGAAAGAATGAAGTGAGCCAAGACCAACTGGATGTCGGTTAAGGTTGAGAAGTTCCGGAATCTTCTAGAAGGAAACCTCAAGTAGGCCCACTCCAGGCGTTCGAACGATTCCTTTACTGCGCCACACGGCCACAGGGCCGCATGAAAATAGAGTTGGAGAAGCACAGTTCATCAGCCCTCAGAAGAAACTCTTCAGAGAGCTCAAAAGCTTTGGGACGTTCCATGTTAACAACGGCCAATGAGTTGAACAATTTAAAGAAAATCCTTTTAATCTTTCAAAAGATAGTCATCTCTTGATTGAGCGAACAGGTGTGTAGAAGGCCTCTGCGGCCCTGAGGTAGATGAGGTGCTCATGATAATGAACGATTAATCAGCGATAAACCGGAAAAAAAAAAAAAAAAAAAACACGCACGTAAATTTTCAGAAAATGTGGGCTTTTTTTGGAACTTGTGAAGAATAATGCGTCAAACCTTGGGCCGCTACCTAAATGCCACTCTCTAACACCTTGGTTGTAATTCAAAATTTTTTCTTATAAAATAATCTATTTTTATAAAATTATTTTTTTAATATAATAAATATAAAAAATTTCATTCAAATATCTTTTTTCTTCTTTTTATTAATTCCTATACTTTAAAATTTTAACCTTCTCAAAATTTTATCACACAAACGTTGTCTTAAGTATCTTATCACTACAAAAAAAATAAGTATTTAGCGGCAGTCGCTAAAAACGCCGCTAAAGGGTGTCTTTAGCGGCATTTGCTACAAACCATCTATAGCGGCGGTCTTTTTAACGGCCATCGCCATTAAACCTTTAGTGGCATTTTTTACAAACGCTGCTAAAATTTCGATCTTTAACGGGTTTTTTCACAAACGCCACTAAATGTCTAATTTTTAGTAGTGTTTGTAAAAAAAATGCTGCTAATGGTCACTGTGACTGCCGTTATAGGTTTATTTTTTAGCAGCGTTTGTGTACAAACGTTGCTAGAAATTGGATATCTACAGCGGTGACCGTCGCTATAGTTTACACCTTTACAGCGTTTTTTTTACAAACGCCGGTAAAAGTCTAGTTTTTAATAGCATTTTTGAAAAAACGCTGCTAAAGTTGTAAGCTATATAGCGGCGGTCACTGTGACCGTCGCTATAGGTCTAATTTCTAACAGCGTTTGCGCACAAACACTTCTAAAAATTGGGCATCTATAGTGGCGTTCATAGTGATCGCCACTGTATCTTAGAGCTTTAGCAATGTTTTAAAAAAAAAACGCTTCTAAAGGTGTATCTATAGCAGCGTTTGTTGACACAAACGCTGCTATAGGTATAATTGAAAATAATATTATTTATTTATTAATTATAAGTTATTTAATGTTAATAATTATTTTATATATTATTATATTCCTTTTAATATATAATTTTATTTTATCATGTATTTGAAAATTTTTATTTTAAAGGACCTACTTAATAAAATATGGAATTAGAGGGAGTGTTATGAAAATTGAAGTTGTTATATGATATATTTTAAATTATAATCCATGGTTGTTATGGTAATTGCATATTTATTGACTAAATCTAAGTAGTTTATAAAACATCTACTATAATACTTATAATGATCATATATATTTTGAATAATTAGTAATATTATACTATTTAATCAGGACATATTATTTAATTTCAAACAAAAAGATATTGTGAGATTAGCTTATGTAATTAAAGTACATAACTTAATATATAGTCTTAGAGGCTATGATTTAGTTATTAGGTATATAGGTACATACATATAAAGTAATTAGGTTAATTAGCACATATCAATTAATAATAAAGACATATAACAAATCATGCAATGTTGTATAGAAAGCATTATACTTTTAAATTATAAGTATTATATATTATTACTACCAACATATTTTAATTAAGATTATTATACTAGCTATAAAAAGAGTGTAAAATAATATGATATGTATTTAATACTAAGTATAAAAATTTTTAAATACAATGTATATATCTTTTGACACAGTGCATAGTCAATATAATAGAATAATTGTTTGAAAATTTACAATTGTCATATGATCTATATTTGTCTAATACACATATAAAATTTATTTAATATATGAGTGATTTAATTGATTGATATGTTTCAAAATTTATCCAAAAAGGAAGTGGAAAATGTATTATATTCAGAGTAGCGCGGAATTGTTCGTGATAACCTAGAGAGCCAAATTTTCCACAAATTTTAAAACACCCGCGCACCGTTTAACTGATCTCAACTTTTTCTCTACACTCTCGACTCTCCTCCTCATCTCTCAGCTTTCTCACAGTCTCACGCCGCTCCTCTCTCTCTCTCTCTCTCTCTCTCTCTCTCTCTCTAATGCCTAATTTCTGGTCCAGCGGTGCTCTCAGCCAATCCGTCTCAGCTTGCTCCCACCATTTGAAGTCTTTGTTTGTTGGCACCAGCAAAAGGAGGAGCCCCGCAGACCCAACCTCATCTCCCTTTCTCTATTCTTTCATTATTTTCGTTTATTTCTTCGTTTCTTCGTTTCATACTAACGATTTTATTGTTCTGTGCTAATAGGGTTTTGATTAACTCCAAAAAATTGGGGCTTTTGCCAAAAAATTAGGTATGTGTTGTTGCCTTTGCTCTGGTTTATTCTTGTGCGGCTTTGCTCTTGAGTATAATATGAAGGGTCTTCTCCAAGCTCAAAGTGACAATTCGACGAAAAGCCTGAAGGAAACAAAATTCCAAAAGGAAACGAAACGAAATGAAACAAAATATTTATTAGTCTGTTTTGTAAACAAAAGAGTGGTCTTCTGCAGAGGTGTTTGGGTGGTTGCGTTTCTGTGTTCGATTCTTGTTCTGTTTTTAAATTTTAACACAAAGGTGTTTGGGTGGTTGCGTTTATTTGAAGGCAATCACACTATGCCCTAAGGTTTTTGTGTATTGGACGAATCTTGCTTTTTGCCATCGCAAGCGAAAGTATGTATGCTCACTAATAGGGCTGTCCAATGGCCGGTCCAATCCGGTCCGGCCAAACCGGTAATATTGTAGAGTGCACATACCGGACCGGATTGGACAGTTTGGGCCGGTTTGGGCCATGACATTTTGGGCTTTTTTTGGTTTGGGCCTCTTATCATTTTTACTTTTTTAGGCCTTTTTTGGGGTTTATTTTGGACTTTTTGGGACCATTTTTTGGGTTTCTTTACATCAATTTTTTGGCCTATTTTTACATGAAATATTTGGCTACATTTCAACCAAATTTTGTAAAAGTTGTTACATTTGATTTGAAGAAAATACTAAGCTCTAATTAAAGAGTTCGAAATCCTAGTTTTTTTAAGATAATAAATCATACATCTTAAACTTTAAAGTATACATTTAAAATCAACAAAACAAATAGACATTACAATATAAAGGAAGTTTAAAATAAAAGTATCAAATAGAATTACAAGTAAAACTAATTATAATTACTAACTACACTACTCTATTACAAGTCATAACAAACAACAAAATAATCAAATCAACAAACTAAAAGTATAATTAATAATGCATGTTATTAAAATATCCATTAATGTGTCTACTGTCCGGTTGTGAATTGTCCATCTCCCATGAAAGCTGTAAAAGGAAAAAAAAATTTACACCTGAGATAATAAACTAATAAACAATATAGTGGGCATTATTATAAAAAAGAGATAAAAACTTACCATGAAATCAAATTAAATTAGTCTTCAGTTATCTCAAGCCGAGCCACTCTTGAGTTAAACATTATTCCGAATAATTTATGACAAAAACATGTTCAAATCTTCATAAATAACTAGAATTTACAAAATTAAAAAAATGCAATGTCACAATATATACTAAAGGTGAACAAACAATGCATCAAAATATATACTCCAATGTCACAATATATACTAAATTACTAATACCTAAATGTGATATACTAAACAAACAAATATCAACACAATTTCAAAAGCAAATATTCAATCAATTATCAATAATCCAATCAAGTCCATCCTCCACAGTTTCACAAATACTAAATCCTTCAATGATCCAATCAAGCCCATCCTCCACAGTTTCACAACCTAACCTATACTCTAAAATACTAAATTAATTAATGAACTATAATAAATAATTAACTAAATAAGTGAACAAATTTTTACCTCAATGCAATGCACTGACCTCAAACAACACAACTTCAAAACTCACAATCTCGTAACCTGCACTAAAAAAAATTAAATAGTAAATACAAACTAATATGCCAATGACAAGCTTCAAATACAATGTTATCCAATGTATATAACACATTAACACTATACTGACAAGTGGCAAGTGACAACAATATGAATGTAGCGTGTGAAGGGAAAAAACTAGATATTGAACTTGCTGATGTTTTTTTTTTTTTTTTTTTTTTTTAAAAAAGGGGAAATAAATAACTTATAGACGGTTGTAAGGTGGTGGAGGGAGGGAGAGGACCACACGCTGGAGCCTGGAGGTGGGGGGGAAGGGAGGCCATGAGGTGGAGGGGAGGGGGGAGGAGGAGGGACGCACAGTGGAGGGGAGAGGGAGAGGAGGCCTGTGAGGTGTAGGTGAGGAACGCTAGAGAGAAGGGAAGGCCGTGAGGGCGGAGGGGGAGGTCGGAAGAGGGAGGGAGGCGTGAGGGAGGAGGGGGAGGCGGCAGGGAGGGGGGAATTAGGGTTTTCTGAAAATAGAAAAGAGGGGGGGCGCGGGAGAGAGAAGGGTTTTGGGGGGGGAGGGGTGTGCGCTCGTCCAAAGATATATATATATATATTTTAATGCTAAACGCGTGTTTTTTTTGGGGGGGCACAGGAAAGAGAAGGGTTGGGGGGGTGCAGGTCCAATTCATCCAGCGCGTTTTTTTTTAAATCGGTAAGGACCGGTTTGGAGTGATATACTCCGGTCCAGTTCCGGTTTTCCATATAGGTAACCTGGAACCTGACCGGAGTACACCGGTTTCCCGAACCAGTAAATCCGGTATAAAAAAAGGGGACCGATTTGGCCAAAATCGGTCCGGGTTGGCAGGTCCGGCCGGTAACTTGGGCAGCCCTAGTCACTAACCCCTTTCAGTTTCACCCCATCTTTCTCTAATCTTTCTATTTCTCTTTTGCCTTTTTTTTTTTCCTAATTTCATTTTTACTTATACTTTTTGGATTTTATTCATTACTCTATTATGTTTTAATTTCGTTTTCTTCCTGCTTTCACTTGGCTATTGCATTATTTTTTTAGCGATTGGCAAAAACTAACACCATCTAAATGATTAATCACTTCCTATGAAGACATAATTTATTTGAGTATAATCCACGGTACTGTTAAATTTAGCTCTTAGCACCTAAAAGTAAAAGTACTCTTTCTTCCAGAGATAAACTTGCTCAGATTGGCTCTGTGTTATAATTGTTATGAGAACATTTTAGCTTCAGTTACTCTTACAATGAGAATGGGGGTATAAGGGTATTGGCATTTCTAGTTCCCACTTGATTGTAAGAGACATGTCTTAAAAAATATTTGTTTAAATAATACTTATTTAGATATCAAATATTTATATTTATTTATTGAGTAATATGATGTGACAAAAGATGTCACATAGTTATTATTAAGTGACATTATAGAAAATTCATGCTAATGATTAATGAATCAAAGGACGGGAAGTATGACTTTTCGGTTTCTTGTTCACTTGATGTTTTGTTCTAGACCGAGGTACATATTATGTACGATAGGTCTACACTTGTTGTGCCTCTATTTAATAGGATGATGGACTTCGTCATTGAAGTGGTGACCTTAAGCAAACGAGTAGGTGTAATGTAAGAGTACATGCACTGAACGAGATCAAATATGAATACCTTTATGGAATTTATCACTGATGTTGAGAAAGTATTCAACACAATTAGTTTATTGTATCCTTAGACCTGAGAGGTTTATACGAATTTATTTGTTGTGTATTTGTGCTTTGATCGAGTCATTTGGTGATGATCTTTCTAGATCAAATATTCCAAATAACGTTGGGTCTTGTATATAATAAGTGAGTTTGTATAAATGCTCAATAAGAAATCCACCAGTCTCTTGATGAGGCAGTATATTCAAGATATTTGTACAAGGTTGGACTAGGAAAAGAATCCATTGGCCTATAGTATTTTTGTGAAAAATAGATATATATATATATATATTATATTATTTATTTGTGAAATTGTTTTGGAAACAATTGATAGTCCAACGAATTATAAATTGTGAATTGAGAATTATATGAGTTAGGGACTTAATTGGGGATATGATTCCAGTCTATTGACTCACGTGGAATATAGTATGGTGGAAGGATAAATAAACGAAATAATTGTTAGCAAAAGGGATTTCATAAATCAATCTAATATTCTCGGGGGTGAATTTTTGTTGATGGACATGATGACAATTAGTAGAAGCCCAAAATTCGGAATAAAAGAATATAAGGGAGTTAATGGAAAAAGATTTTTTCCATGTGATTCTACAGCTGAGATCTGAGATCCCTAACGATTCCACACACTATCACAGCTAAGGTTTTCATATATAAGGATAGCTATGAGATAGTCTACCTAATGGATTAATTGTTAGTTTTGAGAGTTGGCCATCATGACTTAGAAAACCTTATACAGTTGTGAGCGTGGAGAGGAAGGAGGCAGAACACTTGGGCTGCTATTGTGAATTTTCAAGATTGTGAGATCGACAAGAATCTGAAGATTATTGAAGAATTCTCGAGATCAACAAAGAGAATTGGTAAGTTAATTTTCGCAGGCAAACTTTTATTGATATCATTGCAGCTTTCATCAGAGCTTGTTGTGCATTTGACTTCTTTACTTCTGTGAGCTTGTTGTTGCTTATGATTGAGAATACCATTTCAGAATACTCAAGTAGTGCTATAAATCTTCCTTCTAGTTTCACTATGGAATTTGTGAATTTTATGCCCCTGATTTCATTTCAAGTTTCTATTTACTACATGCACCAATTTAGTTTGTTCTACTTAATTTACTAGGTGAGAGACCAAACATTAAGTGAGATAAAAGTAAGATAGAATTGATGGGTGCATTATATTTTCTGCATCTTATGAAGTGGGTTGAGGCACCAACTCCAATGGGCGGTGGGGACATTCTTGGGTGTTCCAAAAGCTGTCACAGGGCTTTTCTCTGCTAAAGCCAAAGATATTGCAGTTGCCAGGTCTCTGTTGAACTTGAGTTTTAGTTTGAAAGGGATATTTTCTTTGGGTAGGGGTATTGTATGCTTGGTGTAAATCAATTAGTTTGTAGGATTATGAGCATGTAATACCTTGTTAATTGTCAGTTGGGCATGCACTTTTAATTATGGGTACCTGATTTATTTAGTTTAGTTGAGATGTAGAGATTAGTGTTCAAGTGTAGTTGATGTGGTATATCTTGTGGCCATTTGTATCAATATTTATTGATTCATTTAGCATTCTAGTTCTCACATGATATTAAGCTACAATACCTACAATTGTTTATTATAGTTCTCACATTATATTTTGTTTTCCATTGTAGGCAGTGGAAGAGGAGGATGTTGATGATGCGTACAAGGAGGGAGATTTTAGTTCGTCATTTATTATTCTGATGTATTTGAACATTTTACTGTTTAGTTACTTGTATAAAAACTTGTAAAACTTAGTTGGTTATATAGTTAATGATGAAATATATTTTGTTTTATTACACATCTTTTTATGTTTTTATATCAATTAATTAAAATTTGTATTACTGGAAAATCAAGAAAAAATGCAGGTTTTTACACAAATATATCTATTGTAGTGTTTTTAAAAATGATTTAGTGGTGTTTCAAAGATAATGGCAAAAAAAAAAAAAAACACTGGCATATGTTTTTAGCGGCATTCATAAAATGCTGCTGTAGGTGTTTAAATGCAAGACAAAGTTGAGATATAGCAATGTTTTTAAAAACACTGCTAAAGACCTATAGCGGCATTTCAAGAAACGTTGTAAAAAAAAAAAAACACAATTACGCTTCGAGTCTATAGCGACGGTCACAAACGCCGCTAGCCGACCACCGCTATAGACCCTAATTTTTACCAACGGTGGCCTAAACTACCGCTATAGACCTATTGCGACGGATAAAAAACCGCTGCGTAATCTATAGCAGCAGTTTTTTGACCTTTAACAGTGTTTTCTGACCGCTGCTAAAGGTTGTTTTTTTTTAGTGTATATTTATTTATTTATTTATTTTTTGTGAGGCATACATGTTTTTTCTACATGTCTAAAACTTTGCCCCAGGGCATTTAATAGTTAGAAGGACGAATCTCTACATGCTAGACAAACCGTATCCATAGGTCGGTGTGAATTCAAATCCTATGAGAGCAAGTCATTGATTTACCATTACACGCACGTAGAGCCGGTGCATGTAATATGGTAGTGCTAAATCCTTTACACTAATTGTTTCACACGAGTAGCCAACAAAATTCACTTGGATAATCAAGCTTGTGTTTGGATAGGCAAAAATATTTTCTAGTGAAATCTTTTTTGTTTGAAGGAGGTGTAGATTCTTTAGAGATTTGTAAAAAGATATTAGAATTTGTAAAAAAACATTGTTGGAGTTTGTAAAAGGATATTATAATTAATAAAAAAAGTCATTATAAAAAAAATTGAAAAAATTTTATGCCATCCAAAAAGAGGCAAAAATATCCTCTACAAGAATGAGTACCGAATACTAAACAACATTCCACGTATACTGAATACATTACTATTTTATGTTTCATGAACTTTTACATCGATTTGAAGCTCTATTTAGTATTCTCAGAACCAGACCAGGCCGCCTGTGGAACTGGGGAGACTGACTCGGCCCTCATCTGGTGTGGTCCTTCATTGGATTGTTTAGAGACCAGAAGGTGGATCAACCCATGCCTACTAAACAGTATACAGTTTTTTTTTCAAGGCCTAAACCAGCACTCAATTTTATTAATTGAAAAATAGGCGCCGCGGGGGGCTGGGCGGGCGGGCGGGCGGCGGGGGAGGGTTTGCAGCGGGGGGGAGGGTCTGCAGGAGTTGAACCAAGAAATGAGTTCGCCCCATCAGCTTTACCAGTGGGTAAACCAATGATTGCACTGACAAGCCAGTGACCTGACCTCTTGATTGGATTTATGCCTGGGACATTTTGGAGTTATGATAAAATGCGCCTAGTCTCGTATTTCTCCTCTACTAACAGAGGATTTCATTTGTCAAAATTTGAAAGATTATTCTTAAAATTTAAATTTTTTTTATTTTATTAAAATTTATTGATATTTATAAAAAATAGAATGTGTATGTATAAAAATTAAAAATTTTAAAATATATTTATTTTATTAAAAATTTCCACATATCGAAATTTTAAGAGAACACCGCCTTGTCCTAATCCCCAACTGTTTTAAAGCGACAATATTCAAGCGCTGAAATTTTGTTAGCCGTCAACTACTGAACCTTTTACCATTTTTTCCTTCTGAGTTTGAAGCTTTTACAAATAGTTATGTTTAGTTTGTCTTTCACGTGCTATCTTATGGGTGTGCTGGGGCGCAGGTGTACGTTGTAGGTTTTAACAGTCAGTTTACTCTGCCACATTTGACTTGAAGGCTAATGACTTGGGAAGCAGCGAATGACACAAGACAAAAAATGGTGCTTTTTTATGCATAGTTCTGCTTTTGGCAGAGGCTTTATCTAGATTACTACTCGATAACATATTTATTCTTCACCAAGGCTTGTTAAGAAGACAATTGTAGTCTTTGCTCATTTTTTTTTCTTCGCAGTTTTTGCTCATTTTTATGTGTTACCTCCAATTCCTATGCAAAAGAGAATGGAGTTGTTCACTTCCATGGGGACACCCATTTGCCTTATTGATTAGTGGTTTATTGTGGCTTTACATCCATATGGAATTCAGCTAAGATGTTATTTGCTTGCACCCTCTCTATAGGTTCACAAGTGTGCGACAATCTTACAACAATTGGCAGCAATATGCAGTTTAAGCGAGAGAACAACCTGGAAGGCTAATCTTTCTTGGGAATCTTTGCATGGGTGGCTACACTCAGCGGTCTCTATCTCTCTCCACACACACTCATGCATCTATGTGTGCTAAGTGGAGTAATTTTATTACTGTGCATGTGTGTGTGCTTGGAGTAATTTTATCCCACAGCTAAAAGTGGGAGCTAGGTCATCTTGGAACTCATCCCCAAAACCTAAATACCCATGAAATCTCATTGAAGTACTATCGGAGTATTGTGATAACAAACTTAATCTGGATACATATTTCGAAGTGGCGAGTGGTGTGACATACTGGTCCTTTTGAAGAGGTCATATTTCATCTGTGGCTAGGTAGACCAAACCCTAATTTCCTGAAGGAGTTTAAGGTGCTCTCAATTGGGCTGCATGTGGGGATATATATAGCAAACCAACGTCCATTTGTCAAGTTTGATAGGGACCTAGATTCTCTCTCTCTCTCTCTGCTGCTGATTGACAAAATTCATATAGTAGCATAGGAGAAATTCAAACCTTCATAGCTGAAGAATCTTCAATTCATTTTTTTCCTTCAGAAAATGGAGAGATGTTCTGAATGAACGGAAAATACTAAGGATGTTCTCTCTGTATGGAGTTCTGTATCCCCATGATAAACCCTTAGGCAACATACACACAAGTACATGCTCACAACCGTTTGCAGTTGCATATGTATAGCCAAAAATACCTTGAAACTCATGCTCAATGAAAAGAAAAAGTACCTTCGAACTCATGTCCATTTGAATTTTGTGTTCTGTATATTTCTATTTTTTTTTTTGGTGCTGTAATTAGCTTGTTAGCGCATGCTGCAATTAAAGGTGTTTCTTCTTGATACTTCTCTTTGTTGGTGCCGAAACAGGAATTTATTTTATTTTATAATTTTACTAGAAACCAGCCTGCTTGCTTTGCTTCTAGCTCCAGAGGACTTGTTCGTGCATGATGGTAATCCGGAATTTGTTTGCTTCTCTTTAGTTTACGATGATTTGACTTGAGAAATACAGGTACATGCACTTCCCGCTGAATATCACAAAATAAGGTTAAATTTAAAATAGCTGATCCAGTCTGCTAGGGGTGTTCAAAGCCACCTGAAAAATCCGGTGGCACTGGCACCGGATTCGGTGCCCGGGCTAACTGGTGCGGTAAGTTAAATTTGGAAAACTTAGTGGTTTGTTCTCGGGTAGATAATCCGGGTTTTAAATTTTTTTTTTTAACTAGTAATACCCCTCTTCGACTCTTCAGTTCACAGTTCCCCCCAACGTCGACGGCCTCTCTCTCCCTTCCCTCCCTCTCCAAACGGCAAACTCCCTGCCAACACCACGCCGGCCATGAAGCACAATCCGGGTATCTCCTTGGAATGGAGCGCTGAGGAGCAGGCCATACTTGAGGAAGGGCATACGGGTACATATTGGGTTTTGAGAATTTTAAATGGTCTTTGGAAAAAGAGCGGTGATTTGTCTTCTTCTTCGTTCATGTGAGATTCTAGCAGGTTTGCTTAAGTTTGGTTGCAAGAATTTTGATTGGATTTCGAGTTGTGACTCATATTTTTGTTTTTGTCTGGTTATTGAGGTTCTTGTATGTAAAAGCTTGATTACTTTACAAGAAGTATGATGGATAATGGGTTCTTTCTGAGGCCGACAACTTTGATTTTCTAGGGTTTTTATTAACCATGGGAATTTTTGGTTTGTTTAGTGAAAAGTTGGTTTGAGATTTTCATTAAATGTGAATGCTTTGGTTGAACTTTCCAGCTTCCCTCGTGACGGAATTTCTTTTAGCTTTATATAACTTCGTGGAGTTACTGTTCAAATTTGCCAAGCCCCTTGAGGTGTTCATCTTTGCCCTCTCTCGGCGGCAGCTAGCCGTTGCGTGATGATCCACGTGCGTCCACGCGCACACGTGGATCTCACATGCAAGCCCTTTTCCTGTTCATTTGGGGTTGCTCAAGGTAGTCTTCTCCGGCCATGCTTTCTGCCTGGCCACCGTTCGGTCCAAGGAGTTCCGGTTGTGTGTTTTGTTATCTTTCTTTTTGTCTAAGCATTTCATTTCAGTTGGTTTTTGTTGGGAGGTTCTTGCTGTGACCGAGCACAATTTGGTCGTTTTCAGTGCCCTAAAGCTTCATCAATGTGGCTAGCCAATAGTGCTCTTTCTGTGTGCTGTTGATGACGAGCCTTCGGGGTAGTGGGAGCGAGGTGTTCGACCACCCACTTCCTCTGGCGACCATCTCTTGTGGCGGAGTTATCTTTAGGTCTTTGGATCCGTTTTAAAATTATGGGCTTTCTTACCCATCTGTTTGAGGCCTGTATGACCATCTGGATTCAGGCCTTTATGGCCAGTAGTTGTACAGCCCTTTGGGTTCTAAGAATTTGTATATTGGGCTCGAGAGCTCCAGGTCCCACAGGCGGAGGCAAGGGGGGACGAACAGGGGCCATCGCCCCTATTGGCTCCCCCAATTTTTTTTAATTATTATTTTAATTTAATTTTTTTTACCAAGCTTTTTTTTTTTTTTTTTTTTTTTTTTTTCTTTTTTTTTTTTTTTATCCCTCATCCCTCTCCTCTCGCACAATCCCCCCCCCTTTCCGCCTCTTTCTCTCAGCTCCTCCCTTTCCTCTCAACTCCTCCATGCCGGACTGTCGATTATCCCCTCTCCTCTCACTCCTTCTTTCTCTTAGATCACTCCTTCACCTCTCAGCTCCTCAACACTAGTCTCAGCTCCAGTTCCGCCTTAACTTGCTGGGTTGACCGGCTCTCCAAAATCCCCAACTTCCCACTGTCCATTTCCAAGTGAGTCTCTCTCTCTCTCCCTCTGTCATTTTCTCGCACTTTCCACCTGAAAGTGAACAATTTCGCTTTTTTTGTAGCTGTTGATTCAATAGTATCTCTCGCACCATTTCTTGGCGTTGGGTTTGGTAATGACTGAGTGAAAGTTTGGTGAAGAAAATAAGCTGAATTGTTGATTTTGGAGATCTTTTTCTTTTTTTATAAATGCTAGAGAGATTGACAAGATTAGCATTTAGGTAACCCAGCAGTTGATTTAATGTACTTTCTCCTCTTTTCTCAATTCTTTAATAGTTAAAGCCAGAAACCTCTAATTTCTTAGGGTTTCAGGGTGTTGTTCCGAATGGTGGCGTCAGTGGATGACAATAAAACAGATATTTTGATATCTGCTTGGAAATCATTGAAACTAAGCTTAGAGAAATCAAAGCTTGTAATTTGAATGAGCTTGGGGAGCTGAAAGTTGAAACAGAGTACTTGGAAATTATTTTTTCCAATATGCCAGTTTTGCTCTCGTTGTATTTCAAGAATTGAAAGTCTGAAACACAGTACATTTTCTTGCGCTACGTAGTAAATTTTTTTTTTAATTGCCATTTTTCCTTAATGAGTTTGCCTCCCCCTTTGATTCCTTTTCCTGGCTCCGCATCCCACCAAGAAATGATGTCCATACATGAAAGTCACAGCTTTACTATTAAACCGATACGACAATTAAGAAAATGTGGCTCCAAATTAGAAAATACCAAATGTTAATAGTTGGTCAAAATACTTATTTTTTAAATCTCAAAAATAAGGAATATGGTTTCTTGAAACTTAATAAGCAAGTGATTTGTAACGAAATCACAAAATGAAGGCGTGTATACTTGGTCCTTTTTTTAAGTCGACTGGAATAAAACTTAGCAGTTAAAACAGCAGGCCCAATATATAAAACAATTCAAAAGTTTTTTTACCCCACAATGATTTAAGTTGCAAAAGCTAGGAATGGTCAACAACCGCTAGAACACAGCCAAAAGGAGGACCGCGAAGAAAAAGAACCCATGTGGACTTCACACTATTCAACATGAAGTTTCTACATAACCAAAATATGTCTAAAGCTTCTCCTTCGTGGATACAATGTTCAGTTGCGGCGTGTATCTGCCACCTGCATCTGCATCTAAGGCTGCACCCAGAGGGAAAACATCATCAGTTTCCTTCATGTAAGCCCCGAATATCAACGAGTGAATTGGAAACTTTCTTCATTAGGGAGAAAGCCGCAAGTTTTTGTTTTGAAATCTTTTTAACATCCATTTTGATTGAATGACGAACGTACAGCATATTGTGGACTACACCAGTACAGATGGTTTGGAAATGCAAGCAAACCGAATTTTAATGGAAGAGGAAGCCAATCTCACCTCGTCTATCACTAAGCCAACCGTACGACCCTTGTTTCCTCTGCTCCTAGCATCTCGCGAATTTAGTCTTCATTTTTACAAAAATGATTCCTGCCATTCATTCGCTCAAAGTCAGTCTTTTGATTGTTCCATACCAAATCCACCGTCTTCCATTTTTATTTTCTCATGCCGTATGTCTCTCTTCTTGAGTCTATTCATAGATATATATAAAAGAAAGGAAATTCAAGCCTCAATAATTCTCAACTTCCTTAGATTCTCCTCTCGTTAAAGCGGTTTTGCAGTCGAAAAATGAGCTCAAGACAGCAGGTAGCTGCGTTTCACTCACCTGTAAGTTGTAATTGATGATTCCGGCTCATCGCTTTAAACTGAGTGCGGTAATGGTTTTGAGAGGTCAGGTTCAGCACAACTACTTGAGTCCACCGGCCTCATTGGAACAATCGAAGTCCTGAAACTCAAATTGATCAGAGGTGCCAATCAGATTCAGCACGACTAGCTACTTTAGTCCCAGTTTCATGCTTAATGAACGAATTATATTAGTGCATAAAGGGTGGTTTCATTAGTGTACTTTATGTCGAAAGCAAATTCAGATGAACTCCTACCCCTCAACATTTGTGTTTGCAGCGTTGCATCTTATCTTCAGAGAAACTCTGGAATTCTGCGTCTAAATGATCTGCTACTTTTGGTATGTCATATGGCCGCACAGCATCACAAACCTTCATAAGTCCTGAAGGTAGTGTGACTCCTCCTTGATAACATCCACATTCCACACCAGATACAGCTGCCCATTGACCTTGTACATCTCCAAAAGTTGAGAAGAAGTCCCGTCCAGGACAATGGGGTTTCTCATCTTGGGAGGCTGACGCCAACCACTGGAAAGCTTTGCCAAAAGAGACAGTACTTCCTTACAAATCTCTGCATTTCTGATTATCCCTATAGAATTTTGGAATTCATTGCTGAAGAAAACCTGTATGTAATGAAGATGATATATAAATTATGTTTCAGGAGCTAGTAACGTAATTTCATTGCCTAAATTCAGATATGTTCAAGACTGTTTGGAATCGAAATTTCCTTCTCTGACATCAAATACTGCTTTTGTAAGGCCAAGAGGCATAGAACAACTAAGACATTGCATTTACCTTCCATCTAGCCTCTCTGAACAGAAAAGAGTCGTCACAGAGTAAAGTATCAAGCTGCTTAAGCTCCACCAATGCAGCTGCAATAGCCAGAGCCAAGTTCTTGTTCTAATGTGCACTATAGAAACACTCCCGTTGTTTTGCATTAAGGACTACTTTCTTCCAAACAGAGTCACTGTTGAGTAAAGTCACACCACTGCCCAATATCCAGAGGCAATACCTACAAAATGAAATCATGACTTTAATTAGCCAAAAATACAAAACTTCCCGTCGGACTAAAAAGAATTCGCAAAAGCACCAAAAACTGAGAGGCTTGTGAGCTGCTGAAGAGTTCGCTATATATAAGTAATACCTTGCACGAGTGAGTGCAACATTTGCTCTTTGCCGGTTGGAAAGGAAACCTACTGATCCATTCCCATTAGATCTCACCGTAGAGATAATTATCACATCTTCCTCTGCTACTTGGAAACCATCAACAGTTCGAACACTCACGCAGAAGCCACCATCAGAATATGCACTGTATTTTTTAACTTTCTCCCCAATTGCAGAAACTTGACCTTTATATGGCGATATGACTCCTATACTGACCTTCTTCTTTGTATCGAGAAATTCTGTGACAAAGACAGAAAAAGCTAAATGTATTATATGACTGACTTGAAAAGTTTTCTTTCAAGAACTTTTTTATGGGCAAGATAATTGGGCAATGAGCAATAAATCATACGCTTAAAAAGATTTGCTACGATTTCAGATACCACAGCAGCCTCAACCATATTCTTCAGACTGTGCCCAACACCAGATTCCTCCTTTCCATGAGCTATATTTATGAAGGAGTAGGAGCCGTATATGTTTCCCTGAAGGCAACGTTGCTCATAGCACTCTGTTTCGGAAATAAGCTAAGACGATGGAATGATCTGTATTGGACGTCAAGAAGGTGCTTCGGGTGCCCCAATGTGACAAGTCTTTCGATCAAACTTCTTCCGAAATCAGCCTTTTCAGATATCTGAAGAGTGCACATTGAAATATGGTGAGCTCAGTGGGATGATTTTCTGACTTTGCAAAAAAGAAAGGATAGAACTCAAACCTTGCTTTTAACCAGAGCAGGGAGCTGTCTCCATCCCCTATGAGAATTGCATGACGGAGACCGGATAGTTGTAGAGGAATGGCGGATCCACATCCCTTAAGTTGAGCAGCTTCATCGATCACTACCAATTCAAATGGTTTCAGACCATTTGAGTGTAACCCAGCAGAGCTTGATGCAGTACAGAACACTAAGAATGCATTTGACAAGCAAAAGTTCTGTATTGAATAAGGGTCTGTTAAAGTTGGAACGGAAAAATCCTCAGAAAGAACTTTCAGTAATTGGAAGCACTTTTTTATCGTGGGACTCAAGGTTGTTAAAACTGAGCTCACCAGTTCCAATTCAGCACGCAACAAAGTATCAAAGAGACTTTGAAACAACGAACTCCAGAGCTCAATCATTTGTCACACTACCATCCAACGGGTATCAAGACGTCTGGGCAGTGCGGATCCAACAACAAACACGACCTCAGTGGCTCGAATTGATAATTTAATCTTAAATTCCTCTGTCAGGGAGGATAAATCACGTACAATCGATCGCTTGTAAAAAGTTCCTTTTCGAGTTACGAAATCGACGACTGCGGATCAGATAATCAGTGATGCCAGTGGCTCTAAGTCCATTGTGAGATTTATCTCGCACAGCTTCAAAAGGTTGCGATTCTACAGGCTGGCTTATTGCCTCCCATTGAAGGACACGGATTTCATGTGGTAGTATGCGTTTGGGCGCGAGGCTAACAAGATTTTTCTAATTTCCTTCACATGATGGGCACAAGCTTCTCTACATACTTTGCAAGTTGTGAAAAGGCTTTGACCATGAATCTTTTGGAACGGATCAGTTTCCATTAAATCTACAACTTCTGCTTATATATTGTCGCAATCAAAGTGGTGGTCATAACAAGAAAGTGAATGCATCGATTAGACTTCTACTCCTACCATAGTCAATGGCACTCGAGGTATCATCCAACTCTTCTCGTCACTGTACGTTGTCGCAATCGCAAAGAAGAGGTCCTGGCAAACTTGCCTGGAATTTCCTGAACTGAGAGAACAATGGCTAACCTGCTTGAGAGCTTTTTTTCAATGCCTGCTCAGTATTCAGGATTTTTAATGACTCTGATGGTTTGACTCTGGTGCAAGTCGAGCAATAAACAATACTCCATGTCATCAGAGGATATATCTGGCGTCCTCTTACCCTGAACTACACTAGTTTTTCCCACCTACTCGACAAGAAAAAGAAAAATAAAAAACTAGTTTCACATCCTACCGACTGTATTCGCTTTTTATGTCGTTTTTAAGGTAGTCTCAAGTTGCTGGGATACTACGAGATGAGGGCGTGCTTGGCGTTCTTAGCTTTTCCTCTACAAACAACTGGCGTGGTAAGAACTACCGGCATCAGTAATTGGTGACGCTAGGACATTTTTGGGAGTGCAACAACTGGAAACTCAACAATCTAGTGCCCACAAATCCCTTCAACCTATATTTATTGATTCATCACTGGAATCCATTAACCTTGAGTGCTGTGTAGGAAGTGGGTGAGCAGGAGGAGGAATTGGGGAACTTAGGGTTCTCTGTTGAGAATTTGGGAAAGAATCGGGGTTTTAATTGTGCGATCGGTGGAATGAAAGATGGGATTGGCTCCCAAATGGCGTCGTCCTACTTGAATGTCCAGGTGGTTTTTTTTTAAGGCACCGTGAGGTGGCTGACACTTGAGGCACGTGTGGCTGGAGAATTTTAACAGGATAGGTGTCGCTCATGGTTGCCTCTTACGTGGATTTTAAATCCTAATCAACAAGTGTTGTTAAGTAGCTTGACGAGAAATGGATGAAGGGGCTTATTTTTTATGAGAACTCAACCTCAAGAGTCTATTTATTAAAAACGTTACTTTGGGGGCTTATTTGCAACAATGTGTTACCTAAGGGGCCCCCAGTGCAATTAATTCATTTGATAATAAGAGGTTTTAGTTTAGATGAGCATTAGAGTTTGATAATTTTTCTTTGCTTTCCTTTTGCTTTTGATGTATGCAGTGATCCGACCAGGACTATTCAAAACCTAATTTGCCTAATCAAGAATAGTAAACATTTAAAAATCTATGAATTGTATTCTGTTAATTTTATGAGTATGATCATCAAAGAGTGAATATTTTTCAATCCCTGCACATGCTCAAACTCTATGTCGTCTAGTAAAATGTGTACAATCTAATCTCCAGTCAAAAAATAGTCAAGGATCTCATATACTTGCCCTTGGCCATACCTGCAATAATGTCAACTTTTAGCTTGCCAAACAATTACTTCAACTCAGGTATGCTTGAATATCCTTCAAATTTCTACAAGTATGTTAACACTAATGCAACTAAGTATAACATGGTAGGGGTGGGCAGAAAACCACCAACTAGAAAAACTAGACCTGAGACCAACCCCTCTCAATCTGACGAGTTGGGTTGCATCAAATTCGGTTTGTGAGAAAGCGCCCTTATTTGAAATGGGTTCAGGTTCAAGAAATTAAACACTAAATTTTCGACCTGGCTCGAAATTTACTAGCATATGCACTTTTTTCCAAAAACCCTTAATGAAACATGTCCACCCCTATACTTAACTAGTTAAACCTGGTCTAGATGAAGATGTGAATCCAAGAAGAACCTGAAATAAACAAGATGAGCCTAAGGGGTCTACGTCAACAATGAGAATAATAATTGCTTGCGACAAAAGTCCATAGAACCCAAATTTAATGCCAAATTATAAATTGACAAGTATGCACTTTTTACATAATGCATGTTAATTATTAAAAGGGAAAATTACACTGACCTCACTGGGTTTTAGCCCTATATCAAAAGCCTCACTGGGTTTTTAAAAAAATCTCAAAGCCCACTGGTTTTTATTTTGGTATGAAAACTAACTCAAGCCAATGCTATTATTGAATATAATTGAGCGTAGTCCACTTAAGTTAAATGTCATGCTAAAACCAATCGATGTCTGCCATGTGTTAAAATTCCTTATCTGCTCCATTAGGTTTTCCGTCTGTCACAATGCACGCACGTCACGTCGGAGTTAGTTTTTGTATCACATGGCATACGACGTGGCAACAAGAGACTGAATGGAGCAGATAAGAATTTTAAACACGTGACAGCGATTGGTTTTTACCCTGACATTTAACTTTAAGTGAACTAGGCTCTATTATCTCTTGTAACGTAATTGACTTGAGTTTTTTCATATAAAATGAAAACCAGTGGGCTTTGAGATTTTTTTAAAACCCAATTAGGCTTTTGATATTGAGCTAAACCTAGTGTGCTCCATGAATTTTTTTAAAAAGGGGTAAAGTCATAGTTAGCCCATAAGTATGAGTAAAAATCAAATTGGTACCCCTAATTATCAATTCAGCGAGAACCCATAACTTTTGAAAATCATCAATTCTAGCCCCCATCTAAATTAGTCATTAAACCCCGACGGAAAATCATGCAAAATGACCAAAATGCCCCTCCCAATTTAAATTTTAAAAATAAATAAAGATAATAAAAATTTAATAAATTAATTAAAAATAATATATTATTGAAATAGAGTTTCATAGTTTTATTTTTTAAAATATTGCTTTTTTAAAAAATTCATTTTTATTTTTAATGAATTTTTAGTAATTTTATCTTAAAGGGCATTTTGGTCATTTGCATGATTTTCCGTCGGATTTAACGTCCAATTTAGATGGGGGCTAGAATTGATGATTTTCAAAAGTTATGGGTCTCAAATCACCGAATTGATAATTAGGGGTACCGATTTAATTTTTGCTCATACTTATGGGAATAATTATGATTTTATCCCTATTAAAAAAATAGTAGGTTCTAGCAAAGGGTGAGAGATTCACGTGTGTGTTGTTTGTGCTCAACAAAAATAATTTTCAAAGCGTCAAAAGTTCCCCCCTCTCAATTTCTTGATTCCTCAATGTCTCCCTCAAACATAAAGTAACATTTCTTTATTTTCCCAGTTGCCTCGTCATCTCCTAACGCTCATCTCTCAGTTTCTCCATCTTCGCCCTCCCTCTCTCAATTGGGCTTCACATTTGTCTAGGTTGTTAATTTCTCCCTCTCTACCTTACTCAAATATGTTTGACATCAATTTGGAACAAAGATCCAGGTCACATAAACCTTTGCACCAAATCAAGGATGGTGCATGTCAAGAGTAGAAAGTAGGGAACATATTCCTTCACACATGACCTTTGCACCGAATCAAGTGAATCCTCTGATCTAATGTAGTGTTTCTTGTTTTCCGATTTTATTTTTGGATTTTTATTCCATATTAGATCTGATGTGATTTTGTTTAGATTTTGATACGATTTTGTTTCAAAAACATGGATTTTGTTTTTCAATGTTAATTTCGATTTGATTTGGATTTGAGTTTTTTGGTCTGAGCTTGGTTTTTGTTTTTTGTTGTAGATTTTCTATCTTTATTTTTCCAACCCTAATCTTAACCAATCTTGACCTGCCGGCTCAACTCAGGTTCATCTTTTAGTCAAGTTTGTGATATGGAAAACTCACCCCGATACTAGCTTTGCCACCCCTATAACATGGTGATAATAAACCACAGGGTACCCTATCACAAGAAAGCTACCCGACGATATTGGTTAAAGCTAGAAGCAAAGCCTTACTTTGGTATTTTCTTGTGTAGTATGTGACTGGCGAACATGCAAATGTCATTATATAAGTCCTTAAAATCGTGCAAGCAAGATGAAAGATCCTTTTTCTAGCTAAAACTATTGTGAGTCCATACAAAAATTCTAAACGACTACTTCGAGCCAAAAATCATATCCTTTCTCTTATTCTAAAAGATGGACACTTAGAAAATTCATCTCAAAACTGATCTGTAGATTGTAACCATCAAACTTATCTGGGCGATTATTAGAGTGAGACTATGCTAATTTTGAAACTAAAAATCCTTGTACGCAAGTTTCCAAAAAATGAACCTCTCAACAACAGCTGCACAACATAAAAAATGTTAGATGTGTAAAAAGATATCCCAACAACATGAGATGTGTTAAATACATGCTAGAATAGCCTAGCCGTTGTTGTTTGTCCTTTTGTCTTGCAAAATGCAGTGCTTCTAGCCAATTCAGATATGAATTTCGCATTTCTTTTCTTATCTTATTACAAACTAGATTACCAAACTAAATTCTCATCAAATCATCATCGACCGGTAGTGGGATGACCAACTAATTTTAAAGGTATTTTGCCTGGAGAGCAACCAAACTTTAATATGGTGCTAATTTGGATGAACATAATCTTGTGAAATATGGCACCTTAATCACTTCAGCTAATAAGCTTCCCATAACTACCACTATTAACATTCATTTCTCACATGCCAGACTTGCAATACAAACCCCATGATCCATATTTTATGTCCTATAATCTCTTTCAATTGTTAGTTTCACTATGTCAATGGTCACAGAATTCCACAAATCCATAAAAAAAAATAGATATATCAAGTGATGAAACCGCTTAAACAAATTTATCAAGCCACCAATTATCCTAAAAGCTTAAACATATATTATAGCACCAATCGTCCTAAATACTTTCACAATGAGATGAATTTGATAAATTATTAATATTTCGATATAGAACTTTCTATGATAGTTTATTAGTGAGATCCAAGGAAATCACTACTGTGATATTTTAGCCTTTGTATTCTTTACAATCAACTTTATTTATTTTCATACTTATACTATATTTTAAGTTATTTAGCTAGAAAATAAGCTACAACTCTTCATTCCAACCACAAAATCAAGGCTATTTATCCACCTTTATTAGAAGTGTGGGACATGATTTAGACCCTAAACTTAACTAGAAGAGTGAATAGTAAGTTAAAAATTACAACACAACCTATTACACCCTAATGCGGAAAACCTTATACAAATTTTAGCACAAAAAAGAAATTGAACTTGTACAGATATGAAAAATGTCAAACAGCCCTAAGCAATGACAAAAATCAATTTATTTATCAATTTAAACAATTCTAAGATCACCTAGACATTACCACAAACACTAAATGTGCAAAATAACCTTGATCTAATCTTTTGAACCAAGATTCACAAGCAACATACCAAGATTCAAAATTATCTAAACCTAATTAATGAACAACCAAATGTGAGAGGAATTGGACGCAAACAATCACACAAACACAAGATATTGTTTACGAAGTGGAAATCCCTTTGAATAACTCCTTCAAAAAGGAAAAACCACTTTGGGCTCACCGCCGGTTAATCAATCCACTAAATGAGAGAAACACTTACAGTCGGTGTCTTTGTTTACCATAAAACTTTTGTTGCCTAACAAACCCCGAATGAAGCAATTTGAATGACACACTCGAACCCACACCAAGTAGTAGAATCAGAATCTCTGAATCTCTCTCACACTTCAATGAACCTCAATCAAAGCAACTTGTTTCAGGACAATTGGAATTCCAATCTTACAAACACTGGAACTCTGATGTTTACCCACTACCACAGTAGGATTTTATGGTGGTGATTATTTTTTTTTTCAACGCAAGATGGAAGACCACGAAAATCTTGACAAAATCCAAAAACCAACCTTAGGAACTAACAAATGCCAAAATCCAACCAATTATTACCAAATTCTGCCAATCACCAAATCAGAATTTAGTTTATAACTGTACACAACCTATTCTAAAACAATAGGACTCAATGGAAATGTGTCTTGGGTCTTTTGGTACCTGCAATTACACTTGATACAAAAATGATTATAAAGAACAAATATCAACAAAATCCAATAAGTGTAACATAGTAGTTACATCATGAAAATCCAATAAAGTCAAAAATTTTCATATCAAGTAACATAAGCAAATGAAACATTATGTACCATATTCATACATGTTACTGGAACATAAGCAAAAGCAATATGATCTATATAAGCAATATTCAGATCATATCTAGATTACCAACAACTACATTCCTCCTTGCTGTTTCATCATCTCACATAACAACTATACAACTACACTCCCCCTTACTGTTCTATCCCTTTTTGTCACAATTGACGAAGGGTCAACCATCCATATTATCTAAAAGATTGTCTTCATCATCATTCACTAGCAGCAACAACATCAGTAGCTTCTTCATGACTTAGATATTATTTTACCAAGCAACATCCTTGCCATGAGATTTTAAAGTGGACCTTTGTTGTTGAGACTCAAAATGAAGAGTAAGACAATCAGCTCTGTTAAGCTGACATTCAGATCTTATGAGAGCAATATCAGCTATCATACTAGAAGATTGCTCAATTAAATGTTCATTCTATCCATTAGAAAAGCAAGGTTAGGTAAGGATGATGTAGAAATGGAACAAGGATGAGGTTTGACAGGAGTAGAATTAGATTGATTTTTCTTATGAGATTTGCACTGAGTTAAGGTTGATCAATCAAATCTTCGTATCTGCTTGCATCTTTAGTTTAGAAAAAGGAAAAGGGAGATTCCTAGATGTGACTATATTTTGCATTAAACACCCAAAATGTAACTAATAATCTGATGAAAATGTGCTAAATATGTTTAGAAATACTTAAAACATAAAAGCCCTACTAATATAGCACTAATTGGAGCCAAAATCAAACTAATTTTGAAAAACTTCAAATATGAACCCTAAATTTTGAAAAATGAATGAAGGATTAATTGATGAGTTTAAACTAAGGACATTCAATACTTGACCTCATAAAAATTTATAGGAAACCCAAAGAAAACTGATTCAAAACAAAGCAACCTCATTTTGACAGATTTGAAAAAAATCGAAGAACACCGAACCTTGACATTTAACGAAAACAACGAAATAGCTTAAATAAGAGAGAAAATTTTACTTTGAAATGGAACGAGATGAGAGGTAGAGCAAAGCCCAATGGATTTCAGAACGATTTGAAAAATTTGAGTAAAAGGTAACGATAAATGGTTAAGAAGGAAGATATGGATTAAACTGAGAGAAAAATAGGAGAAGCATTTTGACTATCAAGCTATTATGAGCTTTTACGATTTGCCTTTTTTTTAATTAAAAAAATACAACATGTGCATGAACATAAGATAGTAATTCAAAACGAAAACATAAAAGATTTTACTTTTTGTAAAGAAATAGAACACGTGTAAGAGAAGTTGA
The DNA here is from genome assembly GCA_003952965.2 of Morella rubra. NCBI lineage: Eukaryota > Viridiplantae > Streptophyta > Magnoliopsida > Fagales > Myricaceae > Morella > Morella rubra. The sequence goes on along the minus strand of CM025855.1, from coordinate 11,635,617 downwards.
TAGAAAACATACAAAGTTTCGTTGTTTGCATTTTTATTCTGAAACAAAAATATAATATGTGTAAAAAATTTAGATAGATATCCAGGGAGAAAACGTAAAAGATTTACTTTTTACAAGTTTGACAAAACAAAACAATCGCTCGAGCATTTATCCAACGTGAGTCAAGTGAAAACAATCTGTGTAAAACTGAACAAATTTCACTCAAGCTAGCCTAGGGCGAGTATCAAGCGAGCCAGCCGCAATCGATCCTCAAAACAGATTCTATAGAGATTATCACATCTAAATTCACAGAATAAAAACTTAGCAAAAGCAACTTCTTATACAATTAGAGGCAGACTTAACTAAACAAAAAATGAAACAAGATAGACATACAATCCTATCCAAAAATTAACTCATATAAATTAATAATTTGCACAAATGCCTATGGTTGTCCTTAAAAATTCAAACCTTGTACCATCTAAAGGTTTGGTAAAGACATCAGCTAATTGATTTTCAGTTGATATGTGCTCTAAAGAAATAATTTTTTTTCCAACAAGATCATAATAAAATGATGTCTAATGTCTATATGTTTTGTATAGAATGTTGAAGGGGATTTTTGAAATATTAATGGCACTAGTGTTATCACAATAAATTGTCATGAATCTTGATTAACCATAGTCAATAAGCATTTGCTTCATCCAAAGTAATTGAGTGCAGCAACTACCTAATGCTATATATTTGGCTTCAACAACTGAAAGAGAAATAGAATTTTGTTTTTTACTCATCCAGCCACTAAATTATTTCTTATGTAAAAACATCCACCTGTAGTACTTTTTCTATCAACAGCATTACCTACCCAATCGGCATCTAAATATCCAACAAGATTAATATTAGTGTCTTCAGAATAGTAAATACCAAGGTTAACAGTTCATTGACATACCTTATTATACGCTTAACAACGTTAAGGTGATTTCATAGGATTAACTTGAAAACGTGCATAGACACCGACACTAAAACATATATCAGGTCTAGCTAGCCGTGAGATACAAGTGACTACCTATCATGCTTCGATATAGTTTGATCAACACTTTTTCCAAATATATCTATATCTAGTTTATCACTTGTACTCATGGTGTTTTGGGATGTTTCTTATTATCAAGCCTGAACCTTTTAACAAGGTTTTTAGCATATTTAGATTGATTTATGAACAAACCATCATTGCATTGTCTAATTTGAAATCCAAGAAAATAAGTAAGTTTACCAACCATACTCATTTAAAATTCTTTTTCATAGCATCAGCAAATTTATGAGCACATGAATCAATAGGAGAACCAAAGATGATGTCATCTACATAAATCTGAGCAATAATCAAATTATTATTAAACTTCTTTATGAACAAGTTCTGATCAACACTATCTCTTGAGAATTCATTCTCTAGGAGATAAGTTGTCAATCTATCGTACCAAGCTCTCAGAGCTTATTTAAGCCTATAAAAAGCCTTTTTAAGTTTGTACACATGATCTGAAAATTTTAAATCAACAAATCATTTTGGTTGTGCTACATAAACTTCCTCTTTTAATATACTGGTCAAAAAGGCACTCTTAACATTCATTTTGTATAATTTGAAACTCATGAAATAAAAGAAAGCAAGCAAAATGCGAATAGACTCAAGTCTTGCAACTGGTGCAAACATTTCATCAAAATCTATTCCTTCAACTTAGGTGTACCCTTGCACAACATGTCTAGCTTTGTTACAAACAACTACACCATTTTCATCTGATTTTTTTTAAAGATCCATTTTGTACCGATGATATTTTTATCCTTAGATCTAGGTAGAAGATACCAAACATTATTTCTAACGAACTTGTTTAACTCTTGATGCATAGCATTTGCCCAATTTACATCTTAAAGAGCTTCTTCAACTTTCTTTGGTTCGGTTAATGAAACATAGCATGAGAAAGTCAAATAATTTAGGACTCTTTTACGAAGTCTCATTCCCTCTCTCACATCTCCAATTACATTGTCTAAAGGATGATGTAATTTGACTCTAGATGATAGTTCTTGCATAGGAGATGAGATCCTACTAGGAGATGAATCTAAAGTGATGAAACTTAAGATTCATGAATTGGAATATCATCATCTTTATCAACCAAAAATTCAGATGTATCAGATATAACAACATCAGAAAAAGCATCATCTTTTACAACATTTATGGATTCCATAATCACATGAGTTCTAAGATTAAACACACGATAAGCTCTATTGTGGAAGAAGAGCCAAGAAATATTCCTTCATCACTCCTTGAATCGAATTTAGCAAGATGTTCTCTATCTCTAAGAATAAAGCACTTACTTTCAAAGACTTTAAACTACTTAAGATTAGGTTTCTTACCTTTCCATATTTTATATGGAGTCTTCTTAGTACCTGGTCTAATGTAGATTTGATTAATGATATGGCATGAAGTATTTATGGCTTCTCCTCACAAGTTTTGAGGCAAGTCCATGCTATGTAGCATAACCCTTGCCATCTCTTACAGAACTCTATTTTTTATCTCTACTACACCATTTTGCTGAGGTGTTATAGGAGGAGGAGAGAATTCTTGATGAATTCCAACTTCAATACAAAAATGTTCAAAGCTGGAATTCTCAAATTCCTTGCCGTGATCACTTCTTATTCTCAAAATAGAGCACTCAAGTTCATTTTGTAATATTTTGCATAAAATTTTAGCTCTCTCAAAAGTATCTGATTTTTCTCTCAATGGTTCTATCCATGTGAGCCTAGAAAAATCTTCAACTACTACCATAATGTACCTTTTTCTTCCTAGGCTTTCAGTTCTAGAAGGACCCATCAAATCCATGTGAAGTAATTTCAAACATCTTTTTGTTAAAATTCCAGAGGTCATTTTATGACTAGATCTTATTTGTTTCCTAATTGACAAGGTCCACAAACTTTATTTTCAATTTTCTTAAGTTTAGGAAGACCTTCAACCAATTTGGAAACCTTTGAAAGATCATGATAATTCAAACGACCAAGACATTGATGCCATGATTCAGTCAAATCAACCTTTGCATTAATACATTTAAAATCAGAATTTGTAAAGATGTTGTAATAGTTGTCATAAGCTCTTACACCATTCAAAATAATATCACCATTTGAGTTAAGAACAACACATTTATTCTTCACAAATTTCACTTCAAAGTTTGCATCACATATTTGACTTATACTTAAAAGATTTACTTTTAATTCTTTAACATATAGAACATCTTTAAATGAAAGGAAACCAAGGAGTTCAACAATACATTTGCCTAAAATTGATGCTTTACCACCATCACCAAAGATTATAGAACCTACCTTATAATCCTCAAGGGATATGAATAGCGTCTTGTCACCACACATGTAGCGTGAGCAACCACTATCTAAATACCATACAAACTCATCTTTTGCTGTGAGAGCTACATAAGCAACAAAGCAATTGTTATTATCCTTTTTAATCCAAACCTTTTTAGATGTAGGAGTAGTCCTTGTCAAAAGATCTAATTTTCTGTTGATATGCTCAACTTGTTTAGTAAGGTTACTAACATGATTAATTAAGCTTACATGAACATGCTTGTGTGCAATATCAACAGAATTGTCATTTTGATGCATCAACCTATGGCATTTAGATCTAACATGTCTAACCTGATCACAAAAATAGCATATGGGTACAGATCTGAAAAATGATTGAAAAGGAGGTGGTTTCTCTACAGAAATTTTCTGTTTTTAATCTTTGGAGTCACTTTAAACATTTTCTTTAATAGTGGCTGGAACAAAAATAGTTTTAGATGAAGTAAAAGTATTAGCATTAGAATTCTTAAAGCCAAGACCTCTCTTATCACAACCCGAAACACCTAGACTCGCCATTTTATCTAATTTCTTTATTCCACTAAAAAAATTCAATAGTTGAGATTTAGTATGTTCAAGTTCTGATTTCAATGAACTAACTTATGGTTCTAAAGATGTCTTGCCCTTATTTAAATTATTTACAAGTTTCACATGCTCATCTAACTTCCTAATCAATTATTCTTTTTCTATTTTCAGGAACTTAAACTTTTGGAAAGACTCAAACTTTCCTCAAACAATAGATTATATAGATGCTGATGTTCATCATCTTCATCCAAATCCTTATTTGATGAGTATAGTAGATCATCATTCTCAATATCAAAATTATTTAGATTATCAACTAAAGAAGTAAAGGCCATAAATTTTACCTTCTCTTCCGAAAATGGATCATCACTATTGTCTGAAGATTCAGTTTCATCATCACTTAAAGTGACGTTCATTACCTTACCTTTGGACTTCTTCAAGTTAGGACACTCGGCTTTGATGTGGCCGAACCCCTTGCACTCATGACACCTTACCTCTTGAGTCCACTTGCCTTTAGTATCTTTAGCTTCATTTCTATCTTTTCTTTCCTTGTTGCTCCACTTAGGTTTGCTAGAAAATGTTTCAGGTTGCTTTTGATTTGATCATTTGCTTCTTTTGTTAAACCTGAAAACTTTATGAAACCCTTTCATAAATAGAGCAACATCATTATCATCCATAGAGTCCCCTGCTGAAAATTCTTTAGTATCCTCACTAATAGATTTTAAAGCAATAGATTTGTTCTTTTTAGTAAAAGGAAGAATGAGTTCATAAGTTTGTAGAGAACCTACCAACTCTTCTATTTTAACTTGATCAATATCTTTGCTTTCTTCTATGGCAGTCACTTTTGATCTAAGACTCTCGGGTAGAAACCTCATGACTTTTCTAACAACCCTTGTCTCAAGTATCTTTTCTCCAAGATAAAAGATAGAGTTCATAATATCACTCAATTTACCGTAGCACTCATCAAAAGTTTCATCCTCTTTCATTTTAATTTCTTCTAACTTAGTAGTTAACATTTGAAGTTTAGAAGTCTTAATAATTTTTATTCCCTCATGAGTTGTTACTAGAATATCCCATGCTTCTTTAGCCGTCTCACACGTGGAGACTCTCTTGAACTCATCAGGTGAAATAGCCATAAAGATAGAATGAACACCTCTACTATTCCAATTACACTCATTCAACTCTTCCTTGGACCAGGAGGACATTTCTTTTGGTGTAGTTTCTCCCTTAAGAGAAACCGTAGGTCTTATCCAACCTTTCTCACAAGAATTCCACTCTCCCATCCATTGACTTCACAAAGGCTATCATTCGAACCTTCCAATACGAGTGAAGGAGCGAAGGTTATGGCTCTGATACCACTTGTGGGACACGATGTAGACCCTAAACTTTCCTAGAGAATGGGTGAATAGTAAGTTAAATTTTAGCACAACCTATTACACTCTAATGCGAAAAACCTTATACAAATCTTAGCACAAAAAATAAATTGAACCTGTACAAATATGGAAAATATCAAACAGCCCTAAAAAATGACAGAAATCCGTTTATTTAATCAATTTAAACAATTCTAAGATCACCTAGACATTACTACAAACACTAGGTGTGCAAAATAACCTTGATCTACTCTTTTGAACCAAGATTCACAAGTAACATACCAAGATTCGAAATTATCTAAAATTAATCAACGAACAAGCAAATGTGAGAGGAATTGGACGCAAACAATCACACAAACACAAGAGATTGTTTGCAAACTGGAAAACCCTTTGAAGAACTCCTTTAAAAATGAAAAACCACTCCGGGCTCACCGTCGGTTAACCAATCTAAATGAGAGAAACACTTACAGTCGGTGTCTTTCTTTACCACAAAATTTTTGCTGCCTAACAAAAACTGAATGAAGCAATTCGAATGACACACTCGAACCCGCACTAAGCAATAGAATCAAAACCTCTGAATCTCTCTCTCACTTCAATGAATCTTAATCAAAGCAACTTACTTTAGGACGATTAGAACTCCAATCTTACATACACCGGAACTCCGATGTTTACCCACTACCACAGTAGAATTTTATAATGGTGATTGATTTCTTTTTCAGCGCAAGATGGAAGACCATGAAAATCTTGATTCTTCAAGTCTTCAAGAACATCATCTTCTCAAATCTTCACAAATCTCTCTCAAGAAGCCTTTGATAAGTTTCAGATTTCTCTATGTTTTGTTTTCATCCAAGTCATTACAACCAGCCAACTAAAAGTCGCTTTTATTTGGCTGGGTAATTGAACGCTGTAAATCACTTATTATTTTACCGTGTTTGGGCTTGAGCCTCAAGTTAGCTCGAATTACATCGTGATTTCTTCAAGCTCGCCTCAAGCTAGCCCAAACAGCACTTAACCACTTTAACAACTCTGTAACTTCTAGATTTTTTCACTTCTATACCCTTTCAACTAAAGCACACGTACTTGATCAACCACATCCACGACACCGCTTCTTTACAACATACATATCACGGAACAAAAATAACATTTTAACCTTAGGAACTAACAAGAAGTCATTAGAAGGAAACGCACTAAAGTGGTCCAATCACGCTTAAGCCCTAGTCTGATTTTTTCTCAATCTCTTCAATGAATATCAAAATTCACCAAACTATAGTTGCAGTTAGTTAATTTTCTTTCAAACTCATTCCTACAAGATCTTAAAATCCAAAAATAACATGCTAAGTACTTAGGCTACAAAGCCTCGTTTACAAGCACAATGGGTGTTGGAATTTAATATTAGAATACCAACATCGTTCTAACTTCTGAGCTACTTTATGGACAATGGGTAATGAGTACACAAATCAAGTCAATCTCTATGAACTCATTAGCTCAGTTAGACTAACCTAAATAGCATTTTATATCCATTTAGTACATGCTCATAATAGTGCATTCCATATTTTCCTATTAGATCCTGCCATAAGAGAGAAAAATAAAGGTTCTTTTTTTTTTTTTGCATTTTGATATCTTACATCACTTCTTTCAAAGAGATAATTGAGGTGAATTAAAGAAATTAAGTGGATATATTAGGAAAAATTGCACTAACAGTCCTTGTGGTATCAAAAGGTTGCAAAAAAAAACCCTTATGCGAAGAAAAGTTTCATTTGAGTACCTCTGGTATTGTTTCCGTTAAATTATGGTCCCTTCATCCCTCCGTGTTTCAAACACTAACGGTAACAGCAAAAGTGTAAAATGAATGTCACGCCAAGGCCAATCCCTGCTTGCCACATGCACAAGCAGCACGTGGCATCCTTTTGTGTGTCTTGTCAGAAGACCACTCAGCCAACTTATGCCATCTCATTGCCACATAACTTAGGCGCGTGGAACAAGAGACCTCTGGCACTTGTCAAGAGTGCATTAAGAAAATTTTGTGCTGGGTTTGAACACTATTTCAAGAATAATGATAAAACAGATGACGGCTAGATGCAACGGTAAGCATTGTAGATGGAAGATACATGTGTTTGAAGAGAATGGTGACATAGTTTTCAGATCAAAACCTTCCACACAAAACATCATTATGGCACTTACTTAAAGAACAAGAATGTGAATGGCAAGTGGGTAGTGAGACCATACCTTGAGAAAATTCGAGATACTCTTATGCGAACTATGAAGATCCTTGTCAAGGAGGTGCAATAAGATTAGATAATTGGTATCTCGAAGCACACTGCTTATTGTTAACAAAAGTTGGCATTGGGAGTGGAGAATGAAAAACATGCAGATCAATATAAGTATTTCTAAAACTATGGAGCCGCAATGAGTAACTAGAATCTCGGAGTGTGGTGAAAATGCACAAGGATCCGCCATTATTCAAGTGCTTGTACATGAGACTAAGGGCATCTAAGGCGAGATTCTTAGCTGGATGTAGGCCTATGATATCTATTATGTCTCTCCTATAGGAATGGATTACTAAATAAAAGATGATATAGCAGACATTAATCTCATACACAAAACTAGAAGTAAAGACAATATTCAAATATAACCATAGACAAATACTACAAAAAATCAAAGTTGGATCAATTAAAAACTGAACATAAAAAGAGATTACAGCAACATTAGGAGTACAAATCCTTAAACTAAAGCAAAACAAAAAATAAAAGAATCTGGGCTCTAAGCAGAAGTAGGGCCCTCACAGCTCAAAAGGTAACCTAAAGGTACACCATCCACAAAAATATTTACAGCCCAACAAAGGAAATACAACAGAAAAAACTAGCTAATAAAGGAACAATCCAGCATGGTTCCCCAAGTCGACAGACCCTAAGGGCGGTACATCCAAGTACCCAAATGCCGCAGTCAAAGGAGGTGGCGGTGGCAATGGCGGCTCAAGCAAGGTCCAATGATGAAAGTGCTCAATCACCACATCATTGGTGATTGACACCCAAACTAAAATTTGTATTGTCAATAGATGGTTTGCATGCACAAAATTCTGTCGTATCTCGTGCAACCTCATTATCCTTTGATAGGTAGTACATAGCACAACAGAAATACAAAAAAGGGTGAGTCTTAAAGACTTATTAAGCCTGGGATAAGAAAATAAATAGATAAGAAGTTATGAATTAGTATAGCATAATGAAATATCATAAGAGCAATAATACCATAATGCATATAATTTCTCTTTCCTTTTTTATAATTTCTTATTATCCAACTTCTGTCAATTCTCCTTAACCCCCAAAGTAGGTTGTGCGTCTCTCTCCCCTTCTTTTGAGGTGGTCTCGTGATTTTCATCTTCCTTGGGACAAACATAGGGAGAACACTACTCAATACCCTCTCGGAGGCCGCTTCCTGAATTATCAAAACTATAGTTACACACCCTCCAATAACCGTTACTCTGGCGTTTTGCTTGACATATAATAATTTAATTTAATTTTTTAAGCGTATCTTACATTAAAGAGTTATATGCCTATTTGGTCCTTGGGTTTTGATCCATTTTAATAAATAGTCCTTGGCTTTTCAAATTGATCATAAAGATCCTTGAGTTTTTAATTTTTATCAAACAAGTCCTTTTATAAACTTTTATCTATAAAGTTAACGATTCATACACCAGTTCCAATACACATGTCAATCAAAACTAAAATCATGTGACTTATAATTTTTGTAGATTTTTTCATAATTTTTTTCCAAATTTTTGTTTTTTAAATATAAAACAAAGTAAATTATTTAATTATTTTAAAAAAAAAAATTAAGAAAAAAAACTTTAAAAAATTATAAGTCACATTATTTTAGTTTTTGGATGACACATGTAAACTTATGATTGGAGCTGACGTGTAAATCATTAATTTTAGAATGAAATTTTAAAAAGGACTTTTTTGACAAAAATTATAAACTCAAGGAGCTCTATGATCAAGTTAAAAACCAAATGACCATTTGTTAAAATGTTCAAAACCTAGGAATGAAATAAGTACTCAACCCTACATTAAATTCATGGTAACATTGAATTAACAAATAATTCAAATCGAGGCAAATCTCACCACTGAATAAACTAGAATCTCGGAGTGTGGTAAAAATCCATAAGATAAACAATGCACCATTCTACATATGCAATTCATTGATGCTCAAAAATAAAATAACATGCTTATTCAAGAATTTATATGCTGAAAAAGTTAATGAATTACCAATGATCAACAACTATACCTTAACTTTCTCCTTTCTTATGTTTTCTCATATGCCGATATCTTCATTTATTAAAAGAATACTTATTTTTTATTACTATTTTACTTAGCAAGTTGGGCCTTAGCAAGTCTTGGATGTCACCTTCCATGGGCCTTAGGGGAATTGGGCTTTCACAAGCCTTGAAGTTTAATCTCTTTTTCTTTTCTTTTTTTGATTGGACCTCGTGGCCCTTTTACCATAATCCATTTAGGGCCACTCAGAATGAAAGTTTGTGCCTGACTAACTCTATTTTAAAGATAAAGACACAAGACCTTTACGCTTTAGTATTCTCGGCCTCCTTTGTCTACTAAGCCCATTAATCAACCTTGTTTTGCACCTCCATTTCTCATCTTTTAATCTTTAGCCTTTTTAATACAAGACCTAGACTATCATTTGAACAATTCCATCAACGTAAAATCATATAATTCAGCTCTAGATCAAGGCCCTAACACAAGGGTGCCAACATCAAACAATAAACCAAAAATTCCAGCAATATTACTCTGTATGAATCCATTTTTCTTTGCAACGCCCCTTAGTATTTAATCTCGCAAATTAAGCAGATTTTGGATCATCAATTAACGGCTTATTTTTTTCTCTAATTTAGTGCTAAAGATAATAAAGGAAGCAAGCAAAAACTGAGGAGAAAACCTGCTTACTCCAAAACAGGGTACCCGATTGCTCTCAACAGGTTTTTAGTTGAAAATGAGGATGATGATTGGGGGTTCTAGGGTAGAATTGGGGGGTGTTAGTAGGAAGCAAGAAAAAAAAAACAGCAGAATTGATTGCTAAGTAATAGCGTCCCTTGGGTTCCACATATTTATAGTGTTCTCGTACATTTGAGTTTCGTATGTATTCCCGAGATGGATGGTCAGTCAAAAAGTTTTAAACGTTAATCTGTTAAAAATGTTTACATTGTTTAGGTTCAGGATTTCCTTCTAGAAGATCCCACGACTTATTGGGTTTTGCCTTATGCGGACCTTTCTGAACCTTTGGGCCTTACGTACGTTTAAGGCTCTGTTTTGGTACCATCATCTATTCCTAATAATATGGTTATGGAGTTTGAGAAATTGGTTAAACTCTACTGATAGAGTTTATTCCAATGCACAACCTTTAGGGAAAGCACCCAACAAACGTATAGTTTGATTCTATTCCCACGGTTTTCTTTTTCCCTGGTCTTGAGTGCACTTCCCTGGTTTCTGCTTCCTTCCCCTGTTTTTTTTTTTTCTTTTCCAGCTTCTTATCTGATTAAAATCAAATCATACAATATGTTTGGTTGGCCTTCAGCACTGTACCAATTGCTGTCCACCAAACAGTAAGTCGTATATATTTTAGGCCCACCAAACATGATGGCTGGTTTGGCTACTCTCAAACGTTGTCACAAGTGGCTAGATTACCTCTTTTTATCTATTTTAGTTGGAACAGAGGAATTTGCTGACAAATCCAGCAAGCATTCAGATCAACCAAAAGAAGTTAAAAAAAGAGCACTTAGAAGTATCCAAAGATTGAACCCTGGTGCAATTCAATTCAACTTTCCACAAACTGTCATAAAGAACTTCTCTGCCACGATTTGGGTGGGGGTGGCTGGAAGGGTAGATAGGTGAGTTTATAGTAAAATAAAAAAATTTTAAATTATGAATATCCTATATTATAGCAAAATTAAAATTAATAGGAAGAAAAAAAAAGTCATTTTCAGACAAAACTTAATTAAAAGCCTATAAAATATGAATATTTAAAAATTAGAAATAAATAACACAGCCTAAAAAATAGCACTATCAACCTCATTTTTCAAAATAATAGCATCATTCACAATAAATTCTTAACTCTTAAAACCTAGAATTCCAACTACCACAGCTACTTTATTGCTAATTAGAGTTTTTAAACAATTTTTCAAATCTAGGTATATGTTTGGTGAGGAAAAATTTACAACTTTCTAAGAAAAACTCACAACGGGTCAGAGCTGTTTTCACCTGAAGTAGTATTGTAGAATTCCATACTATTGTTGGCAAGGAACAAAAGCGAAGAGAGGAGGTAATTGAGATTGACACTGTAAATGTTATTACTATAGAAAGTTGTGTTAGCACATACGTGATGGAGGTAACTGATCATGATAGCAGAGGTCTGGGTCAGGAAGCTAAGCAAGGAAAATAACTGGACGGGAAGAAATAACTGATTGAGGGAAGGCATATTTTTGATGAATCGATATTCTATGTCCCTTCAAGTATGCAGGATTTTCATAACTCAATTTAGATTAGAGTTTTCAGAATTGGAGACTACCATTGAGCACATTCCAAAGTCAATATACCGAACACAAAGTCCGCAGAAGAGCATCAAAACTGAAAAGAGAGACAACGTCTGTTGACGAAAAATTCGCAACATACTATCTGCAAACCAAAATATGTAAAAATTGAAGTCTGCAATAGTTGGTGATCAGTCAGCTTCAGACTTGCTAAGAATAATTGTTCAACTCTCTAAGAATAATTGCTCAACTTTCTAAGAAAAATATTTCAACTTGCTGAGAAAAATTGTCCAACTTGCTAAGAAAAATTGTTTGACTTTCTAAGAAAAAATTTTCAACTTACAAAGAAAAATTGTTCCACTTTATAAGAAAAATGTTCAACTTGCAAAGAAAAATTGTTCAACTTGCTAAGAAAAATTATTCAAATTTCTAAGAAAATTTGTTCAATGGGGTCAAAGGTCTTTTCACCTGAAGTTGTATTGTAGAATTTCATACCACTGTTGGCATGTGACAAGAGCGAAGAGAGGAGGGAATTGAGATTGGCACTTAGATGTTATTTCCAGAGAAAGTTGTGTTAGCATAGACGTGATGGAGGTAACTGATCATGACAACAGGGGTCCGGGTTACGAAGCTAAGCGTGAAAAGTAACAGGACGGGAAAAAAGAAGTGATCGAAGAAAGGCATATTTCCGATTAATCGATCTATGTCCCTACAAGTATGCAGGATTTTGAGAACTGAATTTAGATTAAAGTTTTTAGAATCGAAGACTAGCACTAAGCACATTCCAAAGTCAATATACCGAATAGAAAGTCCATAGAAGGGCACCAAAACTAAAAAGAGAGACAACGCCTGCGGATGAAAAATTCTGAAAGTGTCTATGTATGATTGACATCATTTCCATGGACAACACAGTCATTTTATTAATATATTTTCAGTTTAAATTATATGTAGCAACTTGATTGGTTTATGAGGATGTGGAGCTCAAAAGAAGGTGATGGAAGCTGCTGAAAGATTGCTAGTTACGTCTGGAAGGGTTGGGAGTTGCTGCAGATTTGTTGGGACATTTTTCAGGTGGTTGGGTTAGCATAGGGTCAGCCTAGCGAAACTTCTACAGACTCTGTATAAAACTTCAAGAAATACGCCCAAAACTAAAATGACTTGATTTTACCATTATACCCTTACTAAAACAGAATAGAACCCCTTCCCAAAGCCTTGGCATCACCGACACACACCTTGAAGATTCTGCTCCCAAAATTTCCTCTCTAACAAAAATCTGTAGTTTCTCTCTCCTTGTCAAAAATCAACATAGTGTTTGGATGTAAATTTTAATAAAATTTTGTATTGGTGTTAAAAAGAAGTGGTATTGGAATTGGTGAATGAGAGATAAAAGTAAAAGTAAAAGTAAAATTTTAATGTGTGTTTATAAAGGTAAAATTTTAATAAAATTTTGTTAAAATTTTTGATACACAAATGGTATACAATATGTTCATACCTTATAGTGAGAATCTGATTTCTTCCCTTTGGTGGAAGGTTGAGAGTATGGAAGAGTGCTAATTGAAGGGCTATTCATTCCTACTCGGTTGTTGTTGAGATCATATCACCAAGAAGAAGGATCTTGAGGGTTTCTCAAGACTGATCGCTGCTGAACGTTTCAGAAGAAAAAGAAGGGTCGACGAGTTTGTTGACATCCACTAAAGCTTACTGGAGTTGCTGGTCGAGAAATCGTGTTCTGGGCACCAGCCTAAGAAAGTTGTCTTGGGTGGCTTTATAGAAGATTCGGGGATCTAAAAAGTGAAGGGAGTTTCATGTTGATCACCATCTTGTAAAGTTTAAAAGCTCTTAGTGAATCGATTGGTGTGGCCTTCGCACACCCAGAGTGTTTTTGTCTCTTGGAGGAAATCATCCTCAAGAGATTTTCACTTCGTTAACAAAATCGTGGTGTCGTCTCCATTTTCGTTTCTCTTGTGACCTTTAATTAATTAACATTTATCTTGTTTGTCATTTTGCAGATCTAAGGTGCTGAAAACTTGATTTCTTAATAAGCATATTTGTTCCTATTGTTTGATCTCATTATTAGATATTAGTTGCTTGATCTTGGTTGTGTTATTAGCTTTGTATATTGCTGGAATTTTGGACGTTGTGTTGCTGTTAAATAGCTTAAATCTTGATTTTACAGTTTCTGGAAAATCACCTTGTCTTGGTCTTTTAGTTGTTGTAAAACTTCACAGAGTCTTAAGTTTAACGTGCTGAAAAATTCTGCAAGTTTCTTGATTATGTAGCTGCTGTAAATCACACTTTGTTTTGATTGTATAGTTGCTGCATATATCTCATTGTCTTCAATTTAGAGTTGCCGAAATATTGTGATAATCTTGACTTTTTCATTGCTAGAATATCTACTCTGTTCTTGGATTTATTTCTGCTATAAAATTCATATAATTGTGATTTTATACTTGCTGCTCTGTCCATATTACATTGAAAATATAGTTGTTGTAAAATCTGCTGAGTGTGAGTATTTTACAGATCTTGAATTGTTGATTGACTGAAAATTAGTTGAGCTTTTTTTCTGTGATTGAAAGAAAGTGTTGATTAATTTTAAATACCTATTCACCCCCTCTTTAGGTATATTTTAGGGTCTAAACTTAGTTTCAACTGGTATCAGAGCTTAACAATGATCCTTGACCCTTAGTTACTATGATGGATAGGAGTCAATCGCTGTTGTTCCTCCCTATTTCGATGGGAATAACTATGCCTATTGGAAAGTGAGGATGAGGGCTTTCTTGAAGTCCTTGGATGAACGAGTATGGAACTCGATTGAAAAAGGATGGTCTAAACCTATGACTGCTGCAAAAGTAGTGAAACTGAAACAATACCTGTCGAACCAAAGAACATTAGCTTGTGGACTAAGGAAGAAATGAATGATGGACATGGAATATTCATGCCTTACATGCTATTTTCATGGGCATTTTAGCTGATGAATTTAAACATATTTTCATGTGTGAAATTGCTAAAGATGCTTGGGAGATTTTAGAAACCACGCATGAAGGTACAAAGATAGTAAAAATTCTAAACTTCAAATGCTTGCGACAAAATTTGAAGAAATCCGAATGAAAGAAGATGAGACATTTGATGAGTTTTATGCCAAACTCAACGATATTGTTAATTCAACTTATAACCTAAGAGAAAAAATTTCTGAATCTAGAGTTGTAAGAAAAGTCTTACGATCTCTAACAGAAAATTTAGAAGTAAAGTTACGGCTATAGAGGAAAGCAAAGACTTAGAAAAAATTAAAATTGAAGAACTCGTTGGTTCATTACAAACTTATGAATTATCGTTACCTCAAACAAAAAAGTCTAAGTCTATAGCTTTAAACTCTCTTGCTAATAATGAATCTGAATGTTCTGATGATTCTATGGATGATGAGGACATTGCTTTATTTGTTAAAAGATTTAGGAAAGCTCTTAGTTTTAAAAAGAAAAATAAGTGGAAGAAACCACCTACATCTTCTTCTAAACAGAATGGAAAATCAAGCAAGAAATCAACTGAAAAAAGAGAAAAAGTTGTTCCTAAAGATTTTAAGAAGAAAAACTCTCAAGAATTTCAATGTCATGGCTGCAAAGGCTATGGTCATTTTAAAGCAGATTGTCCGACCTTTCTTAAATCGAAAGGTAAAGCTATGAATGCTACATTGTCTGATTTGGATTCTGATTCGTCTTCTAGTAATGATGAATCTGAAAGTAAGGTAAATTACATTGCTTTTACTTCGTCAATAAATAGCATTGGTGATGTTAGTTTAAGTGATGATGATTAATCAGAAGATGATGTTGACATTGATGAACCTCTTCAAGTTGCCTACAATAATTTGTTCGAAGAAAGCCTTAAGGTGAAAAGAGAGAATCTTGTGTATTCTAAAAGGCTTAAGAACTTAGAAATAGAAAAGGAAGATTTATTGGCAAAAAATTGTGAACAATCTGTTTTAATTGACAATCTGAAAAATAGTAATGCTTCTCTAGATCTTAAGGTAAAGAACTTGGAAATAGAACTAGAAAAGTCTAATTCACAACTTAAATATTTTTCTAGTGGTACAAAGAAACTTGACAAGATGTTAAGTCTAGGAACTTCCTCTAGTGACAAACATGGATTGAGTTTTAAAAAATTTGATTCTAATGCATTTGTTACTAACAAAACTGTGTTTGTACCTGCTGTAATTAAAGAAAAACTTTCAGATGTCAACACCAATCAAAAGTGAGTGTACCCCTGCACATGGTGCTGCTCATGGTAAGAACATCTCACAAACCTCTTATGTAAGTTCAAGATCTGTCCCACTTGTTTTATTGTGAAAAAGAGGTCATTTAGATCAAAGTGGTTTAAATTGAATTCTAGCAAAAGTAAGTTTTCGAAATCATTTTCAAATTCACTTTTGATAAATTAGTTTCTCAAGTCTCTACTTTGTCTAAACAAGTTGAGTTTATATGTAAGAAAATTGATTTGAGCAATTTAACTTCTTCGAAAAAGGTTTGGGTTAAAAAGAACACTACTTCATGCCTTGTTGCACATGTTGCTTTCAAAGCTAAAAATAACTATGTTTGGTATCTTGACAGTGGCTGTTCTAGGCACATGAGTGGTGACAAGTCATTGTTCAGCAAGCTTGAGAACTATAGAGCCGGTAAGGTTACTTTTGGAGATGGTGGTAAAGCATCTATTGTTGGAAAAGGTACTATAGAACTACCCGGCTGTCCACCCTTTGAAGATGTTCTATTTGTTCAAGGGTTGAAGGCAAATCTTCTTAGCATAAGTCAAATTTGTGATTCAGACCTTGAGGTAAAGTTTAAGAAGGATTTATGCTATGTTTTAAATTCAGATGGTAATCCTATTATTAAAGGTGTTAGAACTGATGATAATTGCTATGGTATTACTATTGATAGCAATATAAAGTGTAATAGTGCCAAACTTGATGAGACTCATTTGTGGCATCAAAGACTTGGCCATTTGAATTATAGATATCTCTCTAAGCTTTCTAAAATGGTAGATGGTGTACCAAAACTTGATGTTGTCAAGAATAAAGTATGTGGACCATGCCAACTTGGAAAACAAATAAGAACTAGTCACAAAAAGAATTTTGGAATCTTGACTAAGAGATGTCTAGAATTGTTACACATGGACTTAATGGGACCATCTAGAACCGAAACCTTGGCTGGAAAAAGGTATATCCTAGTTGTAGTTGATGATTTTTCTAGATTTACATGGATTCATTTACTTAGAGATAAATCTGAAACTTTTGAATATGTAAGAAATTACAAAATAAGAAATCAAACTCTATCGTAAGGATTAGAAGTGATCATGGTAAGGAGTTTGAAAATTCATCATTTGACAATTTTTGTGTTGAGGAAGGTATTCATCAGGAGTTTTCAGCACCCATTACACCACAACAAAATGGAGTTGTGGAAAGGAAAAATCGCGTGCTTCAAGAGATGGCAAGAGTGATGATGCAAGGTAAAAATCTTCCACAACATTTTTGGGGAGAAGCTGTAAGTACTTCTTGTCATATTGTAATAGAGTTTATCTTAGACCTAACACAAAAATGACTCCCTATGAAATTTGGAAAGGAAAGAAACCTACTGTTAAATATTTTAGAGTATTTGGCAGCAAGTGTTTTATACTTAGGGATAGAGAAAACTTAGCAAAGTTTGACTCTAGAAGTGATGAAGGAATCTTTCTTGGATATTCAGCAACTAGTCGAGCTTATAGAGTTTTTAATTTACGTACTCAAACTATAATTGAATCTATAAATGTTGTAGTAGATGATGATGTAAATGACTGTAAATATTGAGACTATAGATTCCATTTTCTGCTGAAAATGAATCTGAAAATGTAATCTCTGAAATTCAAAAATCTCCTGAAAATGAATCTGAAAATGAAAAATCAAAAAATAGAGAAAAATCAGTGACATCTAGCAAAGAACCTTCTTCTCGGGTTAAAGCTAATCACCCCAAAGACAATATTATAGGAAATGTAAATGAAGGGATGAGACTTTTGGATTAATGCAATGCATGAGGAACTTAATCAATTCATACGAAATGATGTTTGGACTTTGGTTCCAAGACCTACTAATGCTAATGTGATTGGTACAAAGTGGATTTTTAAGAATAAGACCAATGAGGATGGAGTTATTATTTGAAATAAAGCTAGATTGGTAGCCAAGGCTACATGCAAGTAGGAGTAGATTTTGATGAGACATTTGCTCCGGTGGCAAGGTTAGAATCTATCCAAATTTTACTAGCATTTTCTTGTTATATGGGATTCAAATTATACCAAATGATGTTAAAAGTGCATTTTTGAATGGTATCTTGAATGAAGAAGTATTTGTAGAACAACCCAAAGGATTTATTGATCTAAATTTCCTAATCATGTTTTTAAATTGAAAAAGCCCTCTATGGATTAAAGCAAGCTCCACAAGCTTGGTATGAGAGATTATCAACCTATTTACTAGAGAATGGTTTCTCTAGAGGAGGTGCAGATCGCACACTCTTTATTAAGAAAATAAATGACAGCATTATTATAGCCCAAATATATGTGGATGATATTGTTTTTGGTTCACCTATTGATGATCATGCTTTAAAATTCGCTGATGCTATGCAAAAAGAATTTGAAATGAGCATGGTTGGTGAGCTGAATTATTTTCTTGGATTACAAATTAAACAATGTGATAAAGGCTTGTTTATCTCTCAATCCAAATATGCTAAGGACCTAGTTAAAAAGTTTGGTCTTGAAAATTCTAAAAGTCCTAGAACTCCTATGAGTACTAGTTTAAAATTAGACATTGATATTTCTGGAAAATCAGTTGATCAAACTATGTATAGGAGCATGATAGGTAGCTTGTTATATCTAACAGCCAGCCGACCTGATTTATCATTTAGTGTAGGTGTGTGTGCTAGATATCAAGCTAATCCAAAGGAATCTCATTTAAATGCTGTAAAAAAGAATAATTAGATATGTAAATGGGACAATTTCTTATGGTATCTGGTATTCGAAAGACTCAAATGTGAGTCTAGTTGGATATACAGATGCTGATTGGGCTGGAGATTCAAATGATAGGAAGAGCACATCTGGTGGCTGCTTCTACATGGGAATGAATCTTGTAGCTTGGTTGAGTAAAAAACAAAATTCCATTTCTTTGTCTACAGCAGAGGCTGAATATATTGCAATGGGTAGTTATTGCACTCAATTACTTTGGATGAAGCAAATGCTTACTGATTATGGTGTAATTCAAGACTTCAATGACTATTTTTTGTGATAACACTAGTGCCATTAATATATCAAAAAATCCAGTTCAACATTCTAGAACAAAACACATAGACATAAGACATCATTTATTAGAGATCTTGTAGAGAACAAAATTGTAACACTTGAACATGTTTCTACGGAAAATCAATTAGCCGATTTATTTACCAAACCTCTTGATGGAGCAAGGTTTGAATTTTTAAGAAAATCTATTGGAATTTGTTAATGTTGTAATTGATTCTTGCATTTTAATTGATGTATGATCTGTTGTGTTTAAGTTTTTAGGTTTATATTAATGTTCTAGTAAAATTTTCATATTTTAAGAATTTTTGAATTTCTATAAAAAATATTGTTCTTAAGAATTCAAATTTTATTTAGACTAAGGTTAGTCTAAGGTTAGCATCACTGACAATAGTCAGTAATAAACTGGTCAAAAGACAGCCGCATGATGTTGTCAAATGGTTTTGTTGTACAAAGTGGGTAAGTTTGTATTTACGTATACAAGTTTTTACCTTTAGTAACTTTTTACCTCACTTTCACACTTTACCATTTTTACCTACTCTCTCTACACTCTCACCCGTGACTCTTTAAGCCGAATACTCTCTCTCAATATCTCGAGCAAATCCTGCTCATTTCAAGAGATTTTTGTTGTGTTTTGTTCAAGATTTCTCCTCTACAATCTCTAAGGTATGGATCTTGACTTTTGTGAGATTTGTTAGATCTTTCTTATCATTTTCGAGTTTTTAGAAACCCTCATGGGTTTGTTAAAAATCTCTTAGATCTACCTTGAGGTTCTTGTTTAATCTTATTTAAATTCATATGGGTTTTGTTCCTTATGACATTTAGACGAAGATTACATCAATTTTTGCTCAGATCTACAAGATTTGAGAATCAAATCTCTTGTCCTTGATATTTTCGGGTTTGAAGTTATTTGTAGAAAATGAAATTGTCTTGCAAAATTGATTGGGTACTGGTTCTTTCATCATTATAATGGCCGAATATGGTGATGTTATGCCTATCTTGAATTTTGGTTCATAAAAATGTTGTTCTCATTTTTTTTGGGTCCTCTCTTATACTCGGGTACACTTTTTTTTGTGCTTAAATATTCTCTTTTGGTTATATGTTCATCTGTTCTCCATTGATATTAGTTGTGAAGTCATATTTGTTGTATCAGTGATGGTTAGTGATGAATATTGCTCATAGTCAAATATTGCATTTGAGAATACGTTGAATATATTGCATTATGTGAACTGGAATTTAGTTTAACTGAACTTGGTTGCCTTCTAGGGAGGTTAGTTCAAAATTAATTCTGTTACCATATCTGATTAGGTGTTTTACAAGGTTAAACTTGTTAAGATTTTGGATTTAAATGTAACATTTGATATTTTCATGGATATTGGTATAGACTCTTCTAAGCTGTTACAGGATTGATTACTTTTGTTCTTTAATGATTCAAGCTTATTTGTGCATTTTTGCTTGTAATAGATGCCTTATAAAAGAGCCGCAAAGAAAGGGTAACGACTTCAAGACTTTGATTCTGACCGGTTTGTAGATGCTGAAGCAGAGGCTAACTATAATGAGAAATTTTCTACCTTGACACCATTGGTAGAAAGGGAAGTATCTCTGGAAAACTTTTCTCATACATCAATTCCTCAACTTTTCTATACTCGAAAATGGGAATCTCTCCTTGTCAATTTGGCTTCACCATCTTCTCAATTAGTGAGAGAATTTTATTCAAACATACATGATATCTCTGACACTAAACACTTCTCAGTCTTCATTAAAGGTCATCTTTTTAGAATCTCTCCTGCACTACTTTCAAACTTATTGTCGTTTCCTAGGGTAGAGAACCCTCTTTACCCTTACTCTGCTACAACATGCCCCCCTTTAGACACCATGACAAGCTTTCTAGCCAACAGACCTCTACCATTTGATGGTAAAGGTTTCTCAGCTATTGCATTCACAACTGAAGTCATGTTGATTAGCAGAATTATAGGAACCAATATTCTTCCCGCTCAAAAGCTATCAAGTTTATCTCTTGACAGAGCCAAGTTTCTTTATGCCTTATGCACAATGATTCTATTGACTTAGGTTCTGTTATGTGTACACATATTGTCAAAAGCTTCAACTCTCGCAAGGCTGGACTTTATTTGCCTTATGCGTGTGCTATACAAAAACTTATCATCATGTTAGAGGTTTTGTATCCATCTTCATTCCCTAGAATGGAGACTCTTGCAAAGATAGGGCTTAGTACCCTCTCTCAAATTATCTCTCACAAGAAAAAGGCACAGTCTACCTCTTCTTCATCCATTCATGCTCATGTTTCTTCATATATGACTGATAATAAATATATGATGGAAAGCATGAAAATTCTTCTTGAGAGAACTTCCTCCATGATGGCTGAAATGTCACTTCTCAAAGCTGATTCTCAGCTTACTCGAACTGAAGTGATGTAGATGCAAGGCACTCAAGAGAAGCTAGTTGAAGCTAGATGAGGACTTGAATGATCTGGACTGACTCTTTTGTCTCTTCCATGACAAAAAGGGGGAGAAGTGGTGTAACGGGGAGCTAAGTGAGCTATTATGAAATTGAGGGGAGCTGTTTTTAGCTGTTTTTGCGTTTTGTTATGAAGATGAAAGATGAAATACTTACTGATATTAGTGTTAGGGAGAGTTTGAAGATTTATGAGTTCATATTGTTGTTATTTGTCTTGTTTAGTGAACAATAGTTATATGTTGGTATGTATTGTCTATCATTGTTGAACTATGTGTGTGTTGTCTAATCTCTATGTTTTATTTGATGACCTAAGCATGTGTTATGTAATGGACACATTGATGCATCCATTTACCTGCTGTTAGTGACATTAGTTTGCTGAAATTTATGATTTTAGCTAATTCTCTATTTGATTGTTTAATCTGAATTTATAATGATTAAGGATAGTCATTATAAATGCTTTTGATTGATATATGATATTGCACTTCTTTTGGTATATAGTGATTGTATATCCTTGTTGGAAGTTACTATATATCTTGTATGTGATCTTATATGTTCAGATTTGATAACATTGAGTATAATGATCACGATTGAGTTTGAGTGTTTATTTTCTTCAGGTACTCAAACCGTTAATCAAGTTGCTTAGGGACTTCGTTAGTTTTATCTAGGCTGCATATCCTTGTAAACTAAGTTTTGTTTTGGTGATAACAGATCTTAGATTAGAGTTATGATTAGCTTAAGGTTTTGTCATGGAAATTGCCAAAGGGGGAGATTGAAAGTGTCTATGTATGATTGGCATCATTTCCATAGACAAAACAGTCATTTTAATAATGTATTTTTCAGTTTAAATTGTATGTAGCAACTTGATTGGTTTATGAGGATGTGGAGCTCAAAAGAAGGTGATGGAAGCTGCTGGAAGATTGCTGGTTACGTCTGGAAAGGTTGGGAGTTCCTGCAGATCTGTTGGGACGTTTTTCAAGTGGTTGGGTTAGCCTAGGGTCAGCCTGGCGAAACTTCTACAAACTTCGTATAAAATTTACAGAAATACACCTAAAACTAAAATGACTTGGTTTTACTATTATACCCTTACTAAAACAAAATAGAACCCATTTCCCGAAGCCTTGGCATCACCTACACACACCTTGAAGATTATGCTCCTAAAATTTCCTCTTTAACAAAAATCCCCTGTTTCTCTCTCCTTGCTCGAAAATCAATCTGTTCATACCTTATAGTGAGAGTCTGATTTCTTCCCTCTAGTGGAAGGCTAAGAGTGTGGAAGAGTGTTGATTGAAGGGCTATTTATTCCTACTTGATTGTTGTTAAGATCATATCACCAAGAAGAAGGATCTTGAGGGTTTCTCAAGATTGATCACTGCTGAATGTTTTTAGAAGAAAAGAATGGTCGATGAGTTCGTTGACATCCACTAGAGCTGACTAGAGTTGCTGGTCAAGAAATTGTGTGCTGGACACCGGCCTAAGAAAGTTGTCTTGGGTGACTTTATTAAAGATTTGGGGATCTGAAAAGTGAAGGAGTTTCATGTTGATCACCATCTTGTAAAATTTAAAAGCTTTTAGTGGAACGATTGGTGTGGCTTTCGCACACCGAAGTGTTTTTGTCTCTTTGCGAAAATCATCATCAAGAGATTTTCACTTCGTTAACAAAATCATGGAGTTGTCTCCATTTTCGTTTCTCTTGTGATCTTGAATTAACTAACCTTTATCTTGTTTGCTATTTTGCAGATCTAAGGTGCTGGAAACTTGATTTCTTAATAAGCATATATGTTGCTGTTGTTTGATCTTATTATTAGATCTTAGTTGCTTGATCTTGGTTGTGTTATTAGCTTTGTATATTGCTGGAATTTTAGATGTTGTGTTGCTGTTAAATAGTTTAAGTCTTGATTTTACAGTTGTTAGAAAATCACCTTGTCTTAGTCTTTTAGTTGTTGTAAAACTTCACAGAGTCTTAAGTTTAACGTGCTGAAAAATTCAGTAGGTTTCTTGATTATATAGCTGCTATAAATTACACTTTGTTTTGATTGTATAGTTGCTGCATATATCTCATTGTCTTTAGTTTAGAGTTGCCGAAATATTGTGATAATCTTGATTTTTTCATTGCTGGAATATCTGCTCTATTCTTGGATTTATTGATGCTATAAAATTCATCTAATTGTGATTTTATACTTGCTGCTCTGTCCATATTACATTGAAAATATATTTGTTGTAAAATCTGCTAAGTGTGAGTATTTTACAGATCTTGAATTGTTGATTGACTAAAAATTAGTTGACCTTCTTTTTCTATGATTGGAAAGAAAGTGTTTATTAATCTTTAAATACCTATTCACCCCCCTCCTCTAGGTATATTTTAGGGTCTAAACTTAGTTTTAACAAATTCACAACGTCCAGTCTGCAAACCAGAATAGGTAAAAATTGAAGTCTGCATTTATTGGTGATCAAGCAGCTTCAAACTTGCTAAGAAAAATTACTCAACTTTCTATGAAAAATATTTCAACTTGGTGAGAAAAATTGTACGACTTGAAAAGAAACATTGTTCAACTTTCTAAGAAAAAAATTTCAACCTGCAAAGAAAAATTGTTCGACTTTCTAAGAAAAAAATTTCAACTTGCTAAGAAAAATTGTTCAACTTGCCAAGAAAAATTATTCAACTTTTTAAGAAAAATTGTTCAACATGGTCAGAGGTGTTTTCACCTGAAGTTTTGTTGTAGAATTCTATACCGCTATTGGCATGGGACGAGAGCAAAGAAAGGAGGGAATTGAGATTAACACCTAGATGTTTTTCCCAGAGAAGTTGTCTTAGCACAGACGTGATAGAGGTAATTGGTCATAACAGCAGGAGTCCAAGTTAGAAAGCTAAGCGTGGAAAATAACATGACGAGAAGAAAGAAGTGATCGAAGGAAGGCGTATTTCTGATGAATCGATCTATGTCCCTTCAAGTATGTAAGATTTTCATAATTGAATTTAGATTAAAGTTTTCAGAATCAGACACTAGCACTGAGCGCATTCCAAAGTCAATATACCAAACAGAAAGTGCGCAGAAGGGCACCGAAACTGAAAAAAGAGACAACGCTCGCAGATGGAAAATTCGCAATGTACTGTCTGCAAACCATAATAGGTAAAAATTGAAGTCTGCAATAGTTGTGATCAGTCAACTTCAGACTTGCTAAGAAAAATTGTTCAACGTACTAAGAAAAACTCTTCAACATTCTAAGAAAAATTATTTAACAGGGTTAGAGATGTTTTCACCTAAAGTTGTGTTGTAGAATTTCGTACTGCTGTTGGCATGGAACGAAAGCCAAGAGAGGAGGGAATTGAGATTGGCACTTAGATGTTATTTCCAAGGAAATTTGTGTTAGCACAAACGTGATAGAGGTAACTGATCATGATAGCAGGGGTTCGAGTCAGGAAGCTAAGCGCGGAAAATAACAACAGGGAAAGAAAGAAGTGATCAAAGGAAGGCATATTTCTGATGAATCGAACTATGTCCCTTCAAGTATGCAGGATTTTCATAACAGAATTTAGAATAGAGTTCTCAAAATCGGAGACTAGCACTGAGTGCATTCCAAAGTCAATATATCGAACAGAAAGTCCGCAGAAGGGCACCGAATATGAAAAAAGAGAACGCTCACGGATGGAAAATTCGCAACGTACTATCTGCAAACCAGAATAGGTAAAAAATTGAAGTCTGCAATAGTTGGTGATCAGTCAGCTTCAAACTTGCTAAGAAAAATTGCTCAACTTTCTAAGAAAAATATTTCAACTTGCTAAGAAAAATTGTTAAACTTGCTAAGAAAAATTTTTCAACTTTCAGAGAAAAATTTTCAACTTGCTAAGAAAAATTATTCAACTTTCTAAGAAAATTTTTCAACGGGGTCAGAGGTGTCCTGAAGTTGTGTTGTAGAATTTCATATTGTTGCTGGCATGGGACGAGAGCGAAGAGAGGAGAGAATTGAGATTGACACTTAGATGTTTTACCGGAAAAAGTTCTGTTAGCACAAACGTGATGGAGGTAATTGATTATGACAGTAGGAGTCTAGGACAGGAAGCTAAGCGTGGAAAATAACAAGACGGGAAGAAAGAAGTGATCGAAGGAAGGCATATTTTTGATGAATTGATCTATGTCCCTTCAAGTATGCAAGATTTTTGTAATAGAATTTAGAATAGAGTTTTCAGAATCAGAGACTAGCACTAAGCGCATTCCAAAGTCAATATACCGAACAGAAAGTTCACAGAATGGCATCGAAACTGAAAAAAGAGACAATGCTCGGAGATGGAAAATTCGCAACATACTGTCTGCAAACCAGAATAGGTAAAAATTGAAGTATGCAATAGTTGGTGATCAATCAGCTTCAGACTTGCTAAGAAAAGTTGTTCAACTGTCTAAGAAAAATTGTTCCAATTTCTAAGAAAAAAATTTCAACTTACTATGAAAAATTATTCAACTTTCAAGAAAAAATTTTCAACTTGCTAAGAAAAATTGTTCAATTTGCTAAGAAAAATTATTCAACTTTCTAAGAAATTCTTTTTAACTTTCTAAGAAAAATTGTACAACTGGGTCAATGATGTTTTCACTTGAAGTTGTGTTCTAGAATTCCAAACTGCTATTGGCATGGGACAGGAGCAAAGAGAGAAGGGAATTGAGATTGGCATTGTAGATGTTATTCCCGGAGAAAGTTATGTTAGTATAGACGTGATGAAGGTAACTGATCAAGACAGTAAGAGTTTAGGTCTGGAAGCTAAGCATCGAAAATAACAAGATGGGAAGAAAGAAGTGATCAAAGGAAGACATATTTTTTATTAATCGATCTATGTCCCTTCAAGTATGCAGGATTTTCATAACTAAATTTAGATGAGAGTTTTCAAAATCGGAGAATAGCGCTAAGCGCATTCCAAAGTCAATATACCGAACAGAAAGACCGTAGAAGGGCACCAAACATAAAGTCCGCAAAAGGGCACCGAAACTGAAAAGAGAGACAACGCCTATGGATGGAAAATTCACAACGTACTATCTGCGAAATAGAATAGGTAAAAATTGAAGTCTACAATAGTTGGTGATTAGTTAGCTTTAAACTTGCTAAGAAAAATTGTTCAACTTTCTAAGAAAAATTTACAACTTTCTAAGAAAAACTGTTCAACTTGCTGAGAAAAATTATTCAACTTTCTATGAAAAAATGTTCAACTTTCTAAGAAAAATTGTTCAACAGGGTTAGAGTTGTTTTCACTTGAAGTTATGTTCTAGAATTTCATACTGCTGTTGGCATGGGACGAGAGCGAAGAGATGAGGGAATTGAGATTGGCACAATAGATGTTATTCCCGGAGAAAGTTGAGTTAGCATAAACATGATGGAGATAACTGGTCATGACAACATGACTCTGGGTCAGGAATCTAAGCACGAAAAATAAGAAGAAAGAAGTGCTCAAAGGAAGGCATATGCCCCTTCAAGTATGCAGGATTTTCAGAACTGAATTTATATTAGAGTTTTTAGAATCGAAGACTAGCACTGAGAGCATTGCAATATTAATATACCAAACAAAAAATCCGCAGAAGGGCACCAAAACTGGAAAAAAAAAAAAAAAAAAAAAAAAAAGGGACGATGCATGCATATAGAAAATTCGCAACGTACTGTTTGCAAATGAAAATAGGTAAAAATTGAAGTCGCAATAGTTGGTAATCAGTCAGCTTCGGACTTGCTAAAAAAAATTCTTCAACTTTTTAAGAAAAATTGTTCAATTCTCTAAGAAAAAATTTTCAACTTGCTAAGAAAAATCTTTCGACTTTTTAAAAAAAATTGCAACTTTCTAAGAAAAATTGTTCAAGGGGGTTGAGGTGTTTTCACCTGAAGTTGTGTTGTAAAATTTCATTCTATTGTTGGCATGGGACGAGAAAGAAGAGAGGATGGAATTGACATTGGCAATGTTGATGTTATTCCTAGAGAAAGTTGTGTCAACTCAGACGTGATGGAGGTAACTGGTAATGACAGCAGGGGTCTGGGTCAGGAAGCTAAGTGTGAAAGATAACTGGACGAGAAGAAAGAAGTGATCTGAGGTAGGCATATTTTTGATGAATCGATATATGTCCCTTCAAGTATGCAGGATTTTCAGAATTGAATTTAAATTAGAGTTTTTGGAATCGAAGACTATCACTGAGTGCATTCCAAAGTCAATATACCGAACAGAAAGTCTGCAATAGGGCACCGAAACTAAAAAAATAGACAACGCCCTCAGATGGAAAATTAGCAACGTAATGTCTGCAAACCAGAATGGGAAAAAGTTGAAGTCTGCAATAGTTGGTGATCAATTAGCTTCATACTTGCTAAGAAAAAATTTTCAACTTTCTAAAAATAATTATTCAGCTTTCTAAGAAAAATTTACAACTTTCTAAGAAGAATTGTTCAACTTTATAGAAAAATTTTTAACTTGCTAAGAAACATTTACAATTTTCTATGAAAAATTGTTCAACTTCTAAGAAAATGTTTCAGCTTTCTAAGAAAAATTATTCAACTTTCTAAGGAAAAATTTTCAACTTGCTAAGAAAAATTTTTAACTTTCTAAGAAAAATTTACAACTTTCTAATAAAAATTGTTCAACTTTCTTAGAAAAATTGTTCAACTATCTGAGACAAATTGTTCAATAGGATCAAAGGTGTTTTCGCCTGAAATTGTGTTGTAGAATTTCATACTACTGTTGGCATGGGACGGAGGGAAGAAAGGAGGGAATTGAGATTAACATTATATATGTTATTCCCGGAGAAAGTTGTGTTAGCACAGACCTGATGGAGGTAACTGATCATGACAGCAGAGGTCTAGGTCAGGAAGCTAAGCGTGGAAAATAACTTGACAGGAAGAAAGAAGTGATCGAAGGAAGCCATATTTCTGATGAATCGATCTATGTCCCTTCAATTATGCAAGATTTTAAGAACTAAATTTAGATTAGAGTTTTGAGAATCGGAGACTAGCACTAAGCGCATTCCAAAGTCAATATACCGAACAAAAAGACCGTAGAAGGGCACGAACAGAAAGTCCGCAGAAGGACACCGAAACTAAAAAGAGAGACAACGCCCACAGATTTAAAATTCACAACATACCGTCTGCAAACCAAAATAGGTAAAAATTGAAGTCTATACTTGTCGGTGATCAGTCAACTTAAAACTTTTTAAGAAAAATTGTTCTACTTTCTGGGAAAATTTTCAACTTTCTAAAAAAAATTGTTCAACAAGGTCAAAGGCATTTTCACCTGAAGTTATGTTGTAGATTTTCATCTTGTTGTTGGCATGGGACGAGAGCAAAGAGAGGAGGGAGTTAAGATTGGCACTGTAAATGTTATTCCTAGATAAAGTTGCATTAGCACAGACGTGATGGAGGTAACTGATCATGACAGCAGGGGTCTGGGTTAGGAAGCTATGCACGGAAAATAACAAGACTAGAAAAAAGAAGTGATCGAATGAAGGCATATTTTTGATGAATCAATCTATGTCCCTTTAAGTATTCAAAATTTTCAGAACTGAATTTAGATTAGAGTTTTCAGAATCGAAGACTAGCACTGAGCACATTCCAAGATAATATACCAAACAGAAAGTCCGCAGAAGGGCACCGAAACTAAAAAGAGAGACAATGCCCGCGGATGAAAAATTTGCAACGCACTGTCTGCAAAATAGAATAAGTAAAAATTGAAGTTTGCAATAGCTGGTGATTAGTCAACTTTAGACTTGTTAAGAAAAAATTGTTCAACTTTCTAAGAAAAAATTTTCAACTTGAGAAAAATTATTCTAACTTTTTAAGAAAAACAGAGTAGCGGAAGGGTGGGGTTGGGCTGATAGTCGTGCACTTGTGCTGCTGCCATTGCGCCAACTCATGCAAGTCTTTTCTGCACTAACTCAACCATCTTGGCCCATTTCACAATCCAATTAAACCTTCATTCAGGAGATTAGAGGGGTTGAAGACTTGGCTTGCTTAATTATATGAGGTTATTCAGAGCGCCTGCATAATTAAACCAGCCTTGCAGTGTTGAATACGTTTTGCTGATTTGGCCACAAGTATATAGAAGTCTTGGGGGGCGTTATCCACTGTTCTCTTGGCCACCGCTAGAAAAGCTAGACGATTGATTGTCCCATGAGCTTGCATGCACTTGCCTAGACAGCCAGGACCACGCTGCAGAATGCATAGCTCTTGTAATTATACATCTCCCACTATATATATAAGTTTTTACGCCTTTTGGCTTCTGGTACTTTTTCTCAGCACTCATTCTTTTGCTGGCTATTTCAAGCATTAAGACTAAGGATTGGAGAGAAGAAGATTTGAGGAAAGAGAAGTTACAAACTTTTGACTTTTTTTTTTTATGTATAGGATTACCCATTTACCTCTCTCTTGAGAAGACTATTTATCAAAGTTTTTGAAGAGTTTTGGACATCATCACTAGCTACTATTCGTGGGATTCGCAAAAGAAATCATCGCAGTATGTAGTGGTTGTCAGCTAAGCATTCTTTTCCGAGCTTTCTTGGGTCATGGCAACCGCTTGATGGAGACATTTCCTTCCATTTTGCTTCACCTTTCTTCCTTTGCATCTCTTTCATTTCTCATTTTGCTAGGAATTTCCACTCATTGAAATCAGCCTAAAGTTATAGGAGTATTAGAACTGTTCTAATATATCTTGTTCAAAACGTTATTCACTTCATATGAGAAGGAATCAGATCTCGATAGACTACCATTGCCACTAATATTTTGACAAGTTATTAAACAAAGTATAAGACATTCTTCTTCCCATCATGCCATGTTCGGAAACAATCTACTTTTTCTGTCAGTCGGGGAACGTGGTTTCTCCACCACAGTACATCCAACTTTACTTCTCAACTCTCTGCCAAATTGATTTTGTATGTTTCAATCCTACCCTGCTCTGCTCTGTTTTTTCTGATTCTCCTAAAGTGAGGAAATTAAATGTACTTTTATATACGGCCTCAAATGTACGGTTCCATAGCCAATTCATTGCCCCCAGCCCCCCACACTATACTAAAGAATAGTTCATTGGTTAGGACTTAGGAGGTGCTTTTTCCGTTTTTCGTGTTCGCAGGAGGTAACTTGAATAATCGGGCACGAAAATTTCTTTTATCCGTACCCTCTAGCAGACCTAGTAACACATTATTGGACATCGGTGGGCACACAATCCATGAGCTCTGCATAATTAAGGACAGTTGGTCCACTCTAAAAGTGATCATGGCCATGTCTGCATCTGTTGGGTATTTTATACAGAAGTTACAGATATATCAAGTTATCGGCGCTCTAATTTAAAGGTCTTCGGAGTTGTTTCAACCCCTGCATCGCGGACTAGCAATATTGCCGTGTCCTTAACGTAACATTTATGCCAGGCCAAAATAGAGAAGAGACAGTAGATGAAAGCTTCATTTTTCGTTGGCAGTGTAATATCACAATTATCAAACACAACGCCAGTGTCTTTATATGTATATCAGGATCGTGTACTCCCAGAACCAAAATGTATTCCATGCCAAAAAACGCTGATATGGATCTCCTATCAAATGATATGACTTTGCTGCTTGATTATTTGGGGTGTTTTTGTAACAAGATAATGCCCAAAGTAGGGCACCTGAGAAGAGCTTTTTACTCAGAAGAAAAAGGGGGAAAAAAAAAATCAACAAACAGAGAAGGGGAACGGTTGGGAATTTCATTCCTAATGCAAAAGCAATTATATCTTTTTTCTTTTCATGTCTACCACCAAAACGCGTTTGGAACTCATTTTCAATCATGCCAATCATGGGTTTCAATCCCCATCACCATCCCACCACTATTTTATGTGTTGGGGACAACTCCGCGCCAATTTTCCCACGCGGATTAAGACCTCTTATGGAACCCCCAACCTACTCGGTATACGCTGATTCAGCAAACAAAGCCTATATATTTACCACCTCAAAGAACCTCACCCTCCCCAAACCTACCCAAGGAACCTTCACCTGATATATAATCCCTAACAGATATTATATATCCCTCGATTCCCTAACTTCCAAACCGTCCAAGAGATTGATCAACAAGTCGGTCCCACCAAACTCTTCTTCTTTCAAACAAAAAATGGAACAAAGAATTTTTTGTTTTTTTTCTTTGTTTTTCCATGATCCCAAATGTTTTCATTTTCATCGTGACGGGAGGGAGGACTAATCTCTCTAAACAAATGTTAATTAATTTGGGAACCGAGTTTTGATCAGAGCAAATAAATGAATGCTGTCGACTATTTCTAATGTTTTTATTGACGAGAAAATGCTAATACTATAAGTATATAAACCAATTCCCATCTGTATTGAATTTCTTAATACCTAGCTATCACCTGTGAGAGAGTGAGAGAGAGAGAGAAAGAGAGACAGCTGTATGACTTGGGATTGTCGTTTTGTGTTCGAGATGTCGGGAATGAATGATGTAGAAAGGGCCCAAGATCTTTGTTTTGATGAAAATCACGATAGAGATGAGTTGAGGCAGAGAGTTGTTTGAATAATGTATGGTGGAACCCCAACGCAGTAGAATTAGTAGAACTGCAGAGAGATGATAATGATTTTCTTTTTGGCCTCATTGTTTGCGTTCGGTGGAATCTCACCATCTTATGCATACGGCCATTTACATGAGAATATTGCTTCTTTCGCAATCATTTTCCTACCATCGTTGCCTTTTTATAAGCCCTTCAATCATCACGCTCATTCCCTTTATCGGCCAGCTGCAAATAAGCCCACACAAAACGAACTCCTCCATGATAGTTTTTTTTATTTCCACTTACTTCACACCATTAATTTATATGATCTATTGCTGTTTAAACATACATATATAATCAAAAATGATTTATTTTATCCAATACTTTTAAGAAGAAGATCAATCAGAAGAACAAGTAGCTAGCTGTCAATATATAGCTTCATTAGTTAGGGTCTTCTGCATTATATACAATATACATTTCATCCAAACCAATGATGTCATGGTCAAGTTTTAAAAATGGAACTGGAGAGTTCCTTAGAATAACCATATATTGTCCCACTTGCTATACTGACCCACCCAAAGAGCTAGCTAGAGATATATCATGCACTAGGGCAAAAAAACGCAGGTTAGGATTTTTTAATAATCTGATATTAGAGTTATACCCTTAGGGAGCTGTAGATCTTTGTAAACTATTTGATAGAGTAAATGATTTTCTCTTTTTACTGCTAGGGGTAGTGATCTAGTAGCGTGCGGGTTGTGCTTAAAATTCAGGAGTTGTTATTAATAAAAGCGTTTTAATTAAGTCCGAACAAATACGTGACAGTAAGATATTTTATCATTCGACCTGAGACATGACATTCTCGGAGCATGAAGTTATTTTAGTATATATACGCTATAGTCATGAGTACCCTGCATATGCGCTGTAGCTTGGACTAGGAAGAACCAGGAATAATAATATTAATGCCTCTCTACATGATGTGATTAGCTATCGATCTGTCATCAACCCCGACTTGTTTTTATTTTTATGTGTGTGTGTGTGTGTATATATATATATATATATATATATTTTTTTTTTTTTTTTTTTTTTGGGGGGTCCTTTTGTTGACATTCAGTGAACAGTTCAGTGCGCGGGGACAACTATTCTAATTAATAATCATTTAACCTGATAGTCTACTTTGTTGGCAAATGTATACTTTTCTAATGCCAGTAAGACGGCAACAGAGACAATGCCTGACTTAGAAGCATGCAGTTTGGTTGCACCGAAAGGTATTTCAAATATACCAAGGAAACGTACTCTTTAGATTTAATAATCTTATCTATAAGAGAACGAGCTAGCTAGGTATACCTTTGTCTCATACGAAAGTGTTGTATTGCCACATATTATTTGCTGCCGAATGGAATAGTGTTGTAGAAGTTATATATATATATATATATACACATGTATCAGTCTAGCCCGGAAGAACATAATTAGATGGGTTTCCTAATATAAAGCAGCCAGCTAGGGGGAAGAGACATTAACAAATGGATGTGTAATAGGGTCGGATGAATGATGTACCTTAAGCCGATATTGCTGTCAAGAATCAAGTTGTTGGGAGAGTAGGATGCACCTTTGAAATGTATAGATTTTCAGAATCGGGGAAGCTCAACAAGAATGTGATCACTTGCTTGGCCCTAATTTAATAATTGGTAATCAATGGCCAACTTTGTAGGTTTGGGAGACGACACTCATGAAACAATTAGAATATCAAAGTATACACCATTCTCGATATTATTATGTGGTTCATTTAGGATCCACGTCTTTGGAGGCTATTAATTAAAAAGGTCGATTGGATAAAATAGATAAACTAAAATTAATAAGGTAATTATCTCTCTCTCTCTGTCTTTGAACCCTTTGGCCTCTAAATTTTGATACCATCCTCCTTCAATATAGCCAAATCACAAGAGTGAAAAATACGTACAGTAAGAACTACAAGGAGTTTTGGTAGAATAACTAGAAGAAACAAGTTTTTACCATTAAATGCCCTATGTCATTAGAGGCCTAGAAGTACTATATAGTGTTGTTGATGAGGACATGCTTATCAAGGAATTTCTCTGAGACTCATCAGATGAAAACCCAGTCAATGCCGCGTTTCAAAATTTTGTATTTAAATATTGTTGGTTTGAAATTAAATAAGATAGTTAGTTTTTTTATGGGGATCTTCTACAATTTGTTTACTCGGATTGCACAGTACATTTCGAAGAAAAATAGACACAACATAAGCAGCATTAAATGGTGTAAGATTCATCGACCGTATATATCTCTATCTGAATTGTACTGTAAAATCCGAGTAGAAAATTACAAAAGATCCCGATTCGTAGTTTTTAGCTTATATTTCAATTTCAAATTCCTTATAAGTTAGAGACCTGTATAGAAGAGATTGTGATGCACCATAAGGTAATTAAAAATAGTTGTGTAAATTAAAATATTTGTCCTATAATACAGATATACTAATGCAATCCATTGGTCTAAACCTCTCTGAAAGGATTCTCTTATACATAAAGGTTGTTACTATGATCACGCTAGTAGGGGTCCTAACCCTAGTTCTCCCTTCTTATCATTTTCGCAAAATAAAATATATACTTTAGAAACTTTTGCTAAAATTTACGGTACTGTTAAATATTAAGGTCGATGGGGGGTTTAGGGCCTACCTTCGTATGCACATAGTTTTGTTAGCTGTGTGTAGGTAGAATAATTCCACGGATTTGGATTGAAATTCACCGGAACCTAGCTAGTGGCTGAGAATAGGGTTCACGAGCCTTGGTTTGACCCTTGAAATCAGACGGCGACGTTTCCTTTTCAGTGGCTCCACACTCAGAAGAATATATTGCCACCATTCTCCTTCCCAGTTTCCCGTATGGAAATCTGAACACAATCAACGCCAACATAAATGGTCTTCATTTCTTCTGGTCCAAGTCTATGAGGTATTTGATTGATTTGTCTTGATTTTACAAAGTGGATAATGTTGCCATTAGAGGCTTTGGGCGGGGTATCTCAGTAGTTTTAGTACCCAACGGCCCAAAGCAGATAGAGATCAACGACGACTTTCGCCACCTACTCGAGGACAAACCTCATCCGAGCGGCCCACGGGCTGGAAAGAAGCCATGCGACGTCGTTTTCAATGACCTGGCGAAGATGAGATATATATATATATATATCCTGGTCAACACGACGAAAAGCCGACGGACCACACCCCTTTTGGCATTTGAGTGGACGATCATTCACCATCCTCCAATTAAAAAGGCACACGAGGAGAGAGAGCGAGAAAGAAATGGCACGCTTTCTTAGATAGATGGCTAGCAAACATGCCCTTAGAAGTTATACAAATTAAAAACAGACATGTTGTATTACATATATCCATACTGTTTCTTTCTTGTTTGTTTTTGTTAATATAGTTACGGATATTTTAATCAATTTATGAATTTAATGTTGTCCCAAGAAATCAAATCCTAGGCCATATTTTAATAAATTTATCAATTTAATATTATCCTTTTTGAAATCCTAGGTCGCTTATTTAAGAATAAAAAAATCTATATCAATATATGTATATTACTATATATTAGAGATCCAAGAGAAGCCCTTTGTTTTTTCTTTTAACATTTTAGAAGGCAAAGAACCGGAATATCTGTTCCCATTGCTTGAAATGACCTAATGCCCACTGTTGTTGATTCGTATTACTGTTTGGACAGATTCTAAACGTGCAGCGTGAACGTTTGTTTCTACTGTTGTAAGTGAAGCGACTTTCTGTAGCTTTGAATAGGTCATTGGCCTCTCCCAGTCCCGTGTGTGTTTTTGGCTGTCTTCGATCCCTTGGACTCTTGTTCTTTTAATTTGTCCCGAGTTTTAATCGGGGACAGAGAAAATGAATATATGCATCTTTCAAGGTTTCCCCTTTTTACGTACGTAGGGCCGATTCGTTTGGAGGGGGATTTTCTGAGGATGCCTAGCGGTTTGCGGTCTTCAACTTCTTATTTTATTTTATATTTAATAGACTTTCAATATTTTAATTTAACAAAAACTCTCCTTTAGACGCATTATTATATCACCTCTCTCCCTCTCTCTCTCTTTTTGTCAAATATAAAAAAAGACACTCCTTCCAACTTGAATGGAAATCTTAAAAGTGAAATTTTTTTTAAAGATTGTCAGTTCTCGCTTGAGTGAGGATCGAGCGTCAGTAAGATGAGTTTTTTTTTTTTGCAAATGCTTCACTCGAATTAGAGATCGAGCCTCAAGCGAACAAGATTAATCTGTGTGAAAATCATTAAATTTGCTCGAGCTAAGATCGAGCGAAGATGAAGCCAAACTCTTTTTGACTATTTGGCTCAAGCTAAAGGCAAGCCACAACAAGTCAAACTCTCTATGATCACTTGGCTTAAGCATCAGAAAAATAATAACAACTTTTTGATCATTGTCTTCAACTCAAGACTTAAATCATAATAAGATTACAACTCAATTAGACTTACTTTTGACACGAAATTTTACCAACACTTAATCCTAATACTAACCATTGTTAATCCACCAAGCTTTAAAAGATCATGCCTAGAATGTCTACACTTGTGGGGAAGCCAAGTCTCTCTGACTTGTACAAAAAATGGTCTTTTTATAGGACCCAACGCACGAAGAACTCACATTCTTAACCAATGTGGGACTTAGACAATTTATATTCTAACATCCTCCGTTAAACTCAAAATGGTTATTATTGATACCAACTTGAGTTTGCAAATAGGATAATGATGACGTCTAGAGGTGCAAAGCTGTGACACAAACAAGATTCACTGCACAATATTCGACCGAGGTCGGAGATAGATAAGATTTGTTGCACAGGGTAGCGACACAAGATCTAATCAGGGTTGAATCAAAGACAAGATCCACTGCACAGGGCGACGGCACAAAATTCGACAGGATCGCTACAGAGACAAGATCTGCTGCACAGGGCGGCGGCATAAGATTCGACAGGGGTCGAGATAGAAACAAGATCTAAAGGACAGTGACTGGAATACTGGATACGTTGAGTAATGACTCTTGAAGATAGCCAAAGAGGGGATGGACGGTCGCCTAAAGATTGCCGGAAGGACAAACAGTTGCCTGAAGATGGGCGGAGAAGGATGCACAACCGCATGAAGATGATTGACATAAGGAGATCGTCGATAAGTTCGCCGCAGGGATGCCAGAAGGTTGCTGAAATGATGTCGGACGAGTACTGGAAGGCCCATGAAAAAATAAGAAAATAACTAAACTAGGTCAGACTAGACTAGGCCTGAATCAAGCTGAATTAAGCCAAATTGAGCCAACAAAAGTGTTGGCCAGCCTAAGCCACAAGACCAAAATGGCTCTGATACCTTGTTAATAATTAGAGAAATAATAAAGAGAAAGAGAGAGATAAACTTCTTAAGGTAGTTAGTCTGGAGAGATCTACATTCACCATAGAAAACCAAAAGGACTACATCTTTATTTATTAAGGTCTCTCTGACTTGTACATAAAATGACCTTTTTATAACGCATAAAAAACTCACATTCTTAATCAATGTAGGACTTAGACAATTTATATTTTACCAGCTTTCAACAAGTTATACTTCTCTAAAGTTTTTGGCTTTTTTTTTCGGATTCAATACTTTATAATTAGACCTAAGTGGTGGCCTTCTCCGCCTGCCCATCTACCCCTCCGTGGCCACACATCCCCCCACGGGTTCATTCGGCCGTTGGATGTGAACGTTGGCCAACCCAAAGAATCACCACCCCAAGGAAAATCATATCATCCGTTAACACTGTAATCAACGGCTGAGATTGGCTAGAGGGTCTAACCCTTTGGGATTGGATTTCGCAGCTCACGTGCATGATATCCACGATAGTGCAGCATCAGCCTCGAGGCGCCTTGGGATCTCATTTCCAATTTTCCAGATCCTGTACCCGGAAGTTCCCTGGGCAGTAGGCAAGATAGAACTCCGTACGCAAATTCACCCCCCGTGCATTTTAGCATTGTGACGTATCTGCTAGCTAACATGTTCTCAGCAGCGGAGGAGACAATACCGTTTTGGAGTCGTTTCCCATGCAGGTGCACGTTTCCCTATGGAAAAAGAGACACTTTTACCACAATCTCCTTTTCACCATTTTCTTTTTCCTTTCTAACATAAGAAAACAAAATAATTTGTTCCTGCGCGTGAAAGGCGGGGCCCATGTGTAAGAAGGTGGGTCCGTTCACGGAGGATAAGCTCAGAGCGCGAGACGGCGAGAGAGAGAGAGAGAGAGAGAGAGAGAGAGCGTAAAGGTGACGCCGTTCTCGACGGGCGTTATGAGAGAGACCGTGTGAGTCCACTTTCCACCGATATTGCAATTTTGGCTTTATGTCACTTTAACGGGATTGACTGACCGTCTCTGATTCCATGATTAACGGCGTTAACGTCGCAGTTCAGAGAATAGACGTATATCCAGGACCATAAATTACGCTATACATCTTCATATCTCACTGCGCGGTCCTCCCTGAAAGTTTCTGAATTTGCAAGATGTTTTTTATTTTTGAATGGGACCCCCGACCCAGCCTGAGGTAACGGCTAGTTCGTCTTGACGCAGAAGGGTTCGGAGCAGCTTCTTCGAGTGAGGTGCCTATCTACCGGTTAGAAACTACCTAATAAGAACAAACCCCAGTTTTCCGTTATGAACCAAAAACTGCAAACGCACAGTACTGGACGTGAAGAAAGAAAAAGGGTGATAGATGCAAAAAAAAAAAAAAAGAAGACCTTACCTAAAAATTTCACGCATGAAAGTTTGCCATTCAACAAACACATGGAGTGCGTTAATTAGTCATATAGAATAAATGCTGCTGTTGTGGTTGAACACGTCTTTAAGTAAGCCACGAATTTTTACTTCATCTATGGCAGCTGTTGTGTTAAAATTTTACATTAATTAGAAGATTCAATAAGAGAGTTTAAATAACTCTAATTTCAAGATATGTCTTTTGATTTAAAATCTAGGTCCTTATCATGTTGATCTAGACTTGTTTTCGAGTATGTTGACAATAAAGAATGATTAAGAGAGAATAAAAGGTGATGTTAATGGGACAAGAGCAGAGCCACATAATAGATATAAACTCATAAAATAAGATATAGTTTCAAGAAAATAATATGGTTCACATAAATCCACACCCACTCTCCCTTCCGTCTTTGTCCGACTAAGAGATCAAAATAATAAGAAACAAACAACAAGGAGTTATCACTTGAGGTAAGACAATAACTCTGAATTTTTATTTTGAGGAAACTAAATTATTTGGATACCACCTTTTATTGGTCGTTATCTCAAAATATTAGCCTTTTGTGAAAAGAAACAACTAGAATATTACTTCATTCCTCTCAAAATAGTCATTTATCTAATGTGTTAAGAGTTTAGTAAAGGCTATTATTGAAGACTATATGGAGATTATTTATTTTTTAAATCTCTCAAATTTATGTATTCTTAAGTAGAATAATTAAGGTAATATTATTAGAATCAAGTGCTATCGAACTAAAATTTTAAGATATTAATTAAAGCACAACCTTATTTCTTTATTTACACTTATTATTTTATTTTTCTAAATCGTAGTGTGGTTTAGAACCACATATTTATCCAATTTTATGGAAAATATAAGGCAGTCAAGTATAACCGAATTGGCGTTTGAATTAAGTTTCTAACGGGTGGGAGATGAGGCTCCAGGGCTCCACCAATATTATACCACTAAATCTTGTTTTTCTTTTTTCTTTTTCGGGGAACGTGGCGTTAGCCAATTGGTTTTGCCACGTGTCGCCCCGGTGTCAACCACCTTGTGCCAATGCGCCGAAATTTAGACGCTGGCCCAAGGCGATGCTCCCGACGTGAGCGTCCCAGTTTTTGGTTCCATTTATAATTTAACTGCCAATTTGGACCCCGTCCATTTACGATAATGCAACGGAGGTCCACTACGCGTCTTTGGTCGGGGCGAATCAGCAGATTCGTGGGACAGTCCAGGGTTAGTTTTGGAACATAAATCTGACTTACAAAACCTGAAACCTGGAAAGGGACGGTCCCGGGGGCGGTTGTCTGATGGGGAACGCAACCAGCTGGTTTTTATTCTTATTCTCTTAAATACCACAAATAATTTGAAATTTTTTTTAAAAAAGGGGATCATCTTTTTGCCGCAAAAGTCTCCCATAATAATTATTTTTGCCCCTAATGATTCATACTTTACGTGCATATGTTGTGTTGCATTTTTCACACCCACTGTGGTTCTCCACTTTATTTATTCTCTTGATACAGATAAATTATGGTCTTTGCACTTTATCCCTCCCTGAAGGCTCCAAAGTTTGATTTTGAAGCTTATGACTTGGTTTCTTTCAAAGTCTTGGAAGAGCATAAAGTGACAAAGTCATTGTAAAAGGAATAATTTTTTTTTTTAATGTATGATCGGCCATTACTATCACACTTTTATTGGGTGAGAGATAGTCTCTAGTTCTGTGAATCTTTTCCTTACTTGCCACCGTTAAAATAACAGAAAAAAGGGATTTGATTTGTTGGCAAAGTTAAAAAATAATAATTATAATAATTTTGAAGTTTAAGTGTTTGGTTTTATCTCCCTGATATATATAGCCCTCAAAATATTGAGTCAGGTGGCGATTCTACAAAGTGTTGCAATTTTAAATTTTCTGTTCCATGCTTTTTGAGACAATAGAACAATAATTTGCAGATAGATATTTGACTTACAAGACATAATATTTGTGAATTTTTTTAGTAATAAAGTAAATTCATTTACTAATTTTGTATTCGGCTCAGGATGATGAACTTCACAGCAAGTGAAGAGCACTACTATGATTGGATTGGAAGCCCACTTAAAATTTCAAAAAGCTTCACTCGTACTTTCGAGTAAAATTTGGTGTCAATGGGTATAGTCTCCGGGTGTTTGATCCGTGAAATGTTGAGGTGGTGGAAATTTTAGGTTATGAGAATTAGTGAAAAAATAAAGATAGTTAATGGGAATTGGTTCAAAAAGTGAAGAGAAAGAATATTTGAATGAATATTATAATATAAAAAATTATGTGATGGAGAAAGAGAGATTTTTTATAATTTTTTTAATTAGGCTCGAAATTTTAGAATAACCCCCACTATTTTACCATTATAGGGTCATGTACGTGGTATGCAAAATTATCAGGGTCTATATCAGTTGGAAAAATGCTTTTACAAACAAAATCTATTTTGTAACAATCTGCAAATTAATTTGATACAAAATGAAAAAAAAAAATAACAAGGAGGGGATTCAAAAATCAAGAAAAATAGAAGAATATAGGCCAAAAGGACTTGATAAGGTAGTGATTTGAAACATAATACTAAAGGAGAAAAAGATATTAGGAAACATTGAATAAAAATTGAATGGAATTGAGAAATAGAGGCAGAGTATTGAATAAAAACAAAATAGGGGAAATAAAGAAACAGAAAAAAGAACAAAAAAAACCCCACTTTTTTGTGTTTGTCTTTTTGGCCCTGGAAGGACTTGTTGCTGGTGTGCTCTCCAAGACGCTAACTAGGTAAGGAATTCCTGCACTGGCCCTGTGCCTCTGCCTTCATGTCACTGAAACGCTCCTTTACCGAACAGAAAAAAGTACACCCTTTTTCTTCTTTCAATTTGTACACATTAAATTAACAACAACCCATCAAAAAGAGAGGGAGAAGAAAAAAAAGGGGTGAAAAACATGATAACGACGGAAATTGAAATCCGAAATTCAAACATAATAAACTTCAATTAATATGATGCACAATACAAGAGAGAAAAGAAAAGAAATGAAATGGAAAACTGTCTACATGGGAACAGCTAGCACTACTCACTCTGTCACTCGCAAATAAAAGGGACCTCTTCCCCTTCTTCTGTGTCTTTCCTTCTCCATTAGCCTTTACGGCTTTCCATTTCGCTGTAGAGACATATTCCAGACTCTTCTCTCTTCTTCCCCAGCATTTTTCCTTCTCTCCCTTCTTATATATGTATAGCGCGGACAGAAATTAGAAGCAAACCGTAATATCTGTTTATTTTTTCACCCAAAAGACTCAAAGATCAGAAACAAGATGGGGTGCTCTCTTCTGGCTTCTCTTATCGTGGCTTGTTTCTTTCTATATGTGGTTCTTGCCTCTGGGTCACCCGGAAATTTGCCAATCTTGGCATTTGATGAAGGGTATAACCATCTTTTTGGGGATGATAACCTGGTTGTCCTTAGGGATGGGAAATCGGTCCATCTTGCTCTGGATGAGAGGACAGGTTGGTGATTGGTTATTCATGGGTTGATATGTTATATGGCTCATCACTCGTGCTTTTGACTGATTCTTTTTGTTTTTCCTTTGATGCTTGGGTTCCCACAGGGTCAGGATTTGTTTCTCAGGACCTTTACCTTCACGGGTTCTTTAGTGCTTCAATTAAGTTGCCTGCGGATTACACGGCTGGTGTCGTGGTTGCGTTTTATGTGAGTAATCCATTCAATTAAGTTGCCTGCGGATTACACAGCTGGATGTTCTTTTGTTAACAGTTTTTCTTTTGCTAATTTTTTTTGAAAGTCTACGCCCTGAGATAGAACGAATTTTCTGTTTAGAACTCTATCCAAGATTCTTATAACAGGTTAGATACGGAATTTTGATCAATCCGTCAAGTTGTCAACACTCTGGAGGAAATAGTTCAAAAGATTGTTCCTTTTGGTGAAACCAGGACAGACCGTTTGTTTTTCTTATTCATGTTTGTATTTTGCAGATGTCAAATGGTGATATGTTTGAGAAGAACCACGATGAAATCGATTTTGAGTTCTTGGGTAATATAAGAGGTAAGGAGTGGAGGATTCAGACCAACGTTTATGGAAACGGAAGCACCAGCGTTGGCAGAGAAGAGAGATACAATCTTTGGTTCGATCCTTCTGAAGAGTTCCATCAGTACAGCATTCTTTGGACTGATTCTCAGATCATGTAAGGATAAATAAATCAATACTCACAGCATTCTTTGGTTTCTCTTTTATTTTTCAATTCCATATACCGTCCAAAATATTCTTTCAGAAGGTCATTAGCTTTTTATGAGTTAGTTTTAACGTTTATTCGCCCAGAGTCTCATATTCCGCAGTATGGAATCTTCTGTCTTCGGAGGTTTGATGTGTTGCTCTTGGTCTTCTTTGCTGTAAAAGCAGATGTAAATAGGTGCACCCGTTTCATCACAGCCGTTTTACCTTGTAATATCATTCGTCATCTAGTTGATGCTCTGTTTCGTTGCTTGACATGGTAACTGAAAGATCAGAAATGATGTTGATTTTCTATGTTTATGTTTCGATGTTATTGACCCAAAAAGGGCCACATAGCTGAGGCTAGTTTATAGACTAGAGAAACCAAAAGGCTGTGAATTTTGTTAAATTAAATTACACTGTTTCTCTTTCTCACTGGTCTTGGCAATTAAATTAGAGCGAGAGTTCTCTCTTTTAGATGGAACATTCTGATGGCTCTGTTATCAGCTTTTGGGTCTTATTGATAAGGAAGAATAATGAGATTATTTCTGCTATGTTTTTGTAAAATGAATTTTTTAATTTTGTTCTCTTTCCTTTGTCTGTTTCTTGTTCTTTATACATTGCAGATTTTATGTAGACAATGTTCCCATCAGAGAGTTCAAGAGGACACAATCAATGGGTGGAGACTTCCCCTCTAAGCCAATGACTTTGTATGCTACAATATGGGATGGATCTGATTGGGCTACCAATGGAGGCAAGTACAGAGTAAATTACAAATATGCCCCCTATATAGCTCAATTCTCTGAATTTGTCCTTCATGGCTGCTCTGTCGATCCAACTGAACATTTAGCAAAGTGTGATATCGCTGAAAGTTCCGAAGCAATTCCTACCGGTGTCACACCCACGCAGAGGATTAAAATGGAGGGTTTTAGACAGAAGCACATGACATACTCTTATTGCTACGATAGAGTTCGATACAAAGCTCCTCCACCAGAGTGTGTCATTAATCCCAAAGAAGCAGAGAGACTTGGAGTCTTTGATCCTGTTACATTTGGAAAAGGCCGACGCCACCATGGAAAACGTCACCATCGTAGCCACAACAGCCATGCCGAAGCTACCTCCATTTAAGAGTCTTTGTTCCCTTCTATTTGGCTGGACCAGTTTTTTGGTGTACAGAGAGCATAGATTTATTGGGGATTATAAGAGTTTCATATGGTTGGTGGTGGTGGGTGTGTGTATAGTTCATACCTTTAGCTTCCCTGTTATTTACCATTGATGATGTCTTTATATATTGAATTTGGTTATGTACTGTAATAGACACAGCTCCATGTGTTCAATAATTCAGCAGAGTTACTATTT
Source organism: Morella rubra (assembly GCA_003952965.2). NCBI lineage: Eukaryota > Viridiplantae > Streptophyta > Magnoliopsida > Fagales > Myricaceae > Morella > Morella rubra. Next base: position 11,591,223 of record CM025855.1, on the reverse strand, counting down.
TTGTGTTGTCTGTGATTTCCTGTTATTTGTGAGCATTGTTTCTATATGAATATGATCTAAGTATGTTCACGTTCTGTTTATTTTACCCGGGGGTGGTATTTTTTGGGGACTCGGCTGGATGTGGATGTGGATTCATTGTCCGTCATGTCGAGCTCCTTGAGTTCTGTAATGTCAAAATTTTAGGCCCTACGGTCTCTGTTCTTTTCTAACACCGGACTTTGTCATCTTCAAGAGAGACCATTTGTCAATGGTAGTTGGTATCCCAAGTCAGTTGACTGGGACAAGTTTTGTAGCAGTAAGTACTGGTAATGGCAGCTCATTTGGACTTTCAGTTCACATTTAATGAAGGTTAGATAAGGCTGGTCTAAAGGAGGGATCTGGGTTCCAAGTTGGTTGAACTTTGGATCACCAGAGTATTATTGCGGTTACGACTTTGTTTTTACTGCTGTTCTTGTTCTGTTTTCTTCCTCCAACTCTGTTCACTTCATAAGAGGAATCCCCCAAACACTAACATAATCATGTTTCTACCTAAATGAAGTCTTGGACGGGATGATCTCCAGTACACTTGCTTTGGGGAACTTAAAACTCTGTTCTGGTTCATGTTCTTTTTTTCTGTTTTTTCAAGCAAAGTAAGGGGATTGTTTCAATTATTCATGAAATTCTGAACTCGAGATTTTCTAGCATCCAAATACTGACATTGGATTGGAGCAAGTATATTGAATCTATATATCTAATGCTACAAAGTATCTCATACGAGGTTAAAAGTCAAAAGAAGGATTCTAGTGAAAGTTAAATGACAAACTAAAGGGGAGACAGAGAGTATCAAGGATTTACTTCTTTCTACCTTTTCTATTATATTTATCAATCTGTGCTTTGTATTACCCAAGATTAAGGGCACGCGTGGCCACACCAAGAGCGCCAATTGTGACTCTTAAAAGGTTGGTTGCTTCACAGATAGAGAGCTTTGATGGTTTGTCCGTTTGCTATTTGATATATCAAAAGTAGGCAAATAGCAGGGGCACACTGAGAAAAGAGAGGACGATAGGAAGCCAGGTGACACACATGCAACTACATTAGGAAGACATTGGTCTGTCTAAGCATCGGAACTTTAGCAATATTCCAATCAAATCTCAAAGCAAGCCACAGGAACATGGTTGCAACTTGGAAGACCCAAGGATTAAGTTATTGCTGAAATGAAATAGTTCCTCAGCATCGCTTTTGAATAGAAACAAAAAAGAGACAGTTTTTCAGCAGTTTGTGCTTGTACGAACATACCAAATTTGGGGAAAGGAAATGTTTGCCGAATATTTCTCGTTCTCGTCGCCGTATTCTAAATCTACATGCGTCTCTCTTATCATCCTCTGCTTAAGCATTGTGCCAGAATGGACACCTCGGCCAAACTCATTTCTAATTTCATGAAATATATGTGCTTGATTTCTAGAAGACGGACTGAAGTTGCTTCTAATGCTAAAAGTAAAGGAAAAGATGCTTCGTTCTTTTTTTCTTTTTTTTTTTCGGCGCTGAGGATGCTTCATTCAAGAACAAGCAAAGATTATTGTTAAGCACTCTGCATGTTATCCTTTTCTAAAAACAATCAAGACTTATTCATTATTCAGAAGAACAAGCATCATCCGCCTAACTTTATGTAAAATTTAGCAAAATTTATACCTGACCAAGCCAAAAATGTTCAGCCCAATAGATGAACGATGATCTCCTTCCTAGTATCTTCAATTCTAAAGGTAACATTTGCAAGCGAGTAACAAATAAGGCTAGAGTTACCACGTGTGAGACTTTGATGCCTAACTAAGTTTTTTGAAGAGTATGCAGACAAGATAATTGTCATCTCTCGAAAGAGACGTATACCTGCTCCTTTTATAGAGGTTAGAGGAGATCCTGTTTGGGCGTAATTGGTCCTCGATTTCCCTTTTCTTTTTTAAGTTACAGATTCATTTAATGTTCTTGCTATTGTGGTTTTTGGCAATCCTTTCCTTATACATATAATTTCCTCCTTTTGTAATTTTTTAGGTGATTCTTTCTTAATTAGGCTCGAATTCGATTGGGGTTGGTGGGATGAATTTCCATCCTTTCGGCGATTCTTTCCATGCTCGACTTGGGTCCAGCGGAGATTGATGAAGTCAGGATTCTTTTATTTCATGCATATGGGCTCTGTCAGGCCTCCTTTGGCTGTAGACTTATTTCGTACTTTGGGCTTGGATGCTACCCGAAGCCCCCCGAACCTCATCCCGCCATTTCTCTTTTATGGACCGAGGAGTATTTACCTATCAAATTATTCTGCTCACATACTTTCTAAAAATACTTACTTAGATATCGGAATCTCAATTATATGATGACTCTAGCCTTGTTTATTGCTTTCTCGTAGATGTCATCTTTGAGCTTGAAAATACCAAGAAGGAGAACATGGCACATTAGTTGGGGTGAACATTTTTGGCTTTACTAATACCAAACAGGCTTCTGTTTAATCAACTTAGGTCCACTTCGGAGTTGGACTTAAGATTAAAAAATATTTAGTAGCATCGGAAACAGTAGCTATTAGCCAGTTTACATTCTGGCATCATGTGATTCCAGTTTTGTCTGGCCAATTGTTTTGTCCCAGAAGCCACCGTTTGTGATACAATAGAGTATAAATGTAAATTTCAGAAAATTATAAGCCCAGAATATGTATTAAAATTTTGGAGTAGGACAACGGTCCTTAACTTCAGAAGAATATGAAAAAGTAGAAAACTAGAGAGTGGTCAAGATTCCTGGCCGACCATTTTGGCTGACTTTGATGCATGCCTTACCAACAAGATAAATGTAGGTTAAGATTAGTGTCTCGGACTATCTTGACATTCGCGTATCCGTCAGATCTGACACAGCCGAGATTGTCTGTAGCATTATGGCATCCCATGACCACATGACCCTCTTAATTTAAAGGATTGAATAGACTTTGTTCCATACCGGATCATTTATACTTTGCACTCTGATATATTATTTTTGATATATTAGACCCTTTAACTTACATATTTTTTCACTTTAAATCCTGCACCCAAATTACCCGTTAATTTAGATAGATTCCGTCAAAACGTGGAGTGCAATGTGTACATACGCCCAAACATCAAGGTGCAAAGTGTACATACGCCAAAAGATAAGAGGGTAATGTGTAAAAATTTTGACGGAATCCGTCTAAATTAACGGGTAATTTGGGTGTAGGGTCCAAAGTGAAAAAATATGTAAATTAAGGGGTCCAATGTGTCAAAAATAATCCATTGGGGTGCAAAGTGTAAATGACTCCAAAAATAAAAGGGCAAAGTGTATTTAACCCAAATTTAAATTGCTTTTTTTTTACCAAACTTTCACCCACGTTACATTTCTATATATCTATTCCTTTAGCTACAGTTTCTCCTCTAAAGGAGTATCCATATTGGAATAGAACCTAACTTTTTATCAATTCTCCAAAAAGTTTGAGTATACACTATTCAAATCGCCCGTATTTAGTAAACGCCCGAAAAGCTAGTGTAGAAACTTATCATTCACAACCTTCTATTTAAGTCACCGGTTTAATCAGGGTGTAATTGAATTCATGATCGTGCGCCAAAACCACAATGTCCCAAGTGTACCCTTTTACCACTAGGCTTATGGAGGTGAGTAAATAACCCTTTTTTTTTTAATCTAAATCACCCTTATTTGAAAAGAAAAAGAACAATAGTATAGGTCAAGGCATTTGAATATTGCTTATTTAGGTAAGGACAGTACAGTATGGATATTACAAGTTTGAAAAATGACTTTGGTGTTTCAAGTATGTAATACATGCTTTTGAGATACATATTACAAAAAGAGGGATAATTTAGAGAGCACAAAGTGTAATTTCTCTAAATGGCTTGTATACAAGAGGATTAAGGGCATGATATATGGTTTTCGAAACAAAAGAAAAGGAAAAGGGGGGGAAAATAAATCAACGGTGAGGCTATTCCTAGTGCTAACTCCATTTCTAAACCTCTACAAGGTTGTCTTTAAGACTTTTGATTATATATTCATAAGTACCCGAAGCAAAATGTTGGGTTTAGATATTTGAAATCATAATCAAGGGAACTCTGTGCCATTAAACAAATGTTCTATCCTAGAACAAAAAGGCGTCAGTAAGTTGCAATTTTCTCCAATCTAGACTACAGAATAATCTACAAAATCCTTCTGTAACGTTGTAGCCATGTCCCTGAACATTAAAGTTTCTCTAAATTCTTTCACATATTTTGTCTTTATTTGTTTTTGTATTTCCAAATGTTGATTACAACATAAAATAAAAGTAAGCACTCGATCATGTCATAAGATGATACTTTAGAGTTACATGAGAAATTAAACTAACTTTACTAAGAGCAAGGTACGTATTCCGAGTGACTCAAAGAAACTTAAGAAAAAATACGGTACCCCCTCGTTGCCAAAACTTTTGCAATTTGCAGGCTAAAATTCCAAGCTTGACACATTACATCCCAAGTTACTAAGAGCATTCATAGCAGCTTATTCAAATTTGGCTATCTACTTTAACCAAAAAACACACTTATCTATTTTAACTATCAACTTTTTAAAAACATCCACAGCAACTTTTCTATTTTAATCATCTATTTTTACTATTCTATTTAAATATTATTTTTCTAACATTTATATTTTTGAATCTTCGTTTTATTGTAATTGTCTTAGAGGAAGAAAAGAAAAAAAAGAAAGAAAAAAAAAGAGAAGGAGAATGTGAGAGCTGGAAGGAAGAAAAGAAAAGAGAAAAAAAAAAGAAAAAAAAAAAGAGAGATATATTAATATTTTAAAATAGTAAAGTGAATAGTGATTCTCTAAAAATAGAAAACCACCGTTCACATGTTAAATTTTTTTGTCAAAATTTGTTGTACTATATAAGCTACTATGGGGTGTTTTTTTTTTTTGGCTTTTTTGTTAAATTGGTTCTTTATTCTAACTAAAATGTTAGAATAGAGAACCCGCTAGAAATGCTCTAATAGAGTTACACTTTTCATCCTCCAACTATTACAACTTTTACAATTGACACTTTAAATTACCAAATATAATACACTTCTCTCCAGACAACCAATAATTTTTTTTGTACCCGTGTCACAATTTGCCATTTAAGATTCAAAAGCTACCTTACATCTATCACCCTTTTACGCCAAAAAACATTTGGATAGAAGTGATTTTACGCCAGAATAGAAAGTCCAGGTCTATGCAATGGTGCAGAACCTACCAAGATAAAATTGTGGGTTTTGGAGGAGGAGGAAAGGGAATGATCGGGAAGGAAACATATGAACATCAAACTCTATTCATCCAAGGCAAGACGGACTAGGTCTGAGGATTATTTTGACCCATGAAAACTGCTTGCATATATGGGTGCTTCAACAACTCTCTTAACAGATCCAAGAAGTCTTAACTGGATAAACAGCAAGAACAAAGCACAGACTTCTAATTATAAGAACAAGAAAGAAAAAACTATGGGTACAAACATTTGCATGTTCACTCTTATTGCATAACATCACATAATACATAGCTTAAGCTTGTTTCTTCTGCTATCCAACCCCCTCAAGACTGAGCCTCCACTTCATTACTTTCTATTAGTTTGAGAAAATTGTGGACAATTGTCTTGCCTTCGGTGCTTATAATGCTTTCTGGATGGAACTGAACCCCCTGCAATTTCAAATCATTTTGTTTATGGCAGTACTAAACTAAAGATAATTGCAGTAACTGAAAGAAAAAAGTCATTCCATAGAGAAGAATGAGAAAGGACACATTAGCAAGCCAAACACACTCAAGTTACTATCTTACGTTTCAATTTTTTGACCCCCACTTTTTTTCTCAAGACAACATCCCTGAAACAACCATATGGTTTTTGGGGGAAAATTAGAGAACATCCCATAAGGGACTACTTTGTGCTGTAGTAATTCTTGATATATAGTTGTTACTCAGAAACCACGCACACATGTCGGACAACTTAACTATGTTACATCTTATGCCTGTGCACATATTTTTATTTGATACCTTCCCCAGATGTCTACATACACATATCACATTTGATTTTCCAGCAGAGAAGTTATTCTAGTGTGGTCCCTAACAATTCACGTTCATGATGGTCTCTCTCAGCAGATTCCATTCACATTGCGTGTGGATTGAGATCAGCCATTCCCCTAATTTTGCAGAAAATATCATATCCATCAACATGGAAACAAATTCCAAAACTCCATGCTCAACTTTTCTCCAGTATAATATCCACCAAAATATCTAATCTTGATTCAGGATCTGAGATTTTAACCAAAAAAGGGTGCCTCACATACTTCAATTGGAATTACAGAGGTCAAACTCATAATGATGGAATATGGGGTTACAGAGGTGAAACTCATATTGATAATATGGGTGACAGAATACAATGATGATTCCTGTATGAATACTAAAAAACCTGCACAAGATTGAACCTAGGATCCCCCTCTGCACAACTACTCATGAAGAGAGGACCTGTCATTTGTTCCAAAGACCATTGGCAAGTTGATCTCATCAATGCTTTTCACGTATCCAAATAAGCTTAGGGGGTAGTAAAAGGAATCCACTATGACCCCATTTGTGTCATGGTGCTTGTATCCTCTAGCAAACTCATAAGGGAAGAGAATATGCGGGTTTTGCAAAGGGGTCCGCATATGGTGCAGGGCTCCTATTTTTTTTATTTTTTATTTTATGGTGCAGGGTTCCTTTGTTAAAACATATACTACTTCCTGTAACAATTAACTCCTAAAGGACGAGTGAGTACTTTGGAAGAGGGACATCAAGTAGCAGTCACCAAATGCGAACTTTGTACTCTTGACCAGATACCAACCTTTCATAGGTTCTGCTTCATATTAAACGTTACACTCATACCTAACCTAATCTTTGCCTGGAGGATAGACTCATGTTAATGAAGGTTTCTGTGAACGAGAACAAAGCATGCATTTGATAGGAGTCAACATTAGCCATGCTCAAGTGACAGATACATCTTGGGTGGTTGGAGAAAACTAATCTCCAAGGAAGCCTAAGGATAAGCTCAAGACATTTTGCCAATGGATACAAAGAGAAACTTATTAAGCAAGCCTTTGGTCTGGGTTTCAGGCCATCGTAGTTATTCAGCCTTGTGAGATTCTAATTTGGAATTGAGTTTGCAAGTTTTCTTCAACATGTGATCCTCTACAAGTTCTTTTCTTTCTCCCTCTCCTTTCCTTGTCTTTTCTACTTGTCTTAAGTTCCCTTCACCAATTCCACCTCATTCAAAGACTTTTTTTTTTTTTGATAAGTAAGCCAATCCTATTAGAAAAAGTGACAGCAGTACAAGGGACTATACCGAAATCACTTAGGCCAAACAAGCAACAAAACTAAAGAAAATCTTGAAAGTCAACAAAAGGGCAACCTAACACCGTATTAGCCCAAAAGAAAAGAGAAAGCAACAAAAATCCCTGCAACTTAACTAAAGACAAAGAACAATCTTCAAAACATCTATTGTTACGCTCCCTCTAAAGACACCACCAGATACAAGAGGGAATCATTCACCAAATAGCCTTAGCGAAAGGGTTGATAAGCTTCCTCTTTCAACTCCACAACACATCCACTACCTTCTCTAGCATAACCCAATAAAAGTTCACAATACTGAATACATGATTCCAAAACCCCTGTGCCAAAGGACAATGAAGAAGCACATGGTCAACCAATTCCCCATCACAACAGCAAAGATAGCACCAATCATCAATATACACACTTTTTCTTCGAAGATTATCAGTAGTAAGAATTCTCCCATGCATAGCCTCCCACACCAAGAAAGAGACCCTCATAGGGCATTTTGTCCTCCACGCCTCTCTCCAAGGGAAAGACAAGCTAATCCCACACGCAACGAGAGATTACATAGACTTAACCGAAAAGACCCCATTCTTTGAACCCATCCAAGACAACTTGTCTTCCTCTCCTCTCCTAAGCACCATCCCATGCAAAAGGGACAACAATGCAGAAAAATCCTCAAACTCCCAATCATTCGCTGATCTATGAAAGGGAACATCCCACTCGGCATGACCAACATTCCCCACCAAATAGTCCGCCACCGTAGCCTCCTTGCAGCGAGCAAACAAATAAACTACCGGGAACGCAATATACAATGGTCTATCGCCACACCAACAATCATGCCAAAAGCTTACCCTAACTCCACTTCCCACCAAAAATCTGATATGCTTACTAAAATCACTCCAACTTTTGCTAATGAATCTCCAAAGGCTAACACCGTGAGAACCACAAATCGAAAGAGTTTTCCAACCACCCGTTGAACACCCATATTTTTCAGCAATGACAACCTTCTAAAGCCTATCTCTTTTATTAGCATAATGCCAAAGCCACTTACTCAAGAGAGCCCTATTGAACACTTTAATGCTACGGAGCCCCAACCCCCATTTTGAAATGGAGCGCACACCATATCCCACTTCACAAGATGAAATTTGTGCGCATTCCCATCACTACCCCAAAGAAAGTCCCTCTAGATCTTCTCCAACTTATTTCCCACTGAAACTGGGATAAGAAACAAAGATAGACAATTAAGTCGGGAGACAAGAAAGTGCGGATTTAATGAGAGTTAACCTTCCACCCTTAGAAAGATACATGCACTTTCAACCCACTAACCTTCTCTCCATCCGTTCTAGGATCTCCATCCCAAATATGGATGCTCTTAAAACTAACCCCCAAAGGAAGACCAAGATATTTCATAGGCAACAAGGACACGCTATAGCCCAAAATGCACGCCAACTTCTGAACATTATCAACGCTACCAATAGGGATAACCTCAAACTTAGACAAATTGATTCTAAGACCCGAGACCGCCTCAAAGCACAAGAGAAGACATCTAAGACTTCGGAAATGGCTCACCTCCGCCTCACACATCACAAGGGTGTCATCTGCAAAAAGCAAGTGTGAAATACTCACACCCCCACTGGCTCCACCTCCCACCATAAAGCCCTCTAAACCACCATACTCAACCACTCTCCCCATCATGCGACTAAAAGCTTCCATGACAATCACAAATAAAAGGGGAGAAAGGAGATCACCTTGCCTCAAACCACGGAAGCTACTGAAAAAACCTTTTGGGTAGCCACTAATGATCACCAAAAACTTCACTGTCGATGTACAGAAAAAGATCCACCTACACCATTTCTCACCAAAACTGCACCTTCGGAAAAGGTACATAAGGAACTTTTAATTCACATGATCATAGGCTTTTTGAACATCCAACTTACATAGCATTCCAGGCACACCCGACCTCAACCTAGAATCAATACACTCATTGGCGATAAGCACAGAATCCAGAATTTATTTCTCCCTAACAAAGGCATTCTGTGAGGATGAAATAATCTTGCCCAACAGTGACTTTAGCCTATTAGCCAACACCTTGGCTAAGATCTTGTAAACACCTCTCACAAGGCTAATAGGGCGAAAATCCTTAAGATCAACCGTGCCCGGTTTCTTAGGGATGAGGACAATAAAAGAAGAGTTCAAACTCCTAACAAACTTCCCATCCCTAGCAAACTCGTTAAACATCAACAAAATATCACTCTTAATAATATCCCAACAAGCTTGAAAAAGTGTTAAGGGGGAAAGCCATCCGGACCCGAAGCCTTGTCTCCGTTGAGGCTTTGCACCACCCCAGACACCTCCTCCTCATCAAAAGGCCTTTTGATCCACTTCGCATCTTCCCCTGTGATACTATCAAACTCTAACCCATCCAAAGAGTGCTGCCAATCGAAGGGATCCAAATATAATGAGGAGTAGTAGTCCACAATCTTCTCTGAAATCCCCGCAGGATCCTCCACCACTTCCCCTTCCACTACCAAGCTAGAAATTGAATTAGTTCTCCTATTAGAATTTGCCACACTGTGAAAGGACTTAGTGCAATGATCTCCCTCCTTAAGCTTTGAATGGCTTAGAAAAAAAAAAAGACAGCTATGAATGAGCTTGAGTTTTTTATGCAATTAGTCTATACCCAAACAATTTTTATTTTTGATAAGCAAGTCAATCTTATTAGAAAAAGTGAAGATAGTACAAGGGACTATACCGAAATCACTAGTTCAAACAAGCAAGAAAACTAAGAAATCAGCAAAATCAGCAAAGGGGCATCTAACAACACATCAGCCCAACAGAAAAGAGAAAATAACATAGACCCTTGCAACTTGGCCAAGGACAAAGAACAACTATCAAAACATCTATTGTTCCCCTCCCTCCAAAGGCTCCACCAAATACAAGCGGGTATCAATCTCCAAATAGACTTAGCGAAGGGGTTAGTGAACTTCCTCTCCCAACTCCACAGCACATTCACCACTTTCTCAGGCATCACCCAATAATAATTAACAATACTAAGAACATGGTTCCAAAGCCCGCGTGCCATAGAGCAACGAAGAAGCAAATGGTCAACCGATTCTCGATCACACCGGCAAAGATAACACCAATCAGCAATATACACTCCCCTTCTCCGGAGATTATCAGTTGTAAGGATCCTCCCATGTGAAGCCTTCACACAAAGAATGAGACCCTCAATGGACATTTTGACCTCCACACTCCTTTCCAAGGAAAGGACAAACTAGTCCTACCTATAAGACTAAAATACATAGATCTCACCGAAAAAACCCCATCCTTAGAATCCTTCCAACACAACTTGTCTTCCTCTTCTCTCCTAAACACCATCCCATACAAAAGGGAAAAAAAGCTGAAAAATCCTCCAACTCCCAATCATTCACTGATCTAATAAAAACAACACTCCATGCCACAAACCCATTGTTCTCCACCAAACACTGCTCCACCGAAGCCTCCTTGCGGCGGGCCAACGAGAATACAACCGGAAACACACAAGACAATGGTCTGTTGCCCCACCACACATCATGCCAAAATCTGACCCTAACTCCATTACCCTTACGCACCAAAAATCTGATATGGTTACTAAAGACATCCCAACCTTTGCTAATGAATCTCCACAAACTAACACCATAGCGCCCCAACCACCCATCGAACACCCATATATAGCAACAATAACCACCCTCCAAAGCCTATCCCTCTCATGAGCAAAACGCCACAGCCACTTAGACAAAAGAGCCTTATTAAAAATAACAATACTATGGAGCCCCAAGTCCCAATTGAAAAGGAGAGCACACCAAGTCCCAATTCACAAAATGAAACTTATGCACATTACCATCACAACCCCAGAGGAATTCTCTCTGAATCTTCTTCAACCTAGTTGCCACCGCAACCGGTATAGGAAACAATGAAAGGAAATATATGGGAAGGCAAGATAGAGTAGATTTGATGAGAGTAAGTCTACCCCCTTTAGATAGATATAAGCGCTTCCAACCCGCCAACCTCCTCTCCATCTGTTCAAGAATCCCATCCCAAATATGAACACATTTGAAACTAACGCCCAAAGGAAGACCGAGATATTTCATAGGCAACAAGGACACAACATCCCAAGATACCAGCAAGCTCTTAAGTGTTGAGAACATTACCAATGGGAATAACCTCAGACTTAGAAAAGTTAATTCTAAGTCTAGAGACAGCCTCAAAACACAGAAGAAGACATCTAAGACTTTGAAAATGACTCACCTTCACCCCCCCCCCCCCCCCCCCCCCCCCCGCGGGGGGCCACCACCCACCTCCAAACCCTCCAAACCACCATGCTCCACCACTCTCCCCATCATGCGACTAAAGGCTTCCATAACAACGACAAACAAGAGGGGAGAGAGGGGATCCCTTTGCCGCAACCCACGGGAACTACTAAAAAAACCTTTTGGGTAACCATTGACAATCACCGAAAACTTCACTGAAGACACACAAAACAAGATCCACCTGCACCATTTTTCTCCAAATCCACATCTACGCAGCATGTACAAAAGAAACTTTGTTGAGATCCCACATTGCTTAGGAGAACCTAATTAGAAGACTTAATAAGAGGGCTTGGATAATTCTAACTTTAAGGCATGTCTTTTGATCTAGAACCCAGGTCCTCATCAAACTTCCAGTTAACGTGATCATAGGACTTCTGAACATTCAACTTACACAACATTCCAGGCACTCCCGACCTCAACCTGGAATCAATGCACTCTTTGGCAATAAGAACTTAATCCAAAAGCTGCCTACCTTTGACAAAAGCATTTTGCGAAGGTGAAATAATCTTCCCCAAAAGAGGCTTCAACCTATTGGCCAACACCTTGGCCAAAATCTTATACACACCCCCCACAAGACTAATAGGGCGAAAATCCTTAAGCTTAACTACTCTCGGCTTCTTGGGAATTAGGACAATGAAAGAGGAATTAAAACTCCGCACAAACTTCCCATCCCTAGCAAACTTATTAAACATCAACAAAACATCATCCTTAATAATCTCCCAACAAGCTTGAAAGAAAGCAAGGGAGAACCCATTTGGGCCTGAAGCTTTGCCACCATTAAGACTAAGCACCACCCCGGTCACCTCCTCCATATCAAAAGGTCTTTCGATCCACACCACTTCCTCCTCTGAAATGCAATCAAACTCTAACCCATCCAAAGAAGGACGCCACTCGAATGGTTCCGAGTATGAGGAAGAATAATACTCTACAATCTTCTCAAAAATCCCCGAAGGATCCTCCACCAATTCCCCCTCCACCACAAGCTAGAAATCGAGTTTGCTCTCCTGCTAGAATTAGCAACACTGGAAAAAATTTTGTGCATCGATCTCCCTACTTGAGCCAAAGGGCTCTAGACTTCTGCCTCCAGCAAACTTCCTCCAAATCAATCATATTGTTTAGCTTCCTAGAAATCTCCACCTTCCTATCCAATCCCACAACATATAGGCTACCCCCTCATCTAAACCATCCAAAGATGCAAGCTCATTCAAAAGAGCCAATTTCCGAATGTTCAAGACCCCAAACACTTCTCGATTCCACACTTTAAGATCCAACTTTGAGCATATATGTTTTAAAATTCAAGCAGCTTCCAACATACACACTCACCCATAAAATGTCTGAATAATTACAGATTTATTACAGCGTGTGAGACTAAATATTTAACTAAAACTTCAACTAGCATGTGCTGAAGAAGTAACTTTAGACATCATACATATGCAGTATTTTCCTGTGAAGATGTTATATTACAGTCATTTCTTAGGATGATATGGGTTATTTATATAACAATAATTCTAGACACATGGGGTCATTAAGGATCATTAGTCATCACCTGTTACTTGACCTATGGCGTCCTGGAAAGAAAAAAAAAAAGTACTGGACTCATGCATTCTAAAACTAGTGGATACTAAGGTCAAGGGCCCTTCATAAGAAGTTTCTTCTTTCATGTTCCATAAACAAATCATATGAGTCCTTTTTTCTTTTCCTATTGGGGTTCCAATTCTTGAAGAGCCTTGTTATGCTTCTTTTTCCCATTATAACTATTTTCACGCACACCAGGAATAAATGAAAGGAAAACGCAGCAAGGGTGTTGGAAAAACAATGAAAGGAAATTGCACAGTCAGACCGACACTACATTTCACATCTGATCATTCAACTTTGACCTCTGCAGCTAGAAGAAAAACTCCCCTTTTCTTTGTTACCTTTTGTACAAAAGAAAGCTAGAAATCCATTTGAAGTACCTCCCAAAGTGCAGAGGGGCATGATTTTCAAACAAATTTCTTATTTTCTTCACTAGCCAAAAGTAATGAAATACAAGGACACCTCATCCTCTCAGCCCAAAAGTTGGGATAGTAACTGCATAAGGTTGATTTGCCTACACCATTGGAGCTTTCAGCCTCATCAAATTCCTCAAAACAACAAAGTTATCTTCCCTTGCAAATAACAAGAGAAAGGAAGAAGAACATTTTACCTGTAGATGCTTATATTTCTTGTGACGAGCAGCCATGACTAGTCCATCCTCTGTCCATGCAGTAATCTGAAGTTCATCGCCAGGAAAACTTTCCCTCTCAACAACAAGGCTGTGATACCTACCCGCAGTGAATGGGCTGAAAAAAAGCCATTACATTGATCAAGATCTTCAGTAGCAAAATTTGATACAACAAGCACAAAACAAGCCATAACAGATAAATAGGCATCTTCCTTTGAGATTTAGGTGGTGTTTGAGTCCCAAAATTTTGGTCTAATAAAATAACTATAAAATAATCTCTTTCTCCTCGTCAAATCATCTCTTTCCATTACAATAAACATAAAAAATTCATTCAAATTATATATCTTTTTACTTTTTAACCAACTCCCACAAACCAAAATTCGGGCCATCCAAAATTTTGAATGCAAACACCACAATCAAAGGAAACAAGCAGCAATGATTGCAATAAAGGTAAATCTTTGATGGCTCCAAACCTTCATGGGACATAAAATCATCAAATTGACCTCTACTAGTCCGCACTTCAGTAAGCAAAATTAGACATTCTATGCATACTACAGTTAAAACATTTGTATACTTCATGAGAAAAAGCAATATACAGTGTAGAGTGAAATGGTGGCCCTAAGGGCATCCACATTTATCTCTCCAAGATGGCAATTATAAACTCTGGACAGCAGGGGAAACTCTTAAACCAAGCACAACACCTCCTAGTTCATTCATGATAGTCAACACTTGCAACTCTTTAGAAACACATACTAACACATTAACTGGTAGGAACCATTGCAGACCAGAGACAGTTTATCTTCTCAATTCAGTGCAAAAGACAAAGGGGACCAATATTACAAGTCATGAAACTTGATTAGCGTATAGGTTTCCACTACAAATTCTTTTCAAATCTAGTACAAAAAGTAAATAGCAAGTGATGTACATAATTCATGCACTCAAAACCACGTCGGTGGTATATCTTGAACCCAGAGAAAGTGGATCCATCTTGATGTTATTTCCACTGACAAAAAAAATTTCTCATTGGGTTATCTACGTACTAACTGTCTGTGTACATTTGCACTCAATTTATGACATAAAATTCAACCAATGGTACCACTCTTACCCTCACAAGTTCAAGGTCACAATTTTTTATTCCACCTTGTCACATACACCAGACTATGAAACAAATGTATTTAGTAAATGTTAAGCAGTATATGTCGAGAGCAAGATATTGCAAACAAAGGTGATTACATGTAAGCCACCATAATGAGCTGACAGACCCAAAAGTAAAGGAACTTCAAGCTGGTAGCTTCATATTAGGACACTGGTTTGGGGAAAGTTCCCTATCATCCAAGAGCTCAAGTACTAAATTGTATTTACTAATAAATACTTGGAACATATATACTGCTCCAAACCTAAAGGGTATTGATCACACATACAGTTAAGTCAACCAGTCTGCGGGAAATGACTGAAGTTATCATGTAATTCAAGTTCAAAAGAAGAAATGGAATTATTCTTGAAGAAATCAACCTTGATACCATGACAGATAGGAATCAAGAAAATGTATATTCAGAAGCAAAAAATAAGGCATAATGTCGAAAGAAGTATGCAGGTTGAAGAATACTATACACAGGAATAGAGTAAATACTTTGATAAGCCACTGAACAAGCTGTCTTCCTCCTCTTCATCATAGTATATGAGAGAACTCTTTCCATGCATGACACCACCAGGAGCACGGACAACCTTCCCTGCAATTGCACCAAACCGCAAGAGTGCATAAAAAGGAAATATGAAGCCTGCTGGCATCTTCCAGATGCCAGAGCCCTTCCTTCCATGGACTGAACCCCCTATGTCTCCCTTCTGAAAAGAGAGAGAAGCCAATACTTAAGGTTACAATGGAAATTGTTCGACTGGGCCAGAGGTACCTTAGGTACAAAGGCAAAAAGCCCACAAACACGTGAGGGTTCCACTAGAAACCCTAGAACAAATACGTTTTTTTTTTTTTTTTGGTATGTTAATTTCTATTTTACTGGTAGTTACATGTGCACTAGTGCCTTTTGAATGAAGCAGTGATCCAGTTTATCAGCCACAAACGAAAAATAGAAAATTCATGACACTGTTGAGTCCAATTTTCCATTTCAACAGAGCCACGCATCTTTTCAGCAAAACCACTTTCATTTCAGTAAGATATGTTCCCACTCAAGGTACTCAAAATTCAATCAGACATTCAGGTGAAGAAATACTACAAGGCTTAAGGATAAAGGACATCTAAGAAGACTCACCCCCAAAAGCTTCTCCAATGCACTGCAGACCCATACACACACCGAACAGAGGCACAGTAGGTCCAAGTTCCAGAACAGTTTGCAGTGATATTCCAGAATCTCGGGGGGCACCTATGAAACAAAAGTATGGTGCATAAAAGCTTAATGCGGATCATTCCTTTTGCCCCCTTTTCTGGACCTTGGCTTTCTATATTAAAACTAGCATATCCAACAAAATCTTACCTGGCCCTGGGGATATCAGGATTCCTCTTGGATTCATCCTACAATTGGCGCGAGTTACCAACATTATAACTTAGTCATAGTAGGTGAGATGTAAGCTTCCTCAGAAATCCTTCACCACCAAAAGTACCACAATGTACATGCATGGATAAACAAATAACAATATACATCCTTACCTCTTCAAGTCTTCCAAAGTTATTTCATCGTTGCGGTAAACTTCCAAGTCACATCCTAACTCACCCATATACTTCAGCAGGGAAAAAAAAAGGGATAAGACTAATGCTTCTAGTATCTAAACATAATCTATAATGAAAAAATTAAAACAGAATCATTGTGTAAATCTGCCAAAGAAAGAAATTCAAAAATAATACATTGTAACCACACTTCAAAGTAAATTGCCACTAAAAAATGAAAAGAACAAAAAGTCTCCCAAAAAAATAGCAGCATTTCAACAGGTTCAGGAGAGAGAGAAAGGTTAGCAGATTATGGACAAAAAGTGAAAATAGATACATGACTAGGTATATTTTCTTCCATTGTTATATGAACGATTGTAGGCAAGAACAAATTAGAGTTCGAGTTCTGTCCTTTTTTCCTTTTTTGTTTCCCATCCAAATTTCTCCCTATCTAATTTCTCTTGCCATCTCCTTTTTCAATTGATGAAAAGTAACAGGACCTCCACTAATCTCTCTGTTATTCCACAATCTTAATTTAATTGCAGTGGAAAAGGTAAAATATAACACAAAACTCCTATATACTTCTTTGAATCAAATTGTAAGAATAGCTCCATGGAGAAGAACAGTGTGAACAGAATTGCCACCTGTTCAAGTATAAACCAGAACAGAATTACCAAAAAGAACAGCTTGCCGGTTCATAAAGGCCACGAGGAATTAGAAACCACCAGCTACAATCATTCATTGAACCCCATCCAGCTGTTTTTGGGAACATCCTCCTGATTCAACTTCTTAGAATGGTGAAAAATACATACCAAGTGATTAGCCATAAATACTGCCTTTTGAAAGGGAACCACCAGTTTGACATAGAAGGCCAGAATCCATATAATGGCAACATCATTTTTCAAGCAATTTTTGGCATTGGGCTAAAAAAATTTGAAAATGGAAAACTTCAACGTTTTTGCTTATATGACTGAAAGAGATTCAAAGTAGCACTAATGCAACCTACATCAATCTGTTAAAAAAATCAATGTACCGTTGGCTGCAATGCATCAATCAAACGAAAAATACCATGCCTACAAAAGAAGAATCTCAGGCACAATAAATGAAAATCAGTCAACAAGTAAACAAATAAAATGCTTAGAAGGAAAACATCCCCTGAAAATTATTTCAGAATGTGTTTTTCCTTGAGGCTTATTTGAACCCTCATGACTACTCTCGATAGAGTATAGAGAGCAAAAATATATTCCCTCAACACTTTTTTCGACTGAAGAGCATCTTTAGTTGGTTGTCATTGGGATCTTAATGGTCCACAACATAAAAGAAGGCTCTCTCCATCAAAGAAGATACCAAGTTGGGTTGAGCAGAATATTCGTCCAGCAGTGGAGTATATTATAACGCCTAACAGATTTGAATCCAGTATTGGTAGTAGTGTCTCAGAATCCGACAAAAGAGGCCTTTACATGAGAGGTCGCAGTGCTGCAGTCATAAATTTTTGCCACACCTATAGATTGCCAGCACTCATCATTAGCGACAAATAACAGCCTCTATGTCAGCGGTATCGGATCTTGTAAATGTAATAACAGTATTACCTGTGTCGATATATGGCAAGATCATAGAAATAACCTATTACATAAGGCGACGGCCTCTCTATACATAAATATTAAAAGTCTTAATGAGGCATATTCTTAATACTGACTGTAAATCATACCTCCCCCAAAATTGTAAAATAAGTTTTCCTCGACTGCAGCAAACTCTTGCTCCTCCATGGCAATCAAAACTTCAGCAAAAACATTCTTTGATGGAGGTTAAACATTCCGTTTTAGAAATAAAGCAAAATGCCAACCTCTCCCCGGCCTACCATGCACCCCCTCCCTCCCAAATTAAGAAAGAAAAAGGATCCAGAAAAACTACCACACAAAATAAATTGTAGCCCGTTTAAGGAAGCTACACAGGAGCAAAGAAAGAAATGCGGATATTACAGACAAGATCTCGGAACCTATCAAACGAAATATAGCGTTGGTATCAACGATTGCATGCACAAGCAATTTGAACTTCTCTTCCTACATTTTCTTGGGAACCAAACAGCGAAATTGCATGCAAGCTGATCATCAAGAACAAACTATAACAAACAAAACTCACAAAAACAGCGAATTCAGGACGAACCTGGCAGAGGTTATAGGTGAAGCTGTCATAGTTGTCGATGACAATGACGGGGTTTTTGAACTTTTTTTTTGGAATGGAGGAGTTTGAGTTGGATTGGGCGGTGACGGCCGTCAATGAAGCTTTTGGGACGAACCCACTTTGCTCTTTCAGAAGGAAGGCCAGTGGGGAGGACACACAGTGGTGTTGGTGGGGAATTAGGCGAGGGCTTTGGAGGATTTTGGGAGAAAATGAGAGCTTTGATTGAACCAGACAAGCTTGAGATAGCAAAGAAGCAGCCATTGTCAGTCAAGTCTCCCTCTCTCTCTCTCTCTCTCTCTGTTTCGCTGCGTCTCTCTCTCGTTTCTCTTCGTGCGTCGGTTTGGAGAGGAGGGACAGAGACGTTATAGTACAGGCAGGCCGGGTGCTCGGTGGAGAGGGTTTCCTTAGACCCGGATCTTATGAGTTATGACGCCAACTGGATTTTTTTTTTGGGTAACTTTGCCAACTGGATTTCAGTTACACTATTTTGTCCAGGTTCGAAACTTTTAGAATGAATTTCCTCTCTCTTTATTTATATTTATATATATACACACAGTAAGGATGACTCTTCCAGGGAGGACCTTTTAAAACTTGTTTTTAGAGTAGATATTACCCATTTGAGTTCTCGATAATTATATTTTTAACATACTTATCTATTTATTTATTTATTGACCATTTAGTGCAACTTTTTAATAAAAATATTTGTCCTTATTTATTGACCATAATTATAATTTTCGACTGTGATCTCGCCTCTATCCATTCATGCCTCAATTAGGAAAAACATTTTGTGGTTTTGGATTCTACTTACAATTGATGTGAAACAACATTTGGATTCAATGGATTGTGCATTAAATTGATGGAATGTATAGTTAGATCTAACGATAAGGCTTTTAAAACTACAGCCTATATGAATTACAATAATTAAGACAAGAGCATGGATTTAGAAGATTGTGGTTCGGTTGTATTGGAGAGTCATATATATTTCCTCTCTCCAATGTTGTACATGCTTTTACTAAAGAGATTGGTGCATGAGAAAGACATATCTTAGACAACTTATAAGGAAAATAATGTCAAATTTTTTTTCACCAAAAATTAAAGACAGAAGTTGTCTGTTGCATAAAAACCTAACTTGTTTTTTATTTAGCACATGATAGCAACTACGTACTATGGTCAGTGGCGGAGGGAGGGAGCCCAAAACTTTTGAAAAGTGTCCCCTCCCTCTATGCCCTTATGCAATGATTTTAAAGAAATACCACTTGAATTCCGTAGAAATATTGAAAATTTTCCCTTTTCCTATACCATCTTTATAAGAAAATGGAAAAAATACACTCTTCAGAGGAGGATACAACTCTTTTAACATAAGCTAAACCTTCCCTTATCATGCCGCTCTCATAGTAATGGAGTGCGAAAGAGAAGAATAAAGAACAAGATGAGAATTTTCAGAAGGTTTTAAATTTATTATGTTCACTCGTACATCAATGGGTAAACGGGGTGCGAAATATCACCAAATTAGTAATATGGGATGCAAAGTGTCAGTATCCCAATAATGGGGGTAAAAAATATATTTTTTTTTCAAGGGATATAAAATATCACCATAAATCATGTGCATGACACATCCATGCTTTTCTGTCTAAAATGGCAGAAATCCTAACGTCGAGGGTGCAATATATAAGTACATGGTAGTTGGGGGATGAAATGTCAACAAATCAATTATATAAGGTGCAAAGTGCCAATACTATAATCGGTGGGCAAAAAATATATTTTCCCTAAGAAAATACACTTCGGCCCCTTAAAATTTTAAATATTTGTTATTATCATCTCGAAATTTTTTGTAATAATCTTATTTTTTCAGAAATCTAAAAACATAATTTTTTTTTATTAAAAAAAATCAATATTTAGCTTGAGTTTTAAAAAAATATAAGCTTTTTTTACAAACTCTTGAAATTTTCAACCCAAAAAGTATCTAAAATCCTAATCATATGTTTCCTAATACCCTTTTATGTATTGCTATAGATTTACCAAACTATATACTCTATGAAACTAAATAGTACCTAATTGTTAAGTCTAATTACACCACAAGTCTGTATGGTATTAACTTGTGAAAATCGGTTCTTGAAGAATTAAAATCGACAAATAAGTGCGTGTGATCATGAAATTTAGAAAAAACGATCCCTCCATTAGTCCTTACTGACATTATGGTACGTGCTTAGCTGACATTTATGAGTCTAATAATAACCAATCAAATTATAACGCTTACCACATGCACATCCAATCAATCCACATAGAAATAATTATGCCATATCAGCATCTAAAAATATATAAAAATGTAAAAACTTAAAAACAATACATAATAAAAACATTAAAAAAAATCGATAATTTTTTTAAAAAAAAATCTGAAAACAGTAAAATATTAAAAAAAAAAAACTGTGGGGGTGGTGACCCGTATCCCCACCACCACCGGACAGTTTTTTTTTTTTTTTTTAAATAAAGTTTTTATTTGTATTTTTAGTTTCAGTGTTCTCAGTTTTTTTATTTATAATTTTATTAAATTTTTGCTTTCAGTTTTATTTTTTCAGAATTTAATGCAATTTTTGTTTTCTATGTAATTTATATATATATGCATGAGAATGATATCTTACTTTTTGCTCTTGAGTAGAGTTATGCATGCGTAGCTTGAGTATGCCACCATAACCAAGATTTGACGCATCAGTTTCTATTATTTTAAATGCATGTGGAGATGCAATGCCTAAGCATGGTAAATGTTTAACATGCTTTTTTATTTGTTGTACTATTGTAGTATGTTGATCAGTCCAAGGTAAAGTGTTTTTCTTTAAACGGTTAAATAAAGGTTTGCATATTTTTCTTAAATCTTTATAGAATTCACCAATATAATTTAAGCTACCAAGAAATCGTTGAAGCTGTTGTTTATCAAGTATTTTGTCAGGAAATTTATCAGCAAATTCAATAGCATGTGATATTGGGGTAATGGTGCCTTGATAAATATTATGACCTAAAAATCTTATTTGAGCTTGAAATAATTTTATTTTAGGAGCAGAAACAACAAGACCATTTTATTCAATTATTTTTTGAAATTTATGTAAATGATACCAATGTTGTTTTATTGATTTAGAGAAAATTAAGACATCATCAATATAAACTAAAGCAAAAGAAGTATAGGGAGTAAAAATATCATTCATAATATTTTGAAATTCAGAGGGGCATTTTTTAAACCAAAGGGCATTACATTCCATTCAAAATGTCCAAAAGGAACAGTAAAAGCTATTTTATATATGTCTTGCTCAGCAATCTGTATTTGATAATATCCAGATTTCATATCAAATTTAGAAAATATACAAGCATCATGTAATCTATTAAGTAAATCTTTTTTATTAGGAAGAGGGTATCTTATCCATCTTAAAGCTTTATTTAAAGGTTTGTAATTAATAACAAGTGAGGGACACCACGTTCCTTTTCAGCATTATTCATGACATAAAAAGCGGCACACGACCAAGGAGATTTAGATGGTCGTATTAAACCTTTTTCTAATAAAGATTGAATTTCTTTTTTACAAATTTCTAAATATTCTTGATTCATTTGATTGGTCTAGCTTTTGTAGGTATATTCTTTTCGGAAAATCCTGGTTCATATGGAAGAGTAATGATATGCTGTTTTCTATTCCAAAAAGCATTAGGGACAGAAGAACAAATGGTTTTTTTTTCTTGCTGTATTGCTGAATTTCTTGTTGTAGTTTACTATTCGTAAGTTGGTCTTCTATTTGATGATATATAATTTCCTGTTGTAAAAATTGTAAATGTTTTCTTTTTCGATTTATTTTTGTTTGATTTAAGATATTAATTTCTTTAGATATAGAAATATTTTTTAAAGCTTGAATATCTCGAGTAAAAGGAGGATAATAGAATTTAAAAGTGACTTCATGACCTAAGACTTTAGAAGTGATTCCTTCTTCAGTAACAATAAAAGGATAAAGTAAAGATAAAAAAGGATTTCCAATATTACTTTAGAAGTTAAATTTTTAACTAATACAAAGGTGGTTTGAAAACAAAAACCATTATTACAAATATGTACATTCGGAATTTTATAATTAATAATCATCTTTTGACCATCGGCTTGAGATAATTTTTCTTTTGATTTTTCAAAATATTTAGAATCAATTAAACCTTCTTGAATACAATTTAAATCAGCACAGAGTCTATCAAAGCAATAGTAGTAAAAGAATAATCTTTAATACGAATGGTTATTTCAGAGTACCATTTTTGAAAAACAATTTTATCAATAATATTCAAGAAATGAGTCAGAGGGTATAACAGGAAGAGACTCTGAAGAAGTAGGTAAATCAAAAATTTGTAATGGTTGTTCATCCTTTTGGGTTTTAAGTAAACAAATTTCAGTGAGCAAATGATCAGTGATTTTTGTAAAATTGGTTTGTGTATTTTGTAATTGTTTTATTTCTTGTTTAAGTATTTGAATTTCACTTTGTAAGTCTTTTATAGTAGTAGGTTTAGTATTCGAAGAAGAAAATCGAGCTAGTATTTTGCTATAATCATAATGGGTATCTGGTATTATTATTGTGAATTAAGAAGAAGAAGGACAGAAATATTATTATGCATTTCTAATTCTCTCATTTTTAAAAGATAGGTTTGTTGTAAACTAGGGTCTTGGAGTTTTGAAATAATTTCTAATAATAATTGATCAGATTGTGATAACACTGATTGTTTTTTTTGACAGGTACAATTTTCTTCAAAACAGTTGCAAAGCTGAATTTTATCATTATCAGAAGAAGAACTTTCGTATGCAGAAGTAGTTGAAGAATTATTATCTGATACAGGTGTTTGATAAGAAGGATTTGTATTAAGAAATATTTTACATAGTTGAGCTTTTAGTTCAGGAGAAACATCTAATTCTTTTATTTTTTTTTAACATAACATTTATTACCAAAATGACCTGTTTTTCCACATTTCCAACAAGTAATATCTTTTTTCTTGGTTTTATGTTTAGATTTTTATGGGATGGAAAAGATTTCTTATATGGTTTATATTTTCCTTTAGATTTATACCAATGTTTATAATAATGTTTTTGATGTTTTGAAGGGGGTAAAGGAATAGAATAACCATACTGTTCACAGAAAAAGCCTAATTCTTTACGAGTTTGTTTTTTTCTCTATTTCTAAAGTTTTATTTAATTTCAAATAATTACAAATTAATAAACCAGTTCGATTAATAATATTTATCATTTCACCATAAGTATATTGATAATATAAAATAACACCTTGATCATTGGCTAAATTAATACGAACTTTTTGAGCAAAATAATAAGGTAAACTTGCTATTAATTTTTCTTTCCAATAAGCTTGATTACAATCATCACGCAATAAGACTTTTGATAAAAATACATCTTTATACCAACGAAAATCAGCCATAGTAGGACATTTAAGATTTAACAAAAAATCAGAAGACGCTCTTTATATATTCCTGGGTCACCAACAAAATTTTTTAATAGTATATAAAAAGTATTAACAGAATCAGGAATTTGTTGACCATTACTAAGAACAGGATTGCATCAGTATCGCGTTTTATTGCATCTTGAATAGTAGTACATTCAGCACTAGTTAAATATCTATCACACCAATGTTTTAATTGACCAGTAAAACCAGTTAGTATGCAATTAGTAGTTTGTTGTTCCGATCGATGATTATTTCATAAGACGTTAGCATACATAGCCATTTCGTTCATAATATTAAGATTTTCGTATTCAGATATACCATCAATATTCCATTCATAAATTTCATTGGCAAAATAAGAAGAAGTATGTAATAGATGTCGTTTTTCATATTGTAAATCAGGCGGTGTGAGTCTAGGATAATAATTTCGGGAATGTAAGCGATAATATTTTGCTTCATTTTTTGTAGGTTTGGTTTTAGAGCGATGCATTTTATTAATATTTAAATCTTCTTTTAATTGATATATATATATATATTATTTATATTTTTAATACATGTATCTAATTTAGATTGGCAGTGACATGGCCTATAATGCCACATCATCATTTTTTTCATTAGTGGTTTAACACCTAGAAACGAAAGGATTGATTATTTTTTTCCAAGTTTATGACCACAGGAGCTTATTTGTCTGAATTTAATACCACACGGACCCGTGGTGTAATTAGGTCTAATTATATAACATTAATTTGGTACAGATCTCAAAGATGATAATGCATGTCTTCGCACCGACGATGGTGTTACTTCACATTTTCTGCAACTTTTTTCTTCCCTAAATACCATGCTAAATACCGAATAAAAGTTTCACACAATTAATTCAAGAAAATTAAGATGTCTCCTCCACAACTAGACCTAACAAAACTAGAATCTGTCATTTGGCAGACTACCTCATTCGTAATGTGAGATCAGACAACCATGATCTTCATCATTTTAAAGGAAACACTTATCTACATAATGCATATCATTTTCGAGGGCTAGGCAAAATTTACTAGCACCACTCACTAGCTCAACATGACGATCCTACCACATACTTGATGTTGTATGTCATGCTCGCTAGCGTGATGCTATGTTTGCTGAAAGAAAAGAACTCAAAGATAATTATATTTGAACTCTTTAATCCCTTCCTCCAAACAAAAACCCATTAACTACAAATGGATTTCAAAATCAAACTTCGACCTAAGGCTACACTTAGGTTGAGGGCCTTGACTACCATGACACCTTTGCCCCCTTTGCTAAACTTGTTATGGTTAGGTGTGTTGTCACAGTTGCCTGCTAAGTACTGGTCCCTTCACAAGTTAGACGTCAATAATGCTTTTCTTCATAATGATCTCGATGATGAAGTTTACATGATGCCTCCTCTAGGATATTGTAGTAAGGGGGAGCAACGTGTTAGTCACTTTAAAAAGTTCCTTTAAAGCCTTAAGCAAGCCTCTCGTCATTGCTTTTCAAAACTCTCATCTGTTCTCCTCAATGCTAGTTTCCAATAGCCTTAGGCTGATCACTCACTTTATACTCACTCCAGAGGTGCATATTTTACTCTTATTATCATCTATGTTGACGATATTCTTTTGTTAGACAATGATTCCTCTCACATTCAGCATCTTAAAGATTTTCTTGGGCAACACTTCACAATTAAGGACCTCGAGGGTTTAATATACTTTCTCGGCCTTGATGTTGCTCGCTCTCCTTCCGACATATTCCTTAGTCAGCGGAAATACACTCTTATTATTCTTACCAACATGGGTCATCTTGGTGCTTGCCCTGCTCACAGGCCTATGGAGCAAAATCTCAAGCTCAAAGATGCGATGGTGATGACTTGCGGCATCATAGCTTGTATCACTGCCTTGTAGGATGACTCACTATCTCACTCTCACACAACTGGCTATTATTTTTTTCTGTCAATCTTCTCAACCAGCTCATGCATGTTCTGTGTCAACCACATTATGAAGTTGTCATTCTTATCTTACTCTACCTCAAATCCACTTCGAGCCAAAGTCTCTTTTTATCCTACCCAGAATACTTTGCAAGTCTTTACTTACACCGATTCCGACTGAGTCAGTTATTCGATTACCTGCTTCACATTACTTTTTTTTTTTTTTTCTATATCTTGCTTCACATTACTAAAAATTATATTTTTAATGAACGCACCAAACATATTGTAACGCCCCGCTTCTGTATTAACCTCTAAGCCCCCTTTATAAAAATAGAATGCTAATTAAAACAAGATTTCGATTGCAAAAATTACAACTTGTCTTATTAAAGTTATAAGGATTTATTATCTCCTTATTTAATAATCGAAAGAGAAATAGGCAATTCAGATTACCGCACTCAATAGAAAATAAAAAGAAAACAAAAGCAAATAAGTGAAGGTAACTTAGTATAAGAAAGCATATGATCAACATATGGTAATTACGTAGAAGCATTTGTGGTAACAACATTAGAAGCATTTTCTCAAAATAGATATAGAGATATCAAATGCGGTTAGCAATTAGTTAAAAATAACACAAAGTTAGAAGCATTTCCTTCGGGACTATTTTGTGATTTCTGTCCTTTCTGAAACATACTTAAGATAGAGCTAGCTGTGCTACATACCCCCAGTGGCCACCACTTGAACTACGGCAAGACCATGGTTGCTCGTCGTCCAGTGATTGGTACCATTACACTTCCCTATTCTCTTATCCATTTAATTGGGCAAGTCCATCATATAACTCAGTCATAAACAGCCAATGGTGGCATTGTATTTATCTCATAAATACAAATCAAAACCCATGCTTTAGCTTATATAAAGATGTTTAATGCAAGTATCATGGTCTCAATTAAAAAGATACCAATATAACAAGCAAGGCTTATAAAAATATTAAAAGTCTCCAACACAAGAAATTGTGGTGTAATTCTTTGGATTAAGGCAACCAAGAGGGGAGGTAAATTGGGTTTCAAAACTTTTTTTAAAACAAGCCCTCAGATATGTGTTTACTAGCTAAGAGTTCTATAAAGTGTATCTATTGTAACAAAAGATTAATCACAATTAACAATTAATGCAATTCCAAATATACAATCTATATTCAAACAAGAAACTTGTCACGTCTCGAACACTAGCCCGAAAGGGGCTAATGACAGTCGAGAGCACTCGCCATGACCAACACTCCAGCGCACTTAACTAATCATGCAGTGGAATTTTTTTTACTCGTTATTAATAATTTAGAAAGTATGAGTCACTTTTAGTTTCTAAAAATACTACTCTAAAATTTATTTTCCTATCGCTAGCTGCCATGTAGATCCTCATGCGTTCTTACGTAGCGTATGAATATGTAAGTAAATATATGCTAAGTAAAACATATACCTATACCACATAACATGCATAGGGAAACATTTAGAAATTAATTTTAGACAATAACTCAAGTAATAAGTTATGACTACATCATAGTTCAAAATATAAGTTACTTAGTTTAATTCATACAAAGTCTTAAGATAGTCTTGTAGCCTAAACAGGCCACGAGAACATCGCTAGGGAGGTTCACATAAATTTTTTTAAAAGTGGACTACATGTATTACGGTTCAGGGGAGGACACCCCTGTCAGCCTCCTCCTCTCGTTCTAGATTCTCCTCAGAAGTTTCTTCACCTGTGACACCATCTGAAATGATACAGTTGAAAATACTGAGTTGAATGATTTAGTAAGGGATGATTAATGAACTGAAATATGTGTGAGTTGAACATGATTATGAATGATATGTATACATGTAGTTCCAAAAGTAATGCATGCTTATACATAAGACTCTTGTACTCGAAAGTCAACTTAAAAGCATTTTCATCTTTGTTTGGGCTACGTCTATCTCTCCATTTACCCCTGAAGTCAGGATTGTGCGTTACCTTTGGAACTGTTCCCCTTTTCCTTGGGAACATGTCATTTGGTCGAGCTAGCTTTTGATGTGGCCATAGGCTTGATAGCTAAACACGACCTTAGAGCTCCATACCTTCTTGCATTCGTCCTTTAGTGTGGTTGCACATACCTCAAGGACTACCCTTCCTTTTCACATTCATCTTTTAGAGTGGGTGCCCTTAAGAGTTATCCATCCTTCTTGCATTCGTCTTTCGGAATGGACGCACCTTTCTTACTTAGGTACGGTACCGACCATATTATTTAGCCCCATAACATATCATAGCATAGCATAACATCTTATTTTCATTTGCATAAAATTTTCCTTTCTTCCTTTTGAGAAAATCAATGCAATGCTCATGGCGTGCTCAATGACAAATATTCATGCTGTGTATGATTCCAGTTTTTGAAAAATATAATATTTCATTTACCTTTATCTGCTCGAGCTTATGATGGTTCCTTGCCTACAAGTGAGCCATATTTCTCTTATACTTGTTATACTTTAACTAATTCTTAGTTTTCTTTAAGCCCAACACATATCAGTAGAAGAATATTTGATCATATACCAACAATTTCTTTGCAATAGTCCAAAAATAACTCTTTTTACTCATTCTTTAACTTTTCTATAGAAACCAATCTCAGTATACACTACATTAATGTTTCTTCTTTAATTCCAGTACCTTATAATTTATTCATCAAGTGGTTGTCCATTTAACTTTTTTTATCCTTTTACAAAACCCACATGGAATGAATTACAACACAATATAGCATGTTTCTAGCAATAATTAACTTAAAGATGTTCTGTACATTTCGTTTTTCTGCAGAATATTTCAAAAGCTTCCTACATCTCTTTTAACTTAATTAAATAACAGCATGTTCAAAACAATAATAACTCATATTTGTAGGCAAAATAGAAACTGCAAATAAGGTTTCTGCATAAATGAGAACTTTCCCAACCACTACATTTTACACTTTAAATTTTCAGCAACAAATTAGCATCTATACATCTTGTTTTCTAATATTTTATGGAGAATGTTTCTAAAGTTTAATAGCACCATTTTTACTAACATTAACGACAGTAATTTCAACAAAATAGTAACTTATAGCTCTCATAACAGTTCTTTGAAAATTTCCACCTAACAAAGTTAAGACAGATAACAAACAAAAACATATAAAATTCTTCAGAAACTAGAAATTTCCTTCAACACCACATTCCATTCTCAAATTTTTCCAGCAACAAAACCACCAACCTATGTTTTCTTACAACTTCTCTTCTATTTTTATGTTTGGCAATGATCAGTTCAACCATTACAACTACATCTTATCATTTTCAACTACAAAAGAATCGTGCATCCATCATTTAAGGACAACATGCGAGTCTGGAAAATTTTGGAACAGTGGATTACACAACAACCCACCAAGATATTCAAGCCTAATCTATTGCACTTTTCCATTTCTCGACCAAAATCAAGGTAGCACAAAATATAAATCTCCTCCAAATACAAATTTGCAGAGCCTCGCATGTAACATCAAAATTGGAATTCAACAACCAAATTGCAATGCCAAAACACATGCTCCTCTGGCTGAAATTTGCACTATAACCATAACCTGTGCTAAGTTTTCTTCCAACATTTTTCTTTTGACATTTCAATACCATATGAGACCTTGCATGCCCTTTTATCTTCACAAAAATCTAACAATTTCGACTAACACAAGCTCTAATCCTAACATGAAAGCAGAGTCTACACACTGATCTAACATGCAAGCCAACTAAAAATTTTGTGCAACAATAACCACCCCAAAATAGCTCACAACTTCCGTTCAGATGTTTCATCAAACACCTATAGCGTATCAACGTTTTTCCTTGAAGCTTTTAACTTAAAATCTGACCGTACATGACTGTCTTCCTAACTCCACCACTTAACCCAACATGCAAAGTGTAGAAAAGGTAAAAATAGAAACCCCAATAACTTCACAATGACATCCACGGTTCCCTAAAAAAAAGTTTAATCAAAATAGTAACCACCCTTACCTTTGCTAATCTTTTATTTTTTTCCTTGCCTTGGCTGGACCTTTAGCTGCTCCCTCTTTTTCTTCTTCTTCTTCATCATCTTCTTCTTCTCCTTTGCGTCCTTCTTTTCTTTGTATCCTGGATTGGTTCCTTTGAGTTCCCGCAACAATCTCTCTGCCTCTCTCTTATTTGACTCTTTGCCTCTCTATGTAAGGTGTGCAACAATAAACCAGAAAAATGGAGAGGGAAAGTGTCGTGGAAGGAAAGAAAACAAGGTGCTAGTGAAAGACTACTCTACCCCTAACTTAGCTAGTAACACCCACTTTGATTGGCTCAAATGTGCGACAAATTTCTTTTATCTCTTCCATTTCTTTAATTGTTCAACTTCATCTCCTATTGTTTCCATATTCCTATTTCTACTCTACACTTCCTTTAAGATATAACTCAGGCCCTCATCTTACAATTTATTTAACAATTGTATACTTCTTCCACGTATATATTAATTTCATGGTTCTACTCTTAGACAAATGAAATGAGTAGCATAATTGACACCAATAATGACATTCTTAGCTAGATACTAAGTAATTGCTTGAACAAGGAAGATTTAGCGCTATTAAATTCGCAAACAGATATAACATTTAATTATTAATAAAGATGAACAAAAAAGTGCTAAAGGAAACTTTCACCTTGGACATAGTTTTAAATCAAATCAAACCATACATTTCCTTTCTTAATTATTCAAGATAATGCAAAAACTTAAAGAGTCAAAAAGTAAAATTTAATGTCTAAACTAACATGGAAGGAAACCTAAACTGACCAATGCTACTAGTCTCTAAGTCGGGGTCTCACAAAACTAATAGCATAAGGTAAAGCGTTAAGGGAAGAGAAATAACCACATGATTTTTAGGTGGTTCGACAAACTCGCCTATGTCCACCCATCAAGCTGCTTCACCAAGCTTTGAGGTTTATCTTCTAAACTCCCTTCAACCAAGGGAATGATTTCCTTGTTAAAGTAAATAATCAAAATCAACATGATTTTATAAGCAGCGGAATTTAAAAAGTATGAACGTTTACCTCCTGCCATTATGCTCAGCACTTGAACAGAACCTCTAAACTAAAATAACAGTTATTAGCACAGAGAGAAAAGAAAATAACTGAGGCTCTTTCAACCTATGCCTATGCCTTTTAGAGTGTGTCATAGATGGTATACACAGGCCTCTATTTATAGGTTAGGTCAGGGACCCTCAATATGGTACAGATTTTGATTTGTTCCTTCCATCAAGGAATATATCAAATCAAAATCAATCAAATTGTAATCTTTATCAATTACAATAGAATCAAATTGTAATCATAATCAATTTGACACTGATTCCATAATCTTATTAATTTATACCATAATCTTTACTTATTTAAAAGATTATTCTCATATGTCAACTAGGTCACTTAAAAGGAAATATTCTAACATTCCTAACACTTGAACTTGAGAATATCCTCTTCAAGCTTCAAGAATGAGTTAGAGAACAAACCTCTCCAAACTCTTTTTTTCGATGAACAACCCTCAATGAAAGGCAACAAGGGAATCCCTCTCATATGAGTAGGAGTGGATGAATGAAGTTACTCCAAAAAGATGTCTCATCCAAGTCTTAATTCCCTTCTGTAATTCTTCAGCTTATCGACCAAAGGGCAAAGAAATACATCTATATCATTCCTCAGTGACTTTCAATTCGGGATCAAAAGAGTAATCATTGAAAATGAGACCTTCATACACCTCAGGGGGTAAATTATAAGGAAACACAACAACGTGTCATATACTATACACATTGTTTATGTTTCCGAATGGATTGAACTCGTCCGAAGCAAGACCATACTCATTGCTCATACATTTGGTAAGACTATTAATGTGAGATCAAAACTAGAAAACTTACTGAAATTAAAGATAAACGTTGCTAAGATTTCGTAGATTTTAGTATATATATCAAAAGATCAAGTTATTTTCTCACTTGAACTTCAACTATTTGTGGGCTACTGTTGACAAAAAATGCCCGAATTACTTTATATATATACCATACTCACAATTATAACTTTCTTAAATTAGCACTTTCATGTCTCAAAAATCTCTTTATGTGCCAAGTACTCGACCTGAAACGTCTAAAAGAGAAAAAAAAAGAATATACAGCAATACCTACGGTAGAGGACATAGTTCTTTTCTTTGTCTGCAACCATTTGTATGCTTTTTGTTTTTGTTGCCATTTGCAGATTAGATCACCGCAATGACACAACTATTATTTTGCTTACAAAAAAATAATCGTGAGCAGCAGCTATTTTGGGAGCTAGAACACAACATTTTCACTTATTGTAGTATTAACTTGGTATTGTTATTAATCATGCTTTGTTTTAATACGGATGCTTGAATGAGTTCATGGTTTTAGATTTATATTTTCACTTTTCTAATGCTTAACTTGTGTTTGTTTTGTAGACAGAAATGAGGGTTTTCAACCTTTTCCTTCTAAGTTTCCTAGCGGATAGGGTCAACTTTCCAAGAGATGTCACAAGCCTTCCTCTTGCTCATCTCTCCGCCCTCTCGCACATCTTCTGATCATAAGTAAGAAACTTTGATTTTAGGTGTTGTTTGTATGAGTTTACTAGAGGGAGGGAGGGAGGAGGGAGGGAGGGAGGAGGGAGGGAGGGAGGGAGGGAGGGAGGGAGGGAGGGAGAGAGAGAGAGAGAGAGAGAGAGAGAGAGAGAGAGAGAGCTGGGTAGAGGTTTTTAGAACCTATAAATTTATGAAGCCCATTTTATTAACTTTGGCCTAGTTCCTTTCTATGTCCTGCAAAGGACGTTGTTGATTTCTTTGTCTACAACCATTTGCATGATTTCTGTGTCTGCAACATTTGCAGATTAGATCACCATAACGCCACAACTATTGTTTTGCTTAAAAGAAAATCATGAGCAGCAACCATTTTGGGAGCTAGAATATGCAGCATTTTCACTTATTGCAGTATTAACTTGGTCTTGTTATTCGTCATGTTTTGATTTTATATTGATGCTGTAATAGGTTCATGGTTTTGAATTTACATTTTTATTTTTTAAATGCTTTATGTTTCTTTTTTAGAAAGAAACGAAGGTTTACATCTTTTTCCGTACTAAATTTCCTAGCTAATGGGTCATCTTTGCAAGAGACGTCCCAAGCCTTCCTCTTGCCATCTCTCCTTCATGTCACTCATCTTCTGATCACAAGTAAGAAACTTTGGTAATCTTACTTTGGTTTTAGGTGTTGTTTGTATGAGTTTGCTAATGAGGTAGAAATTTGTGAAACTCATTTTATTAACCTATTGGGTTTTTTTTTTTGTGTGTGTATTTTTCATGTGCTTGTACGTCTTTGAAAGATGGTACAACCGTCTTCTACCACACTTCTCATAATTCGTGTTTTTCATTATGTATTTTCTTTCTAGTTTTATTGAGCTCAGTGAACTATCTGTTAGGTTATTGCTACTCAACTTCGCATGACTTCATGAATAATAGTGAACCCATTAGTTTGGAACTGTATCCGAAAACTACATATTTGCCGTGTCCAAGACATTAGAGAAAAACTTGATATATAGAATGATAGGAAGTCTTGAAAAAACCATTTTATTGGAAGATTGAGATCATGTCAGTCTTTTGGAAAGAACAAGCAAGCAATAAAAAATAATAAACATGTAAATCACGTAGTTACGAATTTATAAACATGTGTAATAAACTTATAAGTCAGTCTTTTGCTATTTTAAAAAAAGAAAAAAAAATAGATGCAAAACCTATACAACATGTCATATACACTAATAATTTAATCATGTGAACATAAACCTGATAATAGTTATTGCAGATTAATATTCTCTAATATTGGACCTCTTTAAATGAGCGTTAGAGTTACAATGGAATCTATGAGTCCATTGTCATTAGAAGTAGCTTTTTCTTTCCAGCCTTAATTTGGTTCCTAAAATGGGCCTCCTTAGTACTTAGCCTATTCAACACATAATGCTCATTTAAAAGTATTTTCTTCCCTTTATGTTAGCCTCTAACTTTTGTCATCGTCTACCTGTTTCTCTTTATATCATTTCATGTCTATGACTATATCTTTTGTGGTAAATACACGTTTAAGTCTATGGATCAAAGAGGAATGATGCAACACCTTCCTAGGAATTTGCTTGTGTGAGTCGACATTGAATTTCCATCGAGATACACCACATACCAGACATTTGTCCAACTCACTGTTTTCCTCTAAAACAAAACATAATCATTATAACATGCATGAATCTTATCATAACTAAACCCAAGACTCTTTCGTAATTGTTTACCTCGTAATAGGATTTTAGTAATGCTTCCCACACTGGCAAAACCTTTTAATCAGCTGTAACACCTTATCAAACTCCTTAATCGACAACTTATTCTCTAACTTCACATGCAAAGTTCTAACTGTAAATGACATCTTACTAAACTTGCTACATCCAAGATATAACTCACACTCTACCCCTTCCTATACTTATTAAAGGTATCGAAGTTTCGTGCCCTAGAGGGGGGTTTCCTATTCATATCATTCTCCCTAAATATCCCTACGACACCTTCTAGTCCAGCACAGACCTTCCATCTCACAAAAGTTATCTCCCTATGAGTTCTCATCCTCAAGTTGTATGCTTGCTCCATACTTTTGATTCAGATTTGTAGATAATTGAAATCTCTCCTCGTGAAATACCAATAACTTATAATTAGGATCAAGCCCATTAATTTATAGATGATTCTCCATCCCCACCAACCCTTGAAACACTACTTTTTTGCACTTTCGACACAGACATTTGATCTAGTCCCGAGAGTCTACACAATTAGTAGTCATAGCAACAAACCCACAAACCCCTTCGGAATATTCATTACCGCACCAAATATAAGGGCCACCTGCAGGACCATTTTTGAATTTGTTATCTCTATTTCAAAACCATTTTGAGCTGTATTACAAATTTTCTAAAGTTGTAAGGATTGTTCAGCTGACAATGACCCCGACCTACCGACAACATAAGGGCCATCTACACAAGCATTATCAGAAGTATTCTAAAACGGGCAACGTTGATCTAAGTGATTTTTATTAAAAAAATATACAAATGGCAAGGTCGAGTGGGTGTCCGACATTGCAAGAAATTTTTTTGTTAGTATATAAATTAATAATTAAATATCAAGTATTACTCCTATTGTTGCATAATTTTACTTTTTATGAGTAAAGTCATAGTTAGCCCCGAATGTTTGGGCAAAAATCAAGTTGCTACCCTATTTTTCAATCCAACAATTTGAGACCTGTATCTTTCAAAACCTGTCAATCTTTGCTCCTTGTCTAAATTCATCATCAAATGAAACGGTTTTTCATCCACGTGCGTCACACGTGCCTCTATTCCACCTGAAATGACAAAACTGCCGTTGATAAGTGATTGGCGGGTGACCTCAATGTCCTTGCTATGTTTGTGCCTAGACGAAGACCAAATTAATGAAGAAACCTGCTTTGTCTTGCCCTAGACGAAGAAGGGAAGAAAAAATCCCCAAATAAGTGCTGTTGTACCCTTTGTAGAAGCCCGAAAGAGAATTCAATTCGGCAAAACTTGTTCTGTCGTGCCCTCTGTAGAATCCTATTCAGTTCGGTAAGATCAAAACCATTTGGAAGGCAAAATCCAAAATAAGTTCTGCCATGCCCTAGATGAAGACCGAATCCAATCTGAAGGAGAAGAAGACTCAACGGTAAGCCCATATAGCTTTCGACCCTCATTTGATGCGTCCAGCTGTACATGTAATGGTGATTGTTGGAATGTTTGAAACAACTGTTGGGATTTTGGGGATTGAGATTACAATTGCATAGCAACTGTTGGAAGTTTCATTTAGTAGGTGTTTTAGATGTTTAATGTTGTGGAATGTGATGTTGGATTGATATTTATAGGCGTTTTAGGTGGTCCAAAAGTGATTGGGACAATTCTATATAATATATTTCAATCTGTTATTTTGTGGCCGACAACATGTGGTCCCTGGTTCATTGACTAAAATTTATTGTTTTGTTAGCACGTGTAGGTTCTTACAAGTCTTCTTCTATAAAGCACATGGGTCTTAGTTTAAACAACATATTTTTTTTTGTTACTCACTCAGTCTGCACTTTCTCACAAACTGTTGCATGTATGGCTCACTAAAATATCCCTTTGAGACTCACTAAAATAATTCATGTTAAAGCTTTGTGGGGAGATTCAAGGAATTTCTTTAGGGAGATCATTTTTCTTGAGAGGGATGTTAGTGGGGTAGATGAATGCCCACATAATCTGTAAGTCGGCGTCTAATATCTCATCTCTTGAACGGGCAGACTAGGAAGAATAAATATTCTTATTCCTCTTTAATGTACGGACAAGCTTCATTTTGTACACTTCTCAGGTGTTTATTAGTCTAATCTCATGAGTTACGTGTTCAAGTTGCTTTTAGTGTACCTAAAAACTGAAAACCTTGTGCTTTGATCAGGAAATTTCAGCCCCTTGTTTTTATTTATGATAGAGAGAGAAAAAAAAATAAAAGAATTAGAAAAAAGTTCAGCCTTTTATCGTTACTATTCCATAACTCTTATTAGGTTTGACTTTTGCATATTCTTTCACATATCGTAAAGATAGCTTTGTCATTAATTTTGTCGATGTTCCTATTGCTTGTTAATATGTAATCTCAAGTGCTCTAACTAGTTTAATACTAAATATGATCAGTACTGTTCATCATTGTCACCATCAGTGTCATAATCCTTTGTTATGTGGAGTAGGTGGTGGTTGCTTTTATGTTAGTTGGGAAAAAGATTGAGATACTCGTAACAGAAATAGTCCTGAATGAATATAAGATTCTTTATGGAGGGAGATGAGCAGGTCATATAATAGAAAGTTCCAAGTTGAAAGAGTAGTCATACGAGTTTGAGTGGATGGAAAATGTGTCATAAATGATACTTGTTTCCCTCTTTCAATGGACCACTTTATGTTCCCAATCTAAGTATATGATAATCGATGATAGACAATGCTTTATTGTAAAGGGTGGACCCTGGTGTTTTTGAACCGAAAATAAAATTTTTAAAAAGGCATACAAAAGAAAACTTTTTCTCTTAGCTAATTTTGTTACTTGAGCATATTTGTCTTTTTTTCCTTATTCTGTCTAAATCTTAGGGTAACTTGTCGGAGATATTTGTTATCTAGTCCAAGATGGTGGGCTCTTACCAAGTTTTATATTACTTTCTTGACATTCTCCTTTCACTTCTCCAGTCATTTGGTTGTCGAGACATCATAAGAAATCAGTGACGTGTCTTACGCAGATTATTTTCATGTTGAGGTATAACTATATTCTCAGCCTTTGGATGCAAGTCTTAAACAGGCTAGGATATAATAGATTCATTTCTCATTTACCTTGTTACTGCTACTATTCAGAAAATAATGGTATGTGGAGCTATATTATTGTGATGTGATTGCCTGGTCTCTGAGGTACTTCACATTATCTGTACCTTGAATCCTAGTAAAAGTACAATAGAGTTTTACCTCTTTATTGGTTTATTTAGTTTGTTTCTAAAACCTTATGATTCTGATCCTGCTTCAAGGATAGCTGCATTCTATTTTGGTCGATCTTATGAGGGCAGAATGTTTTGCACCTAGATGTATGGAGAGAGATGCTAAAAGGGCCATAAAACTCGGTACTTAATCGACTCATTCTGCTACAAATTAAAATGTCACAAGTATTGATGGTTTCAACATGGAGCTACTAATTGTTATTAATGTAAATAATATACAATCATAAGTCCTCCATTTCAGGGTTAAAAGTCTTACAACGATCTAGTATAAGTTCATTTCTTGAAAGAGAGGCGGTTCTTGACATGTATCTTATAGTTTTGTAAAGGTTGGACTTTATTGATATTGAAAACATAGGGGCAGATTTGGATATAGAGGTGGTTCTCCTCATTTAATCAACAACCTTTTCATACTAGTGGAATAGAATGCCCAATATCTATCATCTCATTATGTTATGCTCTGATTGTGGCTGGTCCTAATGTCATCAGATTCTTTTGTGTTTAAGGTCCACTATGGGGGCAGATTTGACAGGTCGAATGGTGGGTGCGTATATGTTGATGGAAAGATAGCTATGCACCCAGATCCTTACGACTGCGACTGCCTATCCAACATAGAGGTAGAAGTAGTTGTCAAAGAATATGGGTATAAACATGGTGATCTATTGTTCTACCTGGAGCCAGAGAAGACCCTCTCTGATGGGCTGCAAATTATCTCAGGGGACCCGAATGTACTTCAGATGGTGGCTGCACACGGTGGTAAAGAAATCATTGTCATATACATTTTCAGTTTCGAGGCTGTACCTATAGTTGACCCGGTGGATGACATTGATGAAGAACGTGAGAGGCGCCGTCTTGGGATTGGAACAAAGTGGTGGGATGAAGCACTTAATAGCGATGATGACCTCTATGACGTGAATGTCATTGTCAATGATAATGCCGAGGCTGTTACATAAGAAAAAGATGTGAATATGAGTCTTTCATCTGTTGACATTGGTGGTCCCTCTTTTGAGCTGGGTGGACAATCATTTGAGGTTGGTGGACCTTCTGGTAGGTCATATGAGGACACAGAAGCTGCAGATGTGGAGGCCGAACGTCTCACAGCAGACTTAAGTGATTTTGTCACACCTCCTCCATCGCCTGATGGTAAAGATGACGGTAAGCAGTGAATTCACTTATTGTAACTTGTATTGATTACTTTGGATTTTGCAACATGTTATTGTTATTTATTAACTTGACTTTGTACTTTGACGTTGCAGGATATATGCAGATATGATACCATCTGATATACTTGTCTCCCTGCCGCACATTGATGATGAGGTTAGTGGGCCCTCCCGTTCTACACCTGAGTTCGTTGAACGTAACTTGGGCTCAGTAACCCTTGTTAAAGGGATGAAGCTCCTGTTTGCTGCATTGTTTAAAGAGGCCGTGAAGGAGGCAAATATTGCTATAAGGAAGGACATCCGCTTTCATAAAAATATTGGCGATAAGGTGGTGATTGTTTGTAGGGCAAAGAAGTGCAAGTACAAAGTTTATGGTAGGAAGAAACCAAGTGAAATAACCTTTGGGATCAGATATTTAGCCTCAATATAGATGTCCTAGAAGATATAGGCTTTCGCAGATTAACTTTAGATGGATCGCCAAAAAGATGATAGACCAGATAAAGAACCAACCTAATATGTCTGTATATGTTATCTACGATGAGGCTAAACAGAAGTGGTAGTGCGAGACAAGGTGGCATAAATGTTATCGAGTAAAGAAGAGGGCTTTAGAGCAGATCTATGGAACTCATAAGGAATAATATGGGAGGGTTTGAGACTATTGTGCACAGTAAGGGATACTAATCGGGGGTGTTGTTTGATAGTAATGACGGACCGAATTACCAGAGCTTTAAGGAGGGTCGTAGGCCCTTATTTGTTTGGACGGTTGTTTCTTGAAGGGTGAATTCAAGGGGTAACTTTTGAGTGCAATTGTGTGGGATGCAAACAACAACATGTATCCCATTGCATTTGCAATTGTTGAGGCCAAATTGAAGGACAGTTGGATTTGGTTTTTAGAGACATTACTTGGTGATCTTGGGGCTGCTCCTTAGGGTAGTTGGACCTTCATCTCAGATCTACAAAAGGTCATTCTATATCTTTTTTAGTTTCACTAGATACAGTTTTTCCCATTATATACGTCATTATATCTTCTGATTGTTTGTGCAGGGTCTTGTTCCAGCATTTGATGTAGGAATGCCCTAGGCAAATCATCAATTTTGTGTGCGGCACCTTTATGCGAACTTCAGGGATGCTGGTCATCGTAGAGTAGCACTCAAGGATAAACTATAGAGAGCAGCTACAACATATACAAAGTCCAAGTTCAATAAGAAAATCGATGAACTGAAGGCGTTAAATCCTGACGTGCACGAGTACCTAAGGAAAATTGACCCAAGTGTCTGGTCACACACACAAAAAGTGATTTGTGGTGAACAACTGTTATGTTTCAACTCATAGAAGCATAAGACAGGCCAATTATATCCATGGTTGAGATGATACGGAAGAAGCTGATGAGGAGGTATCAGCTTAAGAGGGAGGGGATAAGGAATTGTACTAGTAGATTGTGCCCATGGGCAGTGGAGAAACTGGAGTCTATAGGTGAGGAGGCAAGCCACTACCTCCCTACTTATGCTAGGGATGGTTATTTCGATATGGAGTGTCCTTTGAAGTAGTATGTAGTAAACGTTCAGAGATAGACATGTTCTTGTTGGAGGTGGGATCTTACTGGGATCCCGTGTCCACACGGGTTCGCTGTTATCATCTACGATGGCAGAAATTCAGAAGACTTCGTTGGCTGGTTTTATACCACTAAGGACTATTGGAAGGCATATGCCTTTATCATTTATCTGGTTCCATCTAAGGACCAATGGCTCCGTACTGCGTATAAGGTGATGGAACCTATGCCATCAAGGGCTCAACCTAGTTGACCTAGAAAACTCCGGAAACAGGGATCGGATAAGCATATACCCTCTGGTAGGATTCCGAGGCGACAAATTGGGATCTTATGCTCTGAGTGTATAGAGATGTGTCACAACAAAAGGACTTGTCCACACCTAAATAGAAGGAAAGCATCACGAAGAGTTCCAAGTATCGCGGCTGCACCGGATGCACCATTTACTAATGGAGCTCCACCATCATATTCGACCCCAAGTACCCGCAGCACTAGACAGGTTAATGTGATTCCATTTTCAGATTCTGTATATTGAAAATGTATCTGATTTTTTTGTAATATGTTTATACAAACCATTTGGGTACCACATTTACATGATGAAACTCCCTCCCAATCTACCCCAAGTATACGGAGAACATGGAAGGTAAGCATTGGTATAGATTTTCATATGATTTGTCAAACATTTTGCTATTTTTTTGACTTTTACACCTCTGGTTTTACGGATTATTTTAGACCTAAGGAGGACCACAAATACGTGATGAAACTCCTTCTTAATCTATCCCAAGTACACAGAGAACACGGAAGGTAAGCATTGGTACATATTTTCATATGATTTGTCAAAAGGTTTGCTATTTTTCTGACTTTTACATGACCGGTTTTACTGATTATTTTGAACCCAACAGGGACCACAAATATGTGATGAACATCTATCACAATCTACCCCAAGTACCCATAGCACTAGACATGTGAGTATTATAGTTTGATGCATTTTTAGAAACATAAGCCACTTACCAACTGTTACTTATAGACTTTTCGTGGTTACCTTAGACCGTGCAGATACCACAGTTGTGTGATGAAGAAACTCCATCGCAATCTAGCGGCCAGCCACTTAGTGTACCTGTATGACAGCTAACATATTTCATATATTTTTAGTCCATTTAAATTAACATCAAGGATACATCTATCTGTTTTAAAAATTATATTGCTAAGCGTAGCTTACAAGAAGCCGACGACTATCACAGCTACTGTCTGGGATTGTCAAAGTTAATGATAATGCACTAGCAGTAGTCAGAGTAAGTCAGATACACATTTGATAGAGGGACTATTAACTAAGTTGGTTTTTCCAGGCATCAAGAAAGAAAACGGCTCGAGCTCCAACTCCATACAAGGAGGCCCAGCTACGGAGTCAATGGAGACGCATCCCGCTAGGAAGAATACAAAACACCATCTACCAGAAGTACTCTAGCTGCAACGAGGATTGCTTCTAGCATACAGATGCGGAGCTCAAGTAGATTGCAAAGATTCCGGTCGCAAGGCGGCTCTACAAGCACACTTATGGTAATCGACCTAACAGCTCCAAAAATAGGGGAAGGTGTAAGGTGCTCTTGGGGGCCCCTGGTCGAGGAGGTGTTCAGTTTCGAGTTTGCAGCCTCTTCTGGGCATTGGATCATCAGACAAGGGTAAAGCTCCAGTTACAGAGTGTAAGGGAGCAAAAGACAAAGGGAAAAAACCTCGTTGGCAGATATAGGACCTTATTGGGTACGTGATAGACTGTTGGATGTTATGTTTATTTTGTTAGGAATGTAATAGTCGAATTTGGATGTAAATGACAGCTATTTATTTGGGATGTTAGTTGGTTGAATTTGCACTGGATTTTGTTGTGTTGCATGTACAGGGAAGCTATGGGTGCCATTTTTGGATAAATGTATGTGAGCACTTGGATTTTGTTGTGTTGGATGTAAATGGCAGCTGTATGTGCCATTTTTTGAATAGATGTACGTTGGCACTTGGTTCTTTATTAAGTGATCAGGATACTTTCCATGTGTGAAACTTATTGTGAATATCATATCAAACTGTCAAAAGTGATTTGGCATTGAATTATCAAATTGTTAATCAGGTACCCATTATTGTATATAGTTAATAAATTGGTAGATAGTTAATCATGTACCCATTACAGAAACTGATGACACGTTTACAATACGAGATATACATAACCAGACATGAGACTAGCAGGGCTACAAATTTAGTTGGCTATTGACCAACAAAATGAACAAACAAAACCCACTGGTAGCATCGATTTTGTCATGAATTTGGACATTTAAATAAACACCTCATGCGGCTAACATGAGCTTTGAAGGAGTACACAACCCGGTACTGAATATATGAGCAGCCAAAATTCCAAAAATAAGAAACAAGCAAAATGCTAAAGCAGCCCTATAACCACTGATCTTAACATCTGAAACCCTTCTCTCCACCTCAATCTCTAGCCGATGTTGCGCGATCATAGCATCAATTTTGGCTCGATTTTGGATATTCAAATTCTCAATTTCTATGCGATGCTGCTTGGACATATTTACAATCTCTACTTGATGTTGCTCAGTCATGCAACAATGACTTCTGTTTGATGTCGGAGCTCTCTCTCAATTTGATTCCCAAGCAGACTGTTCTCCAAGTGACTGCGCATGCATTGCTCGAAGTTGCCGAATAACCCTTCGTCCATACGAACACATCTTAGGATCTCTCCATGCAAAATAATTGCAGTGACCTCCATCCTGTCATTAAAATAAATTTCACTTAATTAATAAACACTACCACAAAACATACCAAATTTAATAAACATTGCAACCAATTAGTTAATGCAATAAATAAAACAGATTTCAGAATTATAAAACAAGCAAAACCAATTAATGTAAATTACATAACAGACCAATTTAATAAACATTAGCAACCAATTAAAAAGCAAAACACTAACCTTGAATTTCACACAACCCCAAAACCGTCTCCCAAAGTTTTCATCTGTAAAGGCAATAGTCGATTTTGCTCTCAGATCGCAATAACATTTTGGGCCCTTCTGTAGAAGCTCCACTTTCACACTTCCTAAGCTACCAGTTATGTGTGATTTAGACATTTCAATGGCTGAAAAAACCATGCAGTACCTTACTTAATTCAGCGTAATAAAAGTAAATAGCATTATATAAAGGCACAACAGAATCAATAGCTTGGTTTCTTTAAAAGATGGGAAGCTTAATGCCAAGGAACAAAACTAAATATGATGAAATGTTATGTAAGGTGCTATTGTTCATTGTTCTCATCTATATGTTTCCAGCAATATTGACTCTTAAATAGAGACTTCATCTATATTACCTTTAAACTGTAAATATCCATCTTGGTCAAACATTTACAAGCAGACATAGAATCTTAACAATTTCTTCTCCATTATGCATTTAAAGTATATGTTATTGTGTAATTCAATTTCCTTTCCTTTAGTACTCTGATACAAAAGAAAATCCACTCTTTTTTGTGAAACTCGAATGGTAGGGATCAGCCTAAAGGTCTCTTACTGCTCTTTTGTAGTCATCTTGAAGTTGTTCATCTTGAAGGTCTCTAAAGGAGGAACGAATAGATCATGATCCCCATCTAACCCAATATCAACACCCCCCCCCCCAAAAAAAAACCCAAGAGAAAAGGGAAACAAGAAAACAAATGAGAAGAGGAGTCGAGTGCTACCTTGATCTCCGACGAAAATGGGTGGCAGGAGGCTATCGGCAGCAGCTGATTTCGAAGGAGAGAGAGCCGAATGTTGAGTGGAGAGAGAGCCGAATTTGTGTGAGAGAGGGGGAGAGATTTGGAAGATTTATCTCATACTCACTGAGGGCATTCTGGTCATTTCAGGTGGAATAGAGGCACGTTTGACACACATGGACGAAAAGCCGTCTCATTTGACGTAGAATTTAGACGGGGGTAAAGATTGACAGGTTTTGAAAGATAGGGTCTCAAATTGTTGGATTGAAAAATAAGGGTAATAACTTGATTTTTGCCCAAACATAGGGGGCAAACTATGACTTTACCCCAACTTTTTATTATAATCATGTAGTGTTACTTTTTTAGAATGGGCGCATATAAGAAAAGATGGAATCTTTTTCAGTAAAAGTGCATATCTGAGGGCAAGAGATGCACTGAGCTTGAAGTCTACTGCGAGATCCTAGGAAAAATGTCGAATATGTGTGTGGTTTCGCGGTGATTCCTCCTACTTCATCGTCTTTAGCGGTAGTATCAACTGATCTCA
Source organism: Morella rubra (assembly GCA_003952965.2). Taxonomy (NCBI): domain Eukaryota; kingdom Viridiplantae; phylum Streptophyta; class Magnoliopsida; order Fagales; family Myricaceae; genus Morella; species Morella rubra. Next base: position 11,546,519 of record CM025855.1, on the reverse strand, counting down.
CTAACCAGTTACAGTAGCGTGATACCCTAATTTTTCTTTAAAATAAAACAAATGTATTTTGCAAATGCTGTGTTTTATTCTATTTGAAGTTTCAAATGAAACAGTGCGTTTTGTCCTTCTTCTTCCCCAAACCCTAAATCATTCAAGCTTCAGCTTCTAGTCACCATTTTCAACGTCTGGACTTTCTCTCTCATCAACTCTCTCTCTTCATTTTCTCTTTCGTTTTAACTCCTTTGTGACCATTTGTTGTGGCGTTTTGTCTCTTTCGTTTTAACTCCTTCAAGTTTCTTTATGATTTTATACAATTAATGCCAATAATGTGTGGTAATCGAAAGGACGTTGGGAGGATCTCGATTTAGAATGTTGGAGACTAATCGTTAACTTTATAGTTAAACCCTCAACGCTTATAAAAGGAGCATTCGTTCAGACGATTGAGTACACCACTCAAAGTTGGTTTCTTCTCCGTTTTGAGTTTTGTCTCCCTTTCTAAGTCAATTCGTTTATTGTGAGGTTTCTCAATTTTTCTTTGGTTCTTTTGGGTCACTGCGACACATGGATTCTAGGGTGGTTTGATTATCAAAGCAAATCGGGTAAGGGGAGCTACTATATTAATTTTTTTTTTCGAAAAATGACAATCAATGAAAGTAGAATTTTGATTCCATGAAAGATATTTCTCATAAACTATTTTTGTGAAAATATAGTTTTACTCCATGATTGTGTTATTCTGAATACAAGTGTGAAATTTTGAAAGCATACTGAAAGCTGTCTAATTCATATTTACTATTATGAAATTGTATATATTTTTTCTATTGAATACTTTTGTTTCTATTTCTGAATTCTGTAATTATGTATTATACTATTTTCAAACCCCGAGGTGATGTTCTGTTACTGATACTGTTACTGCTACAGCGTTGGTACCAACTTACTGTTTCTGAGTTCACCTATTCTACGGAGTGGTTTCTGTGTGAGTTTCTCTCTAGTGCACACTTAGTGTATGTGGCTAAGTCTTAATATGACAAACTTCACTTACTATTGGCTTAATTCGGTTTGGCCGCCGATTAAGTCGTTGCACAACCCTGCCACAAGGCTAAATGTGCTTACTGTTAATGTCAAAGGGGATTTTCTGGTAAAGCTATTTTATTTTTTGTATTTCTGATCAAGGAAAGAAAAGAATATATTTTCTTTGTTTATTTTATTCTTTACTTACTAAGTTGTCGAACTCACTCTGTTATTATTTTTCCTATTCTCAGAGATTTTTAAAGAATGTGTTAAGGATCAGACTTAGATGGCATGCAGGCGAGAGTAGTTGAGAATATTATTATTTTGGAATTTGTACAAGTTTATGTTTTTAAGCATAAAAGTTTTGATGATGTTTTATTTTGAATAAAGGAGATCAATTTCTTAAGTTATTTTCTTGAAAAGTCTATTGCTTGACTCTGCTGAATTTGGGGCATGACAAGTAGGCCCGATTAGAGATCGAGTAGATGTGAGTTTTTAGTACCCTTCCTGATTAAATATAATTAATAATATTTTAAGACTAATTTTGAGATTTTATATTAAATTCAAATATTTTAATGCAAAAACAATCATATAAATTTTTTGTTGTTATCTTCTCTTATTTCATTAAATCAATGTATTTTATGTGACTCTTTAATTTTGTAAATTAGTTTAGATGAGTGTTGAAGAATTTGTTTATAATATATTAGTAGTGGTGATTAAATTAATTTATTGAGAAGAATACTTTTTCTATGTCCTTGAACTTCTAATTTAGTTGGATTAAGTTCTTTAATTATAATCACTTGTATACTTTGCTTGTTCTAGCCTTGATTAGTAAATAAAGTGAGTTTAGTGCTTAATTAAATTATAAATTTTGGTGTGATAATTTTATTTAATCGGTTAAGAATTTAATCTTGGATTAATTGGGATTAAAGGGCTTTGGAGAGGCTTGATCAAGGGCTGGATGTGTGGGCCTTGTGTTGGACTTGAAGATGTGATCATTTGGGTTAGAAATGGGCAGGAAAAGCCAGCCCATTGTCACTAAGGACAATTGGCTGATTTGGAGGGAGCTTTTAGAAGATTTTAGAAGCTTTTAATCATTGCCTTGGGAAGAAGAATGGTGACACTTGGCATGGACTGCCCAAAACCACCCAAACTGGCCACTCCCCTTGCTTACTTCTAGTTGTTATCTTGAGATTTACTGATTAGCTCTACCTAGTTTACACTTAACCTTAAGATTTAACCCTAGTTAAGATGATCTATTTAAGGGTGAGAATACCAAAAGGTTTATTTTGGTTGCTTGTAGCCAAGTGATAGAGAGAGAAAGAGAGAAGAGAGTTTCGGTTAAAGGAAAGGAGAGAGGGATTGCAAAGAAGAGAAGAAGAAGAAGAAAAAGAAGTGAAGAAGGAGGAGAAGAAAATGGTTTAAGGTATTAATGTTATTGTTTTCTAGTTTTCTTTAAGCTTGAATCACTTGTTAAATGTCCTTCTCTTAAATCTCTAGATGCAAACTGAATCTATCAATGGACAAGTAGGAAAGCTCATCCAAGAGGTAAGGGTAATAGAGAACATTTTATATATTGGATGGGGTTGCATGCTTGTTGATGAGTCTTGATGGTTAAACTTTGATAAACATGGTTGTAAGCTCACGGGTTGGATGGATTTGGATACTTGGAAGAACGTTTGCTTAAGGATTTTTGCTTGCATGAGCTAAAGAGGTTATAAAAAGAACAAAAACATTCTTAAAGGTCTATTGCCTTTTCATTTGGTTGAATATAAAGAATTTAGGGTTAGATCGTGTAGAGGATTGGTCTAGGGTTGGATAATGTATCATTTCATGTGAGTATCTTGAGATTTTGAGCAAAAATACTTAGTCTATGGATGTTTGAAGCTCACGGGCTGATGATATTCTCTTTTAAGCTAGTTTTTCTTTAAGTAATTGAACTCTTTTGCTGAGATGGAGTACCTATAACTTTGATCCTACATCCTTTAGTATTTTTGTGATGAATATGCTTGAATGAGTGCATGCATGGATACTTTAGTCGCTAAAAAGCTTGTTGCATGTCATTTTTGAATAACTATCTTGCCAAATGAAGCTTGAATATTGATACTGTTTGAGAAGTGATAGATCTATAGCATGGTAAAATGATATAGCATATTGCATGCAATATTTATTGAAGCAAGATGGCAAAAAGTGGTCAAAGAGGCCACCAATACAAGGTAAATCATGCCTAAATGTTTGTTTATCCATTCTTTGCAAATTTTGAATATTTAATTTCTTGAAATGGATGATTTAAGGTATTGTAATAATTGTACACATCTGAAAATTTGATCTAGCAGTGGACTTGAGATTTATTTGATGAAAAATGATAATTATTAAGTGGAAAACCTAGAAATGGAATTAATTAGGAAGCTTGGGCTAAAACTAGTCCAAACCTAAGCTTATAAGTTAATTAAAAATCTATCTTAGTTTAAATAAAGTAAATAAAACATTGAGTAAGTAAAAGAGGCTTTAATAAAGATAGGAGAAAATATGGTAATAACTAGAATTTTTAAAGAGACTTAATAGGTTATTGGTGAGCCTTAGAGGCTGAATAACCCTATCGGGCCTTACGAGCTCATTTAAGGACCCTAATGGGGCCCAATATAAACTTAAGTGGATATGGACTTTAAATTAAAATTTTAAAAATACCCTAAAAATTAAAAAAATCCTAGTAGACATAAAAAGGACTAATGATGATTTAGGGGGCTTTGGGTCAAGAGGGCCAAAACCTAATTAGAAAAAGAGTTGGACTGAAGGGTCCACTCCGAAAAGAAATGGAGCTACACCGATAGGTCCAACTAAGAGAGAGGAATGGATTGGGCCGTGAGGCCCAATCCATCAATTAGAGAAAGATTGGGCTGTGAAGCCCAATACAAGAGAAAGAATAAGTAAATAGACCTTAAGGCTCAATTCAAAAGAAAAGAGGCGATAAATAAATAAATTTTAAGTTATCAAGAAAAAAGAAGACAAATGGAAATTCCTTTGGGCCTTTTAGGCTTGTTGAAGCCCAAAAGGATAAAAACCTAGCTAATAGTAAAGAATAGTTATAAGGGAAATGTACTTGAAGGACTAGTCATTTAAATAAAGATTAAATAAGATAAAGACAAGAAATAAAAAATGCGTTGATGTTTAATATGTATTTTGTACCTTTTTTTTTATAACGATTCTATGAAATTATCGATATAACGATATTTGCATATTGTGTTCATCATAACATCATAAACATATTAAGGATTTAGAGAATGAATCATCGAACACAATGATGAATACTGAATGATATGGATAACATAATTTCCATAAGTGTAAGAATTGTGAAATCCATCTATAAGATTAATGTCTAAAGCAAGCACAAAGTGTGACAGTGCCAATCACTCAGGAATGTGCAACCATTGCCTTGACAGAGTCAAGGGATGGCCTCCTGCTAGCATGGAGTAGGTTTTCATGCTTTGTTTTGTTCTAGGAAGAATAAAAATTATGAAACAGTCCCAAACAAAGGGAGAGGGACACACAAACAAGATTCTTTCGGTAAACAGAGGGTGGAGGTATCTACTAAACTATTTTTCGATTTTCGGCCCCCTTCCCTGACCTCATTGAGTCCCTTAGACTTGCCATTTTTATTGCATATGTGTGCATCTGTCAATTATTACCAAATCATGAAGGTTCACAAGATCCTTCATACTTATGATTTCATTACGCACACTTTGACGGTGCAAGACCGAGTTTGGGTCTTAGATTCTTTTGAGGTGCTCATAGAGCACTATCTCTATAAGACGCTAAATGACCTGCCTCCGACTTCTTCGCTAGCACCTTGGCTGACTGACACACTAGTGGAGCCGGTGAACTTGGATATAATACCGGATAACATTTTCGTTCTCACGGGTGCCGACAAAGGCCAGTAGTTATTTTATGTTGATGTAGTTATTTCTGTTTTGTGGACAAGTTTAATTAGCTCTTATAGTTTTTGAGTTTATTTTGTAAGCCTTTTGGAAATATTTTGCTAGAGTTAGATAAGCTTAGATATAGCTCACCTAGCGATACTAGCAACCTTTTTGTAAAAATTCCTTTGTGAAGGATTTGAAATCTGTTTTCAAAATTTATGGATTGTTTTTCATCTCTTTTATCATATTAAAATTCGAAGCAATTTAACGTCTTTAATTTGCTAGGCAAAAATGAGCTTTGTATTTTCAGAACAATCCGCTTTTAGAGAGATGGTGAGTTATTTTCATATCTGTTTATACTAAGCTATAAATTTTGAGAAATTAACATTTCGATAATACACCCACGATGTAGAGATTTCAAATTATTAATATCAATAATCAAAAAATTTATCGTTTTTCATCTCTTTGGAATTTCTAAATGCTTCTAGGGCTAAACTATTTTTTTTTTTTTTTTCGAGAGTTTCACTTTTGTTGAGTAAGAGCATTTTAGTCATTTCAGCACATGAAAAAACATATGTGTCGTAATCTTGCTTAGTTAGCACTCTATTACTATAAAGAGATCGCTTAGAGGTAAATACGAGCACAAGTCACTACATAGTTGCTAGGGAGAAAGACTATTTATTTTATAACTATAAAGAGAAGATACAACCAACTCAATTTGTTATGCGTGCAATATTATTATTTTATTCATTTCATTACTCTAAGGAATTATTTTTAATATCATTATATGTATAATTTGGTTATTATAAAAAATCGTATCTATATTTTTTAAAATGAAAAAAAAAACCCATTCCAACGTCATACAAATATTCGAACGCCCACCAGTACTACCATTTGATGAAGATCACACGGATCCAATTTTCACATTCGAACTATATAGAACGATAACAAACTGTCTCTCTGACGATGTTTGAACTGTAAAAAACGGTTTCACCTGTAATTGTTTGAACTAGTTTGAACTCTGAAGAACGAGATTGTCAATAAATGTTCGAACGGGAAAGCGAACGGAACATAATTGAAAACATGCACCCGTCCAAATAGTAATATGTTTGTTAGAACAAATGTTTTTGGGACAGACTTCCTTTTCACTTTAAAAAAATAAAGATTGATGTCGTTTGATACGATACGTTTTGGACAGAAAAATAAATTTCCCGACGCTAAGTGAGCGGAGGAGAGGGGCGTAAAAAATAGTAGCAGAATGGTGTATAAAGAACAACTAGAAGGCGAGGATTGCTAAGCTAATTATTTCATTCAACAACTAGGCTGACCATCTTATGTAGAAGATAGAAGTACTGATCTTCTTAGCATTTTAATCGAAGCAAAATCCAAAACAAGAATTACAAGAAAAACATAATCCTAATTAGATCAGCTAAATAGCAAAGTGGATAACTTAAATTAAAGATTTTATGAATTGCTTGTCATTTGAGGAAAAGAAATTAATCGCCACTCTTAAAGATTCAATTTTAAAAGAAGCACACATAACAATCAATATGATCTCTCAATAGAGAAGACGGATATTAATGTGTCAACTTCAAGAGGCTATTTGAATGGTTTTTTCTAAGTGATGCATCCTTCTATTTAGAGTTTCATTCGAGTGATTGAGATGGGTCTTAGAAAATATATTTCACGGATTTATCTCAACCATATCTGACTTAGATTCTATGAACCTTAAACCCTTCAAAATTAAATATTTTTCTTTTGATTTTAGTAAACTTCCTTTAGAAACTTTTGAAATCAATTCAAAATTACGATCTGAGTAGGTCGGCATAGGTTAGATCCTACACAAGGATATGAGATACAAGTTAAATTAATCAAGATATTAGAATATAGTACACATCCTTTCGCTTGGAAATTAAATTAATTAAGATATTAGAATTTAGTACTATAAATAATAGTTTTATGAAAATTGAATTGTATAGGGATGAATTGAGATAATGCAATTCAGTTGATGTGACATATTCCAATTGGTTAATATTTAATTGCATCAATTTTCCATATCCTACCATATTCTTTTGAGAATTAATTAATATCATATCATATCATGATTACAATTATGAGATGGGAACTTATGAAATAGACAGTTTTATAGTATAATTACTATATAGGAACTAAGATTCTTTGAAAATTTTAAGATATGCTAGAGGACGTAGATGCTTTAAATTTCAAATACTATCTTTAAACTAAATGTATGAGATTTCTCTGGATTAGCATAATTAGTTTGTTACGTAGCGAACTATATAGTACTTATTATTCTGGCATTTATTTATTTTCACTCCATATTGAAATTGATAATACAGATTCAGTAAAATCTCGACTATTTAACTTGACACCAATTACTAAACTTTAACAACTCTAAAGATTTTCATTTATCTGATATGGTAGGACACTAATTACACTAGTAAGTTAGCTTATTATGTTAGTTTCTCAAATTACCAATTTAACTATTTGTCTGAATTGTGTTTTCTCCATTTTCTCTTAAAGCAGTGAGGACTGGAATTCTAACAGATAACTAAGAAGATCTCTTTTTCCAATTGAATGATTAAATTTAGAAAGAGACAGACAGACACAATAATCATTTAATGTTTTAAGGTGCCCAACATTAATAGCCCCAATAATTTATCATAGATTTTACACTTTGCACCCTCCAACTAATTAGACACTTTGCACCTTCAGTCCAACAATAATAGCTCCAATAATTTAATGAATTTACAATAATATCTTTAATATATATGCAAAGTGGGTCAAGGGCATTATCGTCATTTTAGTCTAAAAATTTGACATAAGGTGCAAAGTTTGAAAAATAATAGTTTACGTGCAAAGTGCAAAATCTATGATAGCTCTTGAGTGAAATTATATATATATATATATTATATCTCTCTTCAAATTGGGCTACTAGAGAAGAATATAATCCAGATAGACCCGATTGATAAAGTAGCGCTCTTGGGACAAGTTACTTTCTATCTTCTAATGTGGCAAAATTTCTCACATATATTTACTTCCAAGGGGGTAAAAGCAGTTGCTGTTAGCTAAACTATTAGTCAAGAAAAAGAACTTATCTCACAACATAAGGTCAGGGTCTTTACATCGTACTGAATGTCAATAAACACGTGTAAATCCAAGAGGGAACTGATTACAAGTCAATATTGCGTATGATGGGGTAGTAACAATGTGTTTAGAGAAAAAGTTCAAAGCTTTTAAACACAGTTTTCACTTGTCATCAACCATTAATTTGATTCATATCAGGTTACTTACATTATGTCAACCTGAAATTAGGCCTGATCAAGAAATTTAAGACAGAGAAAAAGTTCAAAGCTTTTAAACACAGTTTTCACTTGTCATCAACCATTAATTTGATTCATACCAGGTTACTTACATTATGTCAACCTGAAATTAGGCCTGATCAAGAAATTTAAAACACATTGAAAACGTACGTCTTCCACACGAAAAGCAAGTTTGGTATAAAGTGAATCCAGATTTAAGGATGGTCAAAATTTCCGGTAAGAATCGGAATTTAGTTTCACTTTCGATTCTGATTTCGGCATATACCGAAATTGAAAGTCATTTTTTACAATTTTTGAAATTGGAGTCGGAATCAAAAATTCCTGCAGAATTATTGGAATTTTTGGTCTTGATTTTTCTAAAAAAATAAAATAAAAATAGTGCTCAAAATAAAGTATAATATATGGAATTTGATTGAATGTTTGTTTTAAAATTTAGATTTTGGATAAATATTTTACATTTATTGTTAATTGATGACGAATAACTAAAAAATACCAAAATTTTTGTTCTTTTTTTTTTTTTTTTTTTAAGAATATGGCTCAAAATAAAGTATAACATATGGAATTTGCTTGAATGTTTATTTTAGAATCTATATTTTGGATGAAAATTTTACATTTAATTGTTAATTTATGATGAATAATAGAAAATACTTTCAAAAATTCGGTCTAAAAAATATTTTTTAGCTCATTAGGACCCAAAACAATATGTCCAAAAAACTCACATCTAGAACTGGAATTTCCGATTTTGGTTTTCATCCGTTATGATACTCACCCTTATCCAGATTAATCAATATATATGACTTTTTTGTTGTTGTGTGTAAGCTATCAATATATACAATTAGTTGCAAACTATAAAGACTATCTCTTCAGTATAAATTACCGGGATTTGAAATAAGAGAAAGCTACTAGTGTGAACATTTTCTGCACTCTAAATCACGGGATTAATATCACTTCAGGGCTTAAACTACTAAATTAATCACATTGAGTCTTTTAATAACAAAAATGCATTTTCCTGTGGCCTTCAATTAGATATGCCAGCTGATATGTGTGACAAATAAACTATGTAACATGATTTTGACAGTCAAATATAATCTAAAGGCATATATTGTTAAATTTTGATAGTTTAAAGACTCAATGTGACTAATTTAGTAATGTGGACCTTCCAAAATGTTTTTAATCTCATAGTTCATAGCTAGGCTCAAAATGATTTTTTTTCCCAACACCTAATACTTATAGGTGAACAGTATCTATGTGAAGATTTAAGCCCTTAAAATTGAAAACGGACAATAAGATTTTGAGGAATGTATACAATAGATTATCTTAGAAACTTTAGGAATTTTCATCTAACTTGCTTGACAATTGGGGCAAAATTTCAGGTTGGATGAGTAGGTGCAAATCTACTAACAAGTGGCACTCAGCCTCTGGTCTCGATTTAGGTTTGAGGTTCGTTAGTAGTTAACTGTAAGATGGGGAACACAGAAGATGGACCATAAAAATTGATGGCCCTAGCCAAGACATTTTTTTTTTTTTTTGGTAATTACCTAAATTATCTTTTGTATGCTGGTATTTGATAATATCTCTCATTGCCTCCTTTTTATCAATTTGATTAAAGAAGGTTAAACAAAAAGGGTCCGATCCATCAAAAGAAACTATTTGAATAACTTAAATTAGTAAATGGTTGAGGAAAAAGATGAAAAAAAAAAAGACATATAATAATAAATGAAACTCAAAATCTAAAGAGTTGGTTGCAGGGTGTCGTGATGAAGACGTGACGACAGGCTGGAAAAATTAGGTAACAAGTAATGGTAGTCTTAATTCGTTTGCGGAATAAACTCCTCCCAAACAGCAATTACTAGACTTTCGACCTTGACTTCTTCTTTTAATCGGGGAGCTGTCTGGGCAAAAAGGAAGCTCGAGTTAATCAGAAGTCAAACCCAAACAAAGAAAACATGTATAATTTGGAAGAAGAAAGGATGTTTTGGGGATTTTCTTCTTTTTCCCTAATTTTTTTTTTAAAAGAAAACATGTATAGTTTAAAGAAGAAAGGGTGTTTAGGGGATTTTATTCTTTTCCCTATTCTTTTTGCCACTCTAAAGACAGATCGATGTCACTTCTTAATAAGTCCATTTAAGTGTATCTGCTTCCATAAATACGGATTATAAGTGATCATAAATACGAATTATGCTCTATATTTGGTAAGTGATTAAGAATGTACCAAATTTGAAGTAGATTTAGAAACATAAATATTGAGACCTTAGATTTTATCTAATTTTGAAAGGATAACAGTACATGAAAAATATATTTTTAAATTAAAATAATATATAAACTTTGATAGACATGTTGCTGGAATACAAAAAATTCTTTTCTTTTTTTTTTTTTTATTTTTTTTTTTTTTTTTTTCAATTTATTCCAACAAAAAAACAAAGTACGAGAAAAATTACAAATCATAATGGCGGATCTGTGCCAGCATACACCCAAGGTAACTTAAGAAAATGCTCACTACTATAGGGGTTGCTACCCGAACAAAATTCGGCAGTGGCCCAATGAGCAAGTTGGTGCACAGCTACATTTGCACCTCTAGGAGTATGGACAGCTTGACAACTCTCCATTTTATTGCAAACCTGCACAATCTCAGAAATCATACTATAGATCCTCCATTCCGTTCTAATAGGCCACATCTGAATAGCTTTAATCACAATCGCTCGAGTCCCCTTCCAAAATAATATCCCGAAATCCCATCTGCATGGCAAAATCAATTCTCAATTTTGCTGCAGCAACCTCTCCTTCTAACGGTTGAATTGCCTCTATCTTTTCAAACTTGGAACCTTTCACCACACCATTAGAATCTCTAATGAGTGCAGCGATAACAGCAAACTGATCTCGAATAGCCACATCCACATTGACCTTGACCTTTCCATTAGATGGAGCCTTCCAAACATACTTCCCTTGTACCAAAGAATTCTTTTGTTGCCAAGCATGCCAATGATCGCAACTAAGCTTCCCAACCCGAGATGCCAACTCCTGCACCCCGCATAACTTCCCCTCATGAACAACACAATTCCTCGCCATCCACAACAAATCTATAGCAATCACAGCAAAGAGTTGAAAATGATGTTGATCCTCCAATGCAATGCCTATAAGCTGATGTGGATGACACACTTTTTGCACCCAATCTACGGTGGAACCCATGCTGAATCTCACTATATTAATTTGCCATGGGGATTCACTCCAAATGGCTCGACTATATGGACGCAAAAATAATAAATGGTGAATGGTTTCAGGAGCCTCCCCACACAATGAACAGCTTGCCTCATCATTTTTGTCACAATAATTCCCTAGCCTCTCCGCCACCCTCACCTTTGTCGGCAACAGATCCCATAAAACCTTCCAAAGCAATAACTTTAAACGTTCATGTATCAATTACCTCCAAAGATCTCTCCATACTTGAGCAGATATCATGGGTAGCCTAGGAGAACGTCGACGTACTAGCCACTGATGTACTGGCTTCACAGTAAAGTCCCCCGAAGATTGTAATGTCCAAAACACTTTATCTACATGCCCTGGTCCAACCACTTTTATTTTAAGAATTTCAGTTGCCGATTCATGTGTAAAAAGGCGCCTAATCTTTGCCAAGTTCCAACTACACCCATCATCCTGTAGAAGAACCTTCATGGTGACAACATCGCCCAGTCCCACGTCATCCCTAAGACTCGGTCTGAACCAAGAAATCGTAGGAACCCAAGGATCCCTATCAAGTGCAATATCCTGCCCACTTCCCACTTGAAAACACATTCCATTTTTCAGCACCTCTCAGGCTTTAACGATGCTTTTCCACACCCAAGAGGAATTTCTAGTTGCCTCAACCTGCCAAAAGTCTCTACCTTTCAAGTACTTCCCACGCAGCACCCTCACCCACAAACTTTCTTTTTCAGTGATCAGTTTCCAAGCCAACTTCGAGATCAAAGCATGATTAATCTCAGAAAATCGCCTAATACCCAACCCCCCTTCACATTTAGGAAGATAGATGGTTGACCAGGCCTTCAAAGTCAAGTGTCTATTTTGCTCCTCAGAATATCCCCACCAAAAAATTTTTAACGCCCTATCAAGTTCCTTACACCATGATTGCGGTATCAAATAGAAACTCATCAAATAGGAAGGAGTATTACTAGCCGCAGCCTTAATCATTACTGCTCTCCCTGCTTGTGATAAACATTTAGCCTTCCACCTTGAAAGCTTATGAAAAAAATTTTCTTTTATATCCGCAATAGCATGTGTACGGTTTCTAGGAATCAATAAAGGTAGTCCAAGATGCTTGGCCTTGGAGGGCAATTTTTTTAATCGAAGCTGATTAAATTCACATCTTCATATCTTATTATAAGTTTGTCTCAAAATAAATTTTTAAAAATTGGTCCATGAATTAGGGTTGTATTCATGAAATTAGGACGATGCAAGATCTTTTACAATGATTTTTCTTAAAACATTTTTCACAATCACTTTCTTACTAACTCTCATAACTTTTTACAAATTCTAACAACTTTTTTTTCACAAACTTCAATACCTTTTTATAAACTCCAACAACTTTTTCACCCATCTAAGAGAATCTACGCTTTCTCCAACAAAAGAAAAATTCACCACAATATTTTTTTGCGCATCCAAACACAAGTTAGGGATGAGCAAGAAAAAATTTTGTTTGAATTTTTTTTTAATGGAAAGTAATGTAGATTTTATTGAGCTTTAGAAAAAATTGTTAGAATTTATAAAAAAAATTGTTCGAATTTAGAAAAAGGTTGTTGTAAATTTTTTTAAAAAAAATTTGCATGTACATCTAACATGAACTAGTAAAATTAATTTGATATTAAATTCACCTAAGGATATTGCAGACAAAACAAATTGATCTTTTTTGATTGTATGATGACACTGACCTGCCATAACGGTTTGTTTTGGATTTGAAATGTTTGGAATAAAAGAGGTTTTGATTTAAAAAAAATGATAAAGTCCACTTTTAACAACTACAATATTATGAATTCCAAATCTCAATTTAGAAATTTTTGAAAACTCAAATCCAAAATCTCAATAAGAAACAAAATCAGGTCATGGCATCACAATTTTTCATTTTACCAAAGCACCCCTACTTTAAAGAATATTCTCTTCTGGTCCGATACACACTGGCTCAGTTTCCAGCACTAAACCAAAGTGAACGACGAGAAGAAGAGGAAGAAAGGAGAGTAGGCTCTTCTCAGCCACCATTTAAGACCGTTTACACATGCGTGTTCAATAAGCCATTTTTTTTTTCTTTCTCACATTCACTTCTCAAACACAAAAAAGTCAATCACCCCTCCACCCACGAACCCTAGATCTTGTAGCTTAATCTCCCTCATCTTCACGTAATTGTGACTGCACTCTTCACGCACACCAGCACTGTTACAACTCCCACATGCGCCATTTTCAGATCTGAGCTTTTTCGTCTCCGCAATTCCCCGTCCTCAATCCCACAATCCTCCATTAGCTGCAAACTGGGATTTTTCCGATACTCCGGTCCCGTTTCTTTCGAATTCAGCTGTGTTATCTGATCCCTTCAATAAAAAATCGAAAATCTAGATTGCATTATTCCCGTTCTTAGAGTGGATACTGCTTGCTCCTTGTTTCGGAATTCCGTTGATATTCGTAATTTGCAGAGGGACTGAGTCGTGTTTTTGCTAGATTTCGTAATTAATTTTATGGGATTTGCTTGAAATTAATTTGAATCTAAAGATTTGAGCGTGCTTTATATGCTTAGATTCGACTAGGACCAAGCATGCTATATACGTGGTAGTAGTGAATTTGGGTTGTTGATCCTCATGGCAATGCCATCTGGAAATGTGGTTTTGTCAGACAAAATACAGTTTCCAAGCGGCGGCGGCGGAGGTGTCGGCGGTGCTGGTGGTGGCGGAGGCGGGGGTGAGATCCACCAGCATTACCACCGGCAGTGGTTCCCGGATGAGCGGGATGGCTTCATCTCGTGGCTGCGGGGCGAATTCGCTGCTGCCAATGCAATAATTGACTCTTTGTGTCAGCATATGCGAGCTGTGGGTGAGCCAGGCGAGTATGAAAATGTTATTGGGTGTATTCAGCAGAGGCGGTGTAATTGGAACCCGGTGCTTCATATGCAGCAGTACTTTTCGGTGGCTGAAGTAATGTATGCGCTGCAACAGGTGGCGTTGAGGAGGCAGCAGCGGTATTTTGAGCCAATGAAGGCTGGGGCCAAGGATTATAAGAGATCCGGTGTGGGTTTTAGGCAAGGGCCGAGGATTGAGGCGGTGAAAGAAGTGCATAATTCTAGTGTAGAGTATCATAGTCATGGTGGGAATTCCGCGGCTGCTGTTATGGGTTCAGAGAAAGGCGAGAAAGGGAGTGAGAAAAGTCAGGAAATTAAATCAGGAGGTGAGGTTGAGAAGTTGGATGATAAGGGTTCAGCACTTGGAGAGGAGAATAAAGGTAATATATTGGAATCGTTGGAGATGATTGCCATTCGTAATTTGCAGGATGTGATGTTAGTGGAAAGTTGCTTCTTTCTAAAGACGTTTTTGATTGATCTAAATTATTTGAGTATGAGCAACAAATTATTGTTCTTTTGGTAAAAACCAATTGCTCTACTGCATGATAGTTGCTTCTTTAGATTTTGGCTATATTTCCCAATTTGGAAGGGTGCCATTGTTCGCTGCAAGACTCCCTTCCTCCTTTTGCAATGGATAATATTGCTTCACATATGTATTAGAATGGCATTATTTCCTGAGCATAACAAGGTAGTTAATCTGCGTAGACATCTTTTGATGTCGTATCACTGGGAAATGGTTTCATAATTCCTATACATACTAGGTGTGATCCCAAAATATCAATTTCCGGTCTTGCAAAGCTGTTCACTGTTTTTAAACCTATCTTCTGCAGCAATGAGATACATCTTTATTTCTTATTTATTCAGTGTCACCACACATGGCATCCCTGTTCTATGCATACGGTCAACACTCTTTAGTTGCTCAGTAGTTAGAAATCTTGGATTTGAGGAAAGTTCAATTGCCTATATTTTGGTCTTACTTCCTTCTCCACCTTGGTTGTGGAAAAGCATGTTGGCTCTTCTTTCCTTTATGATTAGAAAATGATGACATCACATGTTTAACTAACAGTTCTAATTATCTTAAAGAAGACTCAATGCGTCCTTTTTATGCCTTATCTGCACCACATTACATAAATTATTAGTGTTAAAGAATAATAATAAAACATTTTGTTTTGAAAGACACGGTATGTGTGAGAGTTTTTATGGCTGAATTGATCCATATTTTTCTGGGTGCTGAAGCGGATACTGGCGCAAAGCCTCTTGCAAATAGTAGCTTTAAGAGTTCAGGAAGTTTGGAGGGAATGATGTGTGGCAACTCACTATCTGAAACCAAGGTGTTAGAAGATGGATGCACCTTACATTCTAAAGGTATACGTTCTCTTTTAGATTTATTATTCATGGGTCTAGGTTTGTTCTTTTTTATTTTGACTCTTTTTCGGTGGTAGGGGGCTGGGGGGAGGGAGAAGGGTAAGCATTTGAAAGTTCTTTAGTTTTGGGGAGGGGGTAGATTCAAAATTCCATGGGTCTTACTGACACTTGCTGATATGGCATCTGCCAGCTCATGGGTTACATAGGGTAATGCTTCATGTACTGACTTGCCTTAAGAGAAAGTAAAAAAAGGAGGCGGCTATACCAAGTGGAGTGTTACTTAAAAAAAGGAGGTGGCTATAGCATAGATGGGTTGGTGGTTAGAATGTCAGGAAAAAGTTTTGACTGGTAGGGATAAACTCTCTTACTTGCATGGATTTAACTACTCAAAACACAAAAACAAACTCTCTCCCTTTCTTGCATGAATTTAGGATAAACATTATTATCAAGGTGTTTCGTTCTATTAAGATTCTTTCAAATGTACATATCTCTGGTATTGTATTTTGAAGTTGATTCCTGTGTTCTTCTAGAGAATGATTTGCTTGCGGGACAAAATGAGAGTGAGAAGCAGAATCTTGCTACTGTTCCAAAAACATTTGTTGGCACTGAGGTGTTCGAGGGGAAGGCGGTAGTACTCTACCTGATATGTTCATGGATATCTATTGCTTGGTTGAAAATCTTTTTTGTTCTTGTTTTCTTAATTCACCTATTTAAGTTTTAGGTGAATGTGGTTGATGGGCTGAAACACTATGAACTTTTTGACGATTCGGAAATACAAAAGCTTGTTTCCCTGGCGAATGATTTGAGGGCTACAGGAAAAAGAGGACAATTTCAAGGCAAGTTTATTAATGTGTTCTCTTTCTTCTGAATCACATAAGATAGTGCATCCTTTTGCTTCTCCTTCATGCAAGATAATATCTGAGATCTTCATGTTATGATCTGGAAATTTGGGACTCTGTTTCACTGTCTAGGATTTTTGATATTCTAACAGCAAATCTCTCATTCCGTGTATATTTTTCAGTTGAGGAATATTTGTTCCTCGACATATTGCTTGCAATATCCTTATTGGTGTCAGCTGACATCTCAGTTTTCAAACGTTGAAAATGGATGACAGCAGTGCAAGTGATCCATTTAAGAAGAACCTACATGTGTCACTAATACATTATTCCCTGAATTATTTCTGGATGATTCTCAGGTTTACCTCTGCATTTTATTTGTCATAGTCTCGTCCAGATGTTGTGAGCGGTTCTTCTATTTTGAGCTAAATGTTGATGCATTATATGCATCTTTTCCTGTTTTTAATGAAAGACGGCATTTTAGATGTCTGCTTGAATTGTTGATAGGTTTTCACTTTGTAGGTTTCTAAGTTCACAAGTTGTTTTTTTTAATGCATTTGGCATATGTTTTTAGTTAATTTTATGTCTTGAGGGTTGTTTGAATCCCAAATGTAATTTTCTTTTCCTCTGTTTTGAAATTTGTCTGATTCATTTTACTTTGTTGTTTGCTTATATATACATGTGAAGTGGAACAACAATGATCGATTTTACCTATTTGAATAATCCTATTCTGAACATTATGGTATGGCATGTTAATAATGATCAGTTATGCAGGTTGGCAAGTCCATGAAAGTAAGGAAATCGACTAAATGAATCTTGATGGAACAAAATGAATGATTTGATAACTATGATGTCTCTTCGAGGTTTTCTCTTCTAGGAAATTTCCACAGACAATTTTGAATTGAGCCCATAATATGTGCATTTTATGATGTTATTAGGAGTCCTGATTGTCTCTTCTTCTTCTTGAAGATGTCCTAGTTCAATGTTATTGGTGCAATTTTGTTGGATGTAAAATGATGTTATGCTACTGTTTTTTACATTACTTTTCAGCTAGTTTCATGACTCTTTGGCCTAGGTTCTAGAAAGTTGATTAAGGGTGTGGTGACCTATAATCAAATACGATAAACCAGTTTTGGTACGTTTGAAACACTTAGAAGTATACATGGTGTCTTATACCATACCCTTTTCTTTTTGCTACATCCTGTTTGCTGGGTGTGGGTGGGAAACACTACATTCTAATTCTGGGTTGTGAGTCCTAGACGGTGGTTCTCTGCCCACATCTTAGGCATTTGGTGGGTTAAAGTGAACCATGGAATTCCCTGATAGATAGTCACCAGTATGATTTCTTTTCCTTCTTTTTTCTTTTGTTTTCTTTTGGAATCTTCAAGCTAAAGTATGCCATTTAAGTCCATTTATTCAAAGTTGGGGAGTGGATATTTCAAAGGGCCAAATGTATTGACTTCATTATGAATTGCAAGGGAGTTGTTTTCTCCAAATCTAGAAGTTGTTGAGTTATCTGCCCTCATGAGAAACTTCTTTTCAGAAGCTTCATAGCGCTACTCTTACAACTGCTCTTATTGATATTCTTATTACTATATTCGTCAGTTGTAAGCATAATTCTGATGCCTAATTCATTTTGTTATTTAATTAGCTTGTGTTATGGTATCACTTTTTACCTTTGTTGAAGGCACTTTTGTGTCTTGAATTTTTGGTGAGATGATAAGAATTTTGTTTGACAAGAAGCAGGTCAGACGTATGTGGTCTCAAAGAGGCCTATGAAGGGACATGGAAGAGAGATGATTCAGTTGGGTCTCCCTATTGCTGATGCACCTCCAGAAGAGGATAATGCAGTAGGAAGCTCCAAAGGCATGTTCCATTTTGTGAAGATTTTCCTTTGATAATAAATTTTGGAAGTTTGTTTAGAGGTATCTTAATACGTTTTCTTGGATTTTGTTTCAAATAAATTTTGCAGATCGGAAAGTAGAATCCATCCCATCAGTGCTGCAAGATGTTATAGAACATTTGGTAGACCAGCAAATTATGACTGCAAAGGCGGATTCTTGCATAATTGATTTCTTTAATGAGGTTATTGGTTGTGGTATTTTATTTTGTAATTATGTGTGTGATATATGAAGCTAGCCTAATTTTAGAGTCATTATTTTAGGGTGATCACTCGCAGCCTCACATGTTCCCATCTTGGTACGGGAGGCCTGTTTGTGTCCTCTTTTTGACAGACTGCGACATGACTTTTGGAAGAGTGATAGGGATAGACCATCCTGGGGATTTTAGAGGCTCTCTCAAGCTTTCTCTCGCACCTGGGTAATCCTTTTGAACCACATCTTTGTTTGTTTATTGTTGGTTTAGTTACTATTTCCTTTCAGTACTTGTCTATTACCTTCTTTCTCGAAGGAAGTTCATACCTTAATGGCATGATGTGCTTTAGACCTTCGGCACATCAAAAAGAGCTTCAGGGAAGAATCACCACTCAAATTCCAGTTTAGTGCGTTAACTAACTTAGAAATTCAAGTTGAAACTGAATGAGTGGGTATTGTTTCTGAGCAAAGTCAGGTGCGCCCATCAGTGGATAACCTTTATTGTAGACACTAGAAGGCATTTTTCTTGAAATTTCAGTTTAGTGCATTAACTAACTTAGAAAAACCTTTATTTCTTATAAAATAAAATAAAAAAACCTTTATTGTAGACACTAGAAGGCATTTTTCTTGAAATTTCAGTTTAGTGCATTAACTAACTTAGAAATTGACATCGAAACTGAATGGAGTAGGTATTGTTGCTCAGGAAAGTTATCATAGACACTAGAAAGCATTTTTCTTGACATTGCTTCCACGAGCTGTAAGAGCCTGTAACTTTGAGTTCAACCAGGTCGACATCGTGTTATAGACCTGTTCAAATAACTGCCACCTTGTTTTTCATGCTTTCAGAAACTCTTCATTGAACCTATAGAAGAAGCCTCTCTTATAAATATCTCTGATGAATAGGGCTTACAATGAGAATGCATCCTTTAGAAGTGATTGAAACACATAAGTATGGTAAATTGATATCCTGATGATCACAGACACTACATATTTTATGCTTGTTTTTTTTTTTTTTTCTAAGCTTCCTGCAAGCATGTAATTCAATTGAAGTTTTAGATCTCCTGCTTCCTGATATGACGTTTTCACCGTGAGAAATGCAGATCTCTCCTAGTAATGCAAGGCAAGTCCTCAGATTTTGCACGGCATGCGATTCCCTCCCTCCGCAAGCAAAGAATACTCGTGACTTTCACAAAGTCTCAACCAAAGAAATCTACAGCTAGTGATGGCCAGCGTCTTCCTTCCCCTACAGTAGGACCATCATCCCATTGGGGTCCACCACCCAGTAGATCGCCTAACCATATTCGCCATCCTGTGGCTCCAAAGCATTATGCTGGTGTCCCAACTACTGGTGTACTGCCAGCCCCACCCATTCGTCCCCACCCGAATGGCATCCAGCCGATTTTTGTGCCCCAGGTTGCACCAACCATTACTTTTCCTGCACCAGTTCCCGTCCCACCTGGTTCACCTGGATGGGCCACTGCTCCACCAAGGCATCCTCCCCCTCGCTTTCCTGTCCCTGGCACGGGAGTTTTCCTTCCTCCACCAGGCTCTGGTAATTCATCATCTTCACAACAGTTACCAGGTACTGCAACTGAAGTAAATTTTTCTGCTGAGACAGCTTCCCTGCATGAGAAAGAGAATGGTTCAGGGAAATCTAGTCATAGTACAAGTGCTTTGCAAAAAGGAAAACCAGAAGGGACAACGCAAAGGCAAGACTGTAATGGGAGCGTTGATGGAAGTGGCAGTGTACAGGCAGCGGTGAAAGAAGAACAACAGCAGAGCACTGACAATGTAGTGGCAAGCCAGCCAGCCGGAGCAGTTTAGTGAGAGAGAGAGAAAAGAGTGAGAGTTCTTTTTAAGCAAAAGGGATAGGCTGCGAACTTGAATGAGTTTGAAGCAAATGTAAAGAGCGGCACCATTTTCTTTTCGACGATGTCATACTACGAAATGTGAACAAAGGGAGGAAGAACATTTCAGTTCTCTTTAAAATCCCTTGTGCCCTCTGTTCCCCCCGTTTTGTTGCCTTGTCATATGAGCTCTTACCGTAGGTGGAAGACTCAGAATTCTTAATTTAACTATGGCTCTTTTGCTGTATTGTTCCTAAGTTTTGGGTTCGGGGTTCGTTGTAGCTATTCAACCTATGCCTCTTGTAGCAAGTCTGCTTCTTGAAACCTATTCATGGAACAATACAATTTCGTTAAACGACAAGACCTGAACGTCTAGATTGCTTTCTTTTGGATGTCGAGCAAAATGTGGCTATTAGATGCTTTTGGATCACTGGAGGCGTGGGCTTCTTGCAGGTTGAAGTATGCCACACAGAAGTGTTTGGTCTAAGAAATTCTGATTATTTGGCGGGGGAATTGTGCTGCTGTGTCATTGTTTAACTTCTGAGAATTCACCTTCCACCACAATAAAATATCAAAACTTGGCACCTTTGGTTCCACATCTTCAATCAAGTATATCTTTTCACCTTAGACTTACTATCTAGCAAGTTCTGTTGTTGTCGATAAGTAGGAAGACCTTCCCATAATTGATGATCAATATTCATTTCATCCATACTTACAGAACTTTGACTTTCACTTATTTGCGCTGATTGGGTTATGACACCTTCATTGTACTCCTCAAACATTGTTACTAGAGTATCTTGCACCATGGTAGTGAAATCCATGCCCTTATCTTTCCTAAATTTTTTTATAGCCCAATACTCCAAAGTGATGAGTTTAAAACGAGGATCCAATACCGCATCTACAAATAAAAGTCTACTCACCTTCCTCAAATCCCCCAATACTTATCATACTTGCTTTGCATCTTTTTAGACATGTCACGAAGCAAGATATCAGAACAAGTAGTAAAGGTCTCCAAATGAAACTTAATTTTTGCTAACTCCTCAAAAAATGCATTTGAAGTTACATATGTTGACCTCGATTTGCGTAGGGTGACCTCATAGAACACTTTCAAAAACTTCACAAACTGTCTAATGTGCTTCAATCCTCAAATGAAGGTGTCCCCAATCCCTTCCTCCCATGACCATCTTCATTCAAATACATCACTAAGACATATCCTCAAAAACCTCCTGAAATTTTTCAGCCCTTTCTAACTCGAGTTCCATCGAGTTGGTACATCCATTTGCAAGAAATTGCATTTAGACATATATCTATTTGCAGCGGTCTTCTTGAACCCAGCAGCCTTTGAGGACTAGATTTCGTATGCTTAATAATATTTTGTATCTTTGGAACGGAGCCTCATGAACAATAAGATTCAAAATATGTGCAACATACTGCATCATGGGTGCAATTGAAATCAACCATTGTGTATACTTAAAGCGGTAATTCCACTCGTGACAGCCGTATCGAAGTTTCGGACTTTCATATTTTTAAACATACATATCAGTACTTTCAACATAAATTCAGTTATACGTATCATCTATTTGCTGTTTGCCATGAATCCTGCAGCCTTGTTCCACAGAATTGTGTATCTTGATCGGGATTTTTGGGAACGGAACCTTTTTGCCCCTAATAATAAGATATCATGGATATAAGATACAACATACATATGAATTCATGAACATTTGCCCCACCTCCTAACTGCTTTCTTTTCACTTGTTCAATTGCAACATCATTATTGGTTGCATTATCAACCGTGATTGTGAAAATTTTATCAATCCCCCAAATATTCATACATCCCTCTATCTCTTTACCAATACTGGCCCCCTTATGATTAGTTATACGGCGAAAGTAAAGAATCCTCTTCCATAAACACCACTTTCTATTAATAAAGTGGGCTGTCACACACATATAATTTACATTTTGAACTGATGTCCACGTATCAGTGGTAAAACACACTCTAGGGCTTTCCCTTACAATTGTCTTTTAAGTTATCTTCTCTTCTATATACAACTTCATACAATCCTTCATGATCGTAAATCTAATGGGCATCTTAAAGTGGGGCTCAAGTCTAGTAACCAATTTCCTAAACCCTAACCCCTGCATAGTCCTAAAAGCATCTCATCCATCATCAAATATTCAGCAATCCACCTCCTAACCTCCTTTTCACTATAAGTATCCAACTTCAAAACACCTGACTCACTCCCTGTTGCTTTCGAAGCATCCAATGTCAACCTAGATTGACTCTTGTCTAATTGGTTTTGTTGCTTCAAATATGGCAAGCAACGTTTCAGATGACTTTTCATACCCGAAGTCCCTATGGTGTTCAGGGTGGCACCCAACCTTAGCCTTACAATGATGACACTTGGCTTCAGGGTGTTCAGGTTTGACAACTAGCAGAATTTTAGTGAAATAATCACATACAAAACTCTTGCAAGCATTTTTTCTCTTTTTACCAAGTTGTTCTTCTGGTTGATTAGTAATATCCTCATGACCATCAGAATGAGGAATACTATCCAGCAGAATGAGGACTACAAGCAAATGCAAATTACACTTCTAGGAAAATAAAAAGCATACAGATTACACTATCCAGCAGCTCTAGGCCCTCTCATTCATTTCAAAGCATCAGAAACACAAGGACTTGTGGACAGATCATGTCAATACTAGCTTGAAATTTCAAAGCATTTGAAACACAAGAAGCTAATTGTAATCATTGTCTATAGTCTGTTCATAATCATCTTTGGATATAGCAACAGCTAATTGCAATCATAATCTATCTCCATGACATGAGATTTGGGTTTATAAAAAATTACATGAACATACTTAAAATTGCATGAATAGACTTAAATCCTAGAGCAAATTAAAATCCCCAAATCAAATTAACAAACCCTAAAGCAATTTAAAGACAAAACACAACATTTACAAAAACTAAAATTAACAAACTCGCCTCAAGAGAGAGCTGGTGAGAGATTTGGCCACCAAAGGTCCAAAACTCAATTGAAATCCCGCGAGTGAGAGGGAGAGAGAGAAGGATAGATTTTGGGAGGGAGAGAGCTGAGAGAGAGAGAGAGAGAGAAAGAGAGAGAGAGGGAGAGAGAGATGGAGATTTCAGGAGGAGGGGCGACGAAGATGGATGGAGGCCAGACTCAATGAGGGGCTGGGCACTGGCGGGTGGCAGCTAGGAGGAGTTGGGTTGGGACGTTTTGAACTTTCAATGAAGAAAAGTCTCTCTTTGTGTGACCTAGGTCGTTTCGACACAGGTCACTTTAAAAAAAAAAAAAAAAAAAAAATCCCGAAATCGAAAATTCCGGCATTTCTCCAGAATTTCCCAAATATAGGATCCGGTACTAGAATGAGAATTTCCGATTTCCACCAGATTAATTTCTCACCCTTAAGTGTATTTATCCTTTTTTTTAAAAAAAACGAGAATGAGTAATCAACCAAATCTAAGTTACGAAGTATCACATAGCCAAATATTAATTGTATTTATGGTACATGATGTTAGATTTAATAGAAGGATCACATACTATGAAGTACGATAATTAGATTGATTTTTAAGATTAGGGATTATACCTGCAGAAGCCATCCCTTTTGTGTTTTCTTGAATTCATTGCAAAACAAACATAGGTTAACTCTAGCTGATCTTCCTCTCCTTACTCCTCTCAAAGATTGGCCTTCAATGGGAGAAACCATAATAGTAGTCTTGAGAATATGATTTTTTTTCTCATGTATAGAAAGGAGAGGGGGCATAGCCTTTTATACTAAAGAGTCCTCCCATTTAAGACTACCAAACACATGAACTCTCATGGCCTACATATAACACATTCCACACAATAAACATGAATTATTGTTGTACAGCTAAGGTGTACAAACCCCAATGAATAAAAAATGATCACATCCAATATTCGGTCACACATAACATTATTAGAGACTATTTATGTGCGACCCCTTTTATAAAATCAAGGGAAAAATATATACTATTGGTCAATCAACTATAGAGTTATAATATTTTACACCTCAAACTATATCGATTTTGTTATGTTTCACCCCCACAAATATGAGTGTAAAATCGACATTTCACTGACTAAAAATTTATGTCCTAATTAACAGTGAAGGGTGCAAATTGTAGATACTTAGGAAAATGAAAATCAATAGTCTGGGGTATAAAATGTCAGAACTCCAATATTTAATAGGCAAAAAGTGTATTTAACCCTTAGGAAAACATCACTTTTAGCCTTTACATTTACATTTACATCAAAATATCAAAAAGAGGTCCAAATTACCAAAATTGTCAAATTTAGCCTTAAAACTATAAAAATGCATCAACGTTCTCCCTGTTATAGAATCCAACCATCAATATTATGTTATGTAGTCTATTTTTTGCATACTTCAATCATCAGATCACAAGCAAAAATCCTTTATTCTCTTGAGTGATTGCTCGAGTTAAGCCTTCTTTACTAGTTTTGTGTCCTAAATTTTCAGTCCTTGGATGATCTTTCGGGTCTTAGTACAATGGATTCAATAGACTTTTCCGGTGCTCTTCCAAAAGAAGCATCTGGAAATGACTTGACATGGGCTTATGCGATGAAGAATGATTTTCTCGAGAAAAAATCTTTTGAATGGCAACAATGGATCTCTTTAGGGATGCGAAGCTGTGGTGGTAGAAGGGAGATGAGGACGTGCTAGAGAGTCATTGCAAGATCAACGCTTGGGAGGAACTAAATAGGGAGCTCAAGGAAATGAGCGCAAGATCAATTCATTAATTTCATTTCATTCAAACCAAAATCTTAAAATTAGAAATTACCTTTTTTTGGGTCAAACTAATATGTCAATTTATTAATTTCATTCAAATTTTTGGAAACTCCCAATTCAAACCAAAATCCTAAAATCCGAAATTAACAAATCCTATAGCAAAAACAATCAATCTCATTATATGAAATTGAAAGTAAAAAAATACAATACTGGAGAGAGCAAAACTTGGTGATGGGGAGAAAAAATTTAGAGGGAGAGGAGAGACGAGCCTTAATAGGAGGAGACAGACTGATGGTAACGAGAACTCTCTTTGGGTGAGAAACAATCACAATTCAAATATTATTTTTCAACCAATCCTGCCTTCCTTCATCAGCATTTGAATATAAACTTCTAACAACTTCCCTACACCGCCACCAACCTCCTAAACTTAAGCAACAACGACTACTTGACTGATGCTAAACTCATGTGACTAAAATAATAGCAGCAAATAAGATTCTCTTTAATCTTCTCACTGACACAATCTGGTCTTCCAACTTCTTCTAGAGGCGTATATATTTTATTATCTATTCTCTCAGTGTTGAACGAAGTGGCTTATCAATTTGTGTGAAGGTCTCAGCCGTGAGAGATGATTTATTTGAATAGGATAGCCAATAAACCTAGGTCAATAATTTCCTCTAGATCCAGCGAAAATTTTGGGTTTAGTTTTTGCCAAAATGGCAATTTGGTACCACTACCAATATTTGCCAGAATATGAACTAGAATTTCGGTTACCAATGGTACAAATTTCCCTACCTGAGTGAACATTGATTTGTAATAAAATTGTGCTTTTGAAAACTCATGTTGAACAAAAGCAAAAGAGTATTGGCAGCTCCCTAGAGAAGGGGTGGCCAGGAGACACCCTCAAAGGGGAGCCTTGATCACAATTCCCCTGGCAAGTGGGGGTGGACACACCTGCGCAAGAGAAAAGGAGCCACCCCCTGCAAACCGGAGTCCAGTTAATTTAAAAGGAAAGATAAAAACCTATTTGTTTTATTATTCAGATGTAAAAAGATTTTATGTCAAGTGTGGATTTTGAAAAATGATAGCCAGTTTCTTAAATATTGTCGACTGCCAAGCATAAGAAGTGAAAGAACAATTGAAACGAAGAAGGCGAAGCATGCATTTTTGGTGGCTGACTGTTCAGGTCCCAAGGAAGTGACTATTAATGAGATTGCGGCTATAGAAAGCTCGGGAGTGAATTTTTGTACGAATCATTTTCGTTCTAGGCTTATGAGTTTAAAGGAGGAGATGGATCATCTCTTTAAGGCCTTAAGCATGATGGGTGTGGAAGGTTCTGTGGGTTTGGGCCTTAGCTGTTTTGATTGTGGTGTTGAAGCCTAGGGCTCTGAGAGCTTGCGTGCTGATGGGTTATTAGAACTTGTTTCTTCATGTGGAGGTCAGGTGTCTGAAGAGCTTAATGTGTATCTTGTTTCTAACGTGCGGGATGGCCTGATTTGTGGTGTGGATGGGCCAGACTTGTGTGGGCCTGTCAACCTGGTTCCTTCTCTGGAGGTGCGAACAAGCCTGGCTCCCATAGTCTTGGACCAGCTCTTGTTTCACTGGAGAACAAGTGGGTTGGGCTAGAATGTGGAATGGTGGATCCGGTTAGTAGTGGGCTGCCCGACCCAGCTCTAGTTGAGCTGGTTTTTGTGGGCAGGTGCAATAGCATTGCATTTGATGCTACGCCCAACTCTGCATTTCCTCCACCCAACCTTTAGTTCTTGGAAGTTGGGTCTGTGTCGGCACCCTCTATTGAGATGGATGGTGTCGTCGGAGTGTCGAAAATGCCAGTGTCAACTTTGCAGTGGGGATCTGGTGTGGAGCTTCCCAAACTTCAGCCGACGGAGCAAGATGGGCTCTATTCCCCTGCTATAGTGGTTGGGGTTGCTATTGATGTCTCTCCCTTTGAGTCGACGCCATCATTTGAGCTTAGGAGGCTGTTTGAGGAGGATAGGGCCAATAGGTCTATTTCGCCGTCGCTTATGGAGGTTCTCCCTTGTGATAACATTTCGAATGTTGAGGGAGAGGTCAATTTTTCCAAGGCTCTTGTGGTAAGGCCAGATGATTCTCCCTTGTCTCTGAGCCCTATTCTGCCATATGTTCTAGGAGGGGTTGTTAGAGGGGAGGTGTCGGGTGTGCTGCAGGATGTGAATGAATTGGCTTTGGCTCCTACTCCATTAGTTAGTTCTTCCAAGCCTAAGAACTTAGAATGGGTGCTAAGCACGGTCACCTCTTTTAGGCATCTGGTTGGTGTTTCTTCTGAGGGCCATGAAGAGGAGCTGATGACGTTGTTTGCTACTTTGGAGATGGAGAGAAATCATAGTTGTTCCAAAACTCCTAGCAAATCTAGTAGTTGATGTCTCTGAGAGCTAAAAGGTTTGAATTCATCAATTAATTATGAGGGGAAGACTTATCTTTCGAGGAAAAGTAGGAAGGAAGGGAGGGGACAACAAAAATCTTTATGAAGCCCAAAATTATTAGTTGGAATGTTAGGGGGCTCAATGATAGAGCAAAGCGATGTAGAGTTGGTAATTTGTTAAGGGGGTGGAAGCCAAATCTAGTTTGTCTTCAGGAGACGGAAATGGCGATGTTTACTAGGGCGATTATTAGGAGTCTTTGAAGGGGGTCCCATTTTGGTTGGTGTTTTTTGGAGGCGGATGACACTTCAGGGGGAATCTTGATTCTTTGGAACACGAGGGTTGTTGAGTTGGTAGAGTCTTGTGTTGGTAGTTTTTTGGTCTTGGTTATTTTGAGAAATGTTGAGGATGGGGTTCTTTAGGGGTTCTTGGGGGTTTATGGCCCTAATGTTGATAGTAGGAAGAGACTATTGTGGGAGGAGTTGGTTGAGGTGGTGGCTGGGTGGAATTTACCTTGGTGTTTTGGGGGGAATTTTAACATTTCTTGTTTCCCGAGTACATGTTCGAGGTCGGAGGGTTTCAGCTTTGCTATGATGGAGTTTTTAGAGTTTATTGATGAGAATCAGTTGATTGATATTTCTTTATTGGTAGGTCTCTTCACTTGGTCTAATGGTAGACTCGTTCAATTGTGGTCCAGGATTGATCCTTTTATTTTTAGTCTTAGTTTGGAGTCCTTATTTCTAGATGTTTGTCAGAAAAGATTGCCACGATTGTACTTGGATCATTTTTTGATTATCCTGGAGAGTGGGATTGTGGGAAAATGTAAGAAGCCTTTAAGATTCGAGAACATGTGGCTTAAGGCAGACAAGTTTGTTGATAAGGTGGGGTTGTGGTGGAGGTCTTATGTTTTCTCTAGGTCTCTCAGTTTTGTGCTTGACTCTAAATTGAAGGCTTTAAAGAAGGATATCAAAATATGGAATCGTGAGGCCTTTGAGGATGTTGCCTTGAGGAAATCTTCGTTATACATGAGTTATCTTCTCTGGATGTTCTAGATGAGGGCAGGCTGATTGATGAGAAGGGGAAAGATAGGAAGTTGGAAGTTTCTAGAGAGTTAGATCGTTTGATCGATATGGAGGAGATTAGTTTGAGGTAGAAATCTAGAGCTCTTTGGCTTAAAGATGGTGATAGTTGTACCAAAGTTTTCCATCGGGTGGCCAACTCCAATAGAAAGGTGAATTCTATTTCTTCTTTGAATGTCAAGGGGGAACTTGTGGAGGATCCCGAGCGTATTTCTGATAAGATAGTTAGCTTTTACAACTCATTGTTCAAGGAGCCTCTCTCATGGAGACCACTGCTGGATGATTTGGGTTTGAATTCGATTATCGGGGAGGAAGTGGTTTGGTTAGAAAGACCTTTTGATGATGACAAAGTGTCCGGTGTTGTGCGGAGTCTCAATGGTGATAAAACTCCTGGTCTGGATAGCTTCTCCTTGGCCTTCTACCAATCTTGTTGGGATGTTATTAAAGGCGATGTCCTTTCAATGTTCAATGAGTTTGTGCAGGTTTGGAAATTTATAAGAAGCCTTAATGATACTTTCATTGTCTTAATTCCTAAAAAGCATGGAGCTATTGAGCTAAAGGATTTCTGACCTATTAGTCTCGTGGGAGGGGTCTACAAAATTTTGGCTAAAGTTTTGGCTAAGAGGTTGAAGTTGGTTATGGATAAAATCATTTCGCCATCCCAGGGTGCCTTTGTGAGGGGAAGACAAATCTTGGATTTGATGCTGATAGCTAGTGAGTGCATCGATTCCAGGTTGCACTTTAACTTGCTTGGAATGCTTTGCAATCTTGATATTCATAAGGCCTATGATTGCATTAACTGGAGCTTCCTTTTATACTTGTTAAGAAGGTGCGGCTTTGGTGCTAAATTGTGTAGATGGATTGAGTTCTGTATTTCTACTGTAAGATATTTGGTTATAGTGAATGGTTCTCCTGAACGCTTCTTTGGTGGTTCTCGTGGCTCGCGCCAAGGTGACCCCATTTTGCCTTTTCTGTTTGTAATTGTTATGGAAGCTCTGAGTAGGATGTTGAATAAGTTGGTGGAGATTGGATCCATTGAGGGATTCATGGGGTGCGTATCTCTTATTTGGTCTTGGCTAATGATACACTTATTTTGTATGGGGCTGAAGAGAGTTAGTTTCGCAACCTTCGCTGCCTTCTTCTCTGTTTTGAGGCGGTGTTTGGGCTTAAGATTAATCTTTCGAAATCTGAAGCTATTCCCATTAGAGTGTTGGGTAATGTTCAGGATTTTGCTGATATTATGGATTGCAGAGTTTCATAGTTGCCCATTGCATATCTTGGTCTACCTTTAGGAGCTCGTTTCAAAAGTGTTCACATTTGGAACGACATTATCGAGCGAACGGAAAGGAGGTTGATTGGGTGGAAGCGAAGTTATCTCTCGAAAGGTGGAAGAGTCGCCTTGATCAGGCCTACTCTTGCAAATCTCCCAACTTATTTTTGTCCCTTTGCCCAATCCCTTTTGCTATGACTTGTAGATTGGAGAAGTTATAAATGGATTTTTTGTGAGGTGGAGACGAAATGAGCACAAATTTCATTTGCTTAAGTGAGAGAATGTTTGCTGCCCTATAAGATTTGGAGGATTGGGCATGAGGCGGTTGACCACCTTTAATAAGGCTTTGCTTGGGGAGTGGTTGTGGTGCTTTGCTTTTGAGCGAAATAGTTTGTGGAGGAATGTTGTTGTGGAGAAATTTGGGTGTGAGGTGGGCGGGTGGAGGACCTTTCAGAGGAGAGATTCTAATGGTGTTAGTCTATGGTGATACATCAGCAAGTGGTGGGATCTTTTCAACCAGAACATATGGTATGTGGTGGGATATGGAAATAATGTTCATTTCTGGAGTGACCTATGGTGTGGGGAGAGACATTTGAGGTATGTTTTTCCAATTCTCTTCGCCATCACGAGAGATAAGGATGCTATGGTGGCGGATAATTGGGAGGGGAATTCTGTTTCGGGGGTGTGGAATGTCCAGTTTGTTAAGGCTGCAAATGATTGAGAATTGGAGGTTTTTTTCAACCTTATTCACTTTACTTTATGCCAAGGTCTTAAGGAGTGGGGCTAAAGACAGTATGTGTTGGTTGGGTTCCAAGTCTAGCAAGTTCTCGGTGAAGTCAAGGTATGAGCTTCTTTCTTGCATCCCTTATGTTTCTTTCCCATGGAGGTAGATTTGGAGGTCCTATGTTCCAATGAGAGTCTTGTTTTTTGTGTGGGAGGCTGTCCATGGGAGAGTTTTGACCATTGACAATCTTAGGAGTAGGGGTCTTTGTTTACTGGATGGTGTTTCCTATGTAGACGTAGTGGGGAATCTGTGGATCATCTCTTTCTTCATTGTGAGGTCGTTAGGGACCTCTGGTCTCATGTGTTTAACATCACGGATTAATGTTGGGTTATGCCTTCTAGGGTGATTGTTGTGTCGTTTTACTAGAAGAGGAAGTTTGACAACCCTTATGCTTTGACTGTGTGGAAAATGGTCCCTTTATGCATCTGGTGGATTATTTGGAAGGAGAGGAATGTAAGATGTTTCGAGAACACTTTTACGTTTCTTGAGGGGTTGAGGGGCAAGACGTCGAGCTCTCATTTTTTATGGGCCAGTGCTGTGTTGGGTTATCCTTTCTTTGATTTTTTAGATTTCATTAGTTTTGTAGCTTGCTTCGTTTAGGTTTTCAGTATAGCTGTTACCTTTTTTGGTTTCCTTGATAAAGCTTTCCTTACTTATAAAAAAAAATAATGTTAATTAAACTTCTTTAACTAACCAATTTCTTAAAATAATAAATAGTAATACGATTTTCAGTGTATAATATAAAGAAAGAATGGTAGAAAATAAAAGATAAAAGGGGCACAAAAATATTTGATTTAAAAAACAAACTAACTTGTTTAGCATTCAAGGAAAATTTTGGATGTATTTCTATTTGAGAAGAGTAATTATGATTAGTTAGACAGTATGAGATGAAGTTGGCTTTAAACAAAATAATTAGTTATGTGAATAAACATGAACGGGATAATGTTATAGTAAGTTTTTTAATTATAGGTCAAAATCAATTTCACCGTTCGAAATTTCAAAACGGTAATTTGCGTCTTATGTTTGGAAGTTAAATTACATACAAAATAATCAAAATGTCCCTCAAATACAAAATTATTTAAAAAATAAAAAATAATATATAAAAAGGTAATATTTTCACTATTTCAATAATCTATTTTTTTACAAAAATTTATTTCTTGAATTTGTTTATTTTTTTTAAAAAAGCTAAACTAGCTGTTTTTAGATTAAGAGAGTATTTTGACCAGCCTAATTCCAGCGTAATTTCACCCCCAAACATTAATTTTGAGGTGAATTTAATGATGGAAGACTGAAGAGGAGAAGAAACGAATGGGAAGGCAGAGCCAGAGGTCTCGCTCTGCGCCCGGAGGCTTGATTACTGCGGGCGTAGAGAAAAGTGTGTAGAGTGTTGGACTGGAAAGAGGTACAAGGAAAGGAACGGAGAGAAAATGGCGGAGGCTATGCAGAAGCACCCGCGTCTCATCCTCCACAACTTCCTTACCCTTGATCAGTGCAAGGTTGATCATCATCATCATCTTCTTAGTCCACTTGAATATGTACATATGTTCTGCATCATAGGATATATAGCTGATGATGTTCACTCTGTGCTTGGGGTCTGGTCCACTGTCCGCCTAATAAACAGGAGCTGGAGTTCATACACAAGAGCAACAGCACTGTGGGTTACCGTCCCAACGTCTTCTCCACCACGCTCTCGCATCTCATTGCCACCAACTGCCCTCACCTCCTCATGCCTTTTGTCCCCATCCGGGGTAAGCGGCAAAAAAGAAAAAAAAAAAAAAATCAAGAATGGGGACCCCAATTCGTGCATTTATGTTCATCTTGGAGGATTTATGAATATAACTTTCATGCTAGGTCTTAAACCCTCCATTTAGTAGGAAGGTGAGAACTTGTTGCAATGGCAACGGAAACAAAATGTGGAAATTGGTCTGAGCATATGCAGGATATGCTAGTCTCAGCTATGTGCATCTTTGTTTTCTATTATCTCCCGACTCAAATGAAGTAACTCTCCAATTGTATGCTGAAAAGTTTGGGAAGCACTTAATAGTAAAAGTTCGAAACATATGCGTTGGATTTTTTTTTAGCAGAAATGAAAATCCAAGTACCCAAAAATATGTACCAAAGCTAGCTGCTTCCGCCCTCACCACCCCAGCTTTCTGGGGTACTAACTCCTATAACTTTTATGCTGAAAGAGTTAATTTTCTGTTCTTTTCCTACATCTTTGGAAATTTGCAAATACACCCTATAAATATATTCCTAGTTTTTGGTCATTTATATTTCTTATGATTTCCTGTGATTGGGCCACAAGCAAGTAGTCTTTGCTCTTGTTGTGTGTTACTCGTATTTTGCTGCAATTTGACTTTGTACTTGCTTGGTTTCTGCCTTTAATGACAGAAAGGTTGAAAGAAAAGGTAGAGGAGTTCTTCGGGTGTGAGTATGAGCTCTTTGTTGAATTTACTGGTTTAATCAGGTCAGTTTTCCCACTTGTCAACGGCTTCTTTTTATAGGTGCTAAATGTATCTCTTTGATTCCACATGTTCTAAGAAGAGCTCTTCAAAATATTTGGAAGGAAAGCGTGTACACGATAACAAGAAGTGTCTTCTGTAAAACTGTGAATAGACAAATGACTGCTGTCTTTGCAATTTACATGTTTTCTGTCTGAAAACCATTGTTCAATATATTGGGGTGTTGACGGGCTTGCATCTTCTGAAATTGACCTAAATAAGAGTCACACCTTTCCTAAACTACTTGATGGAGTATGTAACCAGTTGTATAGCCAAGTTAATGTGAGTTTTGGTATGTGCCTGTCTCCTCTGGAAGTTGTAAAATTCTTTTGGGCCATATATTCAGTTATATTCAAGATATTTTTGTACTGCTTTCCATCTTTTTTGTGAATTGAACCCATTGGAACAGAATTTTGTAGGGACAACGAGGGCATGTTTGAAAGATTGCTGTTTGTTGTGGGGTCGTAAGAGCCCATGGACAAGTTAAGTAGAAAATATCATGTGTAATGGAGATCCCTGTTTCTCTGCTTAGAATAAAAATGAAAATCCTGTAGTCCTAGATCTTCGCTCCATTCTAGTTAGAACGAGAGAAAGGCATTGGGGGCTTCCAGGGGAAAAAGGGTGGGAAGGAGGGAGGGGGGTTGCGGCAGAAGAAAAAGGAAAGACAAGAAAAACTGGGAAGAAGGTTCAACCACATATTTTGGGCCATAATGTTTGACCAAAACAAATTGAGAACCATTATCAAGCAATTCATTGAATTTTCTTTAATGTACCTCAAATTTGATCCTATTGAGGGAAAGTTTTGGCTCCATCACTGAATCTCCTATAACTTGCATTTAGTCCTGTGATGTATGTTCAACAGATAAGGATATGGCTAGGATATGGTTCGTTGTGTGGTTGCGTTCATTTAGCTGTGTAACTATGAGAATTGTGCTGATATTAGGGGGAAAATATGAATGAAGCATATAGCTATGCTTAAAATCCTTGTTGCTTACCCAAACTAAATTCTCTTAGTCTATTCGACTCTCATTCCAACTCAAACATGGCAGTTCACCGAAATAATTCAATTTTCTTTCCCTGTTTCTTTTGTTTTGGGAACATCCTTATTGGGGGGGGGGGGGTGTTGTCAACCCCCAAACCCCTTTTGTCGAAGGAGTGAACGTCCTCTACTCTCAGGCCCAAAGGAAACTAAGTTTTTAACCATTCAAAAGAAAACCTGAGCACTAAATTAAAACCATCCTTTAAAAATTCAACTTTCAAATAAGGCCTTAAACAATGTATCGTGATCCAAAATCTGAGGAGTTAGTATCATAACGAATTATATTTAGGTATAAATTGACACCATGATTAAGTAGAAATATCCTCAAAGAACTTAATTGATAATAATAGCATCTCTAGCATCGTGGACCATATGATGTAGCATCAAAAAAGCTTTCTGCCACCATATCATATTGTCCAATTACTCACATAAAAGTCACCACCTTGGTAGTATGAGTACATAACTCTAGGTTAAAAGATGTCTTGATATGCCAAGATGATGAACTTGAATTTATCTTGGCTGCGATCCAGGCAGTACTTCTTTCTACCTATCCTGCTTTTCCAAAGGGTTCTCACTATTGAAAACGGTTTGTCTATTCTTAGCAAGCAACAAGATGAACCTAACGTGTTAATTCAAGCCAATTTATTTGACATTTGGCATCAAATGTTAGACAATAAGCCTAAACATGTAAAATGATTTCCTATGTATATATATAGTTTGCAGCACCTATGATGGATTCGCGTGGAAACTCTCTTTTTGGTTTTCACGCTTTAGTGACAGGGTTGAGCAATCTAACCATTGCGATCCACTTATCCCTTTCCTTGAAATAAAATAGAAATTATGATTACAATGGTACTAACTATTGATATTCTTCTCTATTCATGTTGGGCGTAGTTGGGAAATCCATTCTCATTCAACCATACCTTTATTACTATCTTCAACACGGGTATTCTAAATGTCCAAAATGACTTACTTAACATCAGTTATAGTATCATCAACTACATTCCATTATCTCATTTCCATCAGGACTTGAAAACTTCCAAGATGTTTGCATAATTTAGTCCTTGCAAAATACAACAATTCATCATAGCATAAAATGCTGTTCATTCTTAATCACATGCATTCGTGTGCATAACGTTCTTGTACATAAATTAACATATGACCTTATAATATGATTACATTTCGTAGGGCGTATAGCATCATAACATTTCATAAACTTTTATTTGGTCTCAACATATCTTTTCTTTAGTAACCTAAATAGGATCACTTCTAACACTCATGGCATGTGTTAATAACCTTGAATAAAATATGTTATGTTGTGATAAAAAGATAACTTCTGCGAACTTTAACATGAAGCAATGGTATTAACAACTTTGTTTGCATTTCATAACATGTTGGTAAAGAGGTCATCACATGAAATGGAATCATCATGTACTTCAATTTATAAATTATTTTATGGTTTAGTTGAAAACATGAAAATGCGATCTTTCACAGTTTTGTTAAATACTAGGTTAATCATCCCCACTTACCTCATGATCTTATTGGTAGGGAGTTAAGCTTGTGAGAGCTGTTCTTTTGTGTGATCATTGAGCATAAAACCAGAACATGTATCTCTTGTAAGTTGTGATTCTCATTAACAGCCAGTCACCTCTGTACTTCTCTTTGAGTTTCCTATCAATGTCCAACCCCTTTGGTTAATTTTCCTTATTAAATTCTATCTGGTTAGAGCCTGTGAGAGGCTTAAAAGCCACCAAATTCTATGTTTGATGCACATTTATGCGATTCTAAGTCTTTCCACTTAGCTTATTCCTTGCAATACCTTTTCTGCACCATGTCTCATATCATTAGAATATTCAACCACTCCTGACCTTGCATTTTCCAATATCCTTCTATGATCTATGTATGTAACATCTTCAATGTTCATGGCAATCTGATCACATTTGCCCCATGAGATAATTGAGTGAAGTTTGGACTTCCTCTGTCAACTCTGAACTGCATCCAAATTGACATCTCGATCTTCAAAAATTCATTACTCATTCATTTTAAACTCCATTGTGTGACTTTTTTTTGGAAATCTGTCTCTTAGAGAGTCAATTTTTCTAGACCAATTACATTGAAACTGACTCAGTTATCTGTTGAAAATATCATTGGCATAAACAGATTGGATATCTATGTGAAATGTTCCTTGGTAAGAATCTTTTGATTGGGCAGTTCTACATCTCTAACTTTCACTTTTTCACGTTGTAAATCAGCAATGCCCTAATTTTAACTCCAAAGATAAGGTACTAGTTTCTGTGGGAGACATTAAGTCTGCATGAGACATCTGGGAGACTCTACAGAGAATTTATGAGTTAGTGACAATGCTAAACATCAAGTTTCTTTGGCACCATTTTTTTTTTTCCAAAGCAAGATGCAAGAGGGGACAAGTGTGTCTCAACACTTAGACAAGATGGAGAAGATGGAGAAGATTTTGTAGCGGTGAGAGTAAAAATGACTGATTGTAATCAGTGACCGCAGAGTCTACTGGGAAAAGGAGGTCCACACCATAGATAAGATTTATGCATTCTTCAACAGAGGAGACACTAGAATACCATTTAGTGTTATATTTTCAGAAAACACGTTCAATACATAAACAGTTAACAAAACTCTAAATCTGTTCTTTATATTGAGAAGTGAACTTTGGGCTCCTCAAGACCTTGTGAGCATCACCACCTTGTACCATCATCTTGGGTTTTTATCCAAATCCTCTTTTATGTTGAATATTCTTTGTGTACCATCGGATCATGATGTAGCAAAGACTAAGAAATGTCCTCAAGTTTGTATTGATGTATGTCTTTATGTCTGTACTGTCTTTCCAGATATTTTTGTAAAACATGCCTTGTTTTTAACTTCCTAGGACTGAGGGTGGAATAGTATTGCTATATATCTGTTTTTATGTAGCTTTTTCACTCAGATAGCTGATGACCTCGTACATTTTAATTCAGTTGGTGTAGAGGAGCAAGCATTGGATGGCATAGTGATGATAACAGGCCCTATCTTAAACAACGTGCCTTTGCGGTATGTATGGGATTTGTTTGGCAGATTCTCGCATATTTCATGTGTTTTTCTTGTTCAGTCTCTTGTTAATTTTCACGTCATTAGTAGTTTTCCCGATACAGACATCCTCTTGTCATTTGTTTCCATCCTTTTCTTTAGTAATTTTCTTGTTCTGGATTGATCTATTAATATTTACTCATATTCCTTGTGGTGAAAGGCAGTCTGCTATTTGAACAGTTACGGGAAGGATTTCAATGGTGGACTCTTTCACTTCCAGGATGGGGAACCAACAACTATTGAGCCCTTGGCCGGAGTAAGTGAAGTTGTTTATGGCTTTTTATGGTATTACTTTTCAGTACCTGCATTAGTGGAGACTTGAGAGCATCACCTATTGTTGTATACAATTAACCGTGTAATTATATTTATGTCTGAGAGGAATGAACAAGGAAAATTGAAACCCATTTGCACTAGTGCTCTCATGGTTGTCTCTCAAGTTCAGAGAACTTTTTTTTTTTGAATTGTAATTTCAGTCAGTACCTGGTAAATTAATCATTATGTTGTTCTATTCAATTAGGATGTTGCGATTTACACAGCCGACAGCCGCAACCTTCATTCTGTGGATGAGGTACCACCATTTCTCTCTCTTCGTCTTTCTTGCGGGGTAGAGAAGTATTTTTTCCCTCATACCATGCAATTAAAATTGAATGCTTTTGAAGATCCCTTTTGAAGTGCTCAGAAGATAATGACTTGCTCTGTGCATTTTATTTGTGGAATTGTAACTCTATTCCTTCCGGCGGCCGATGAAAGATGGGATGTGGATCAGTATCATGATTGGTGAATCATATTTTTAAATGTCATCGAGCCATGTGTATTTAATTTCATTTATACCATGTTTTGTTTAATGTGAGTTTCTCTCATGGCTATTAGTGTGAAGTAGGATGTCATTATCAAAGGAAGCTCTAGGGTTTTCATTCGGCAGATTTAGGGTTTTCTAGGTTTCAACATATATGTTGTATTTTGGACTAGATTCATGATCCATTGTATAGATCGGATCGGGTAGCACAAGTTATTAGGAGACTTATCTAGTTGTTATGGGTAAGTATTATCTTGGGTTTCAAACTAATACTTATCTAGTTGTTAGGAGACTTATCTAGTTGTTATAGATAAGTATTATCTTGGGATTCAAACTTAATGTTTGAATTATCTATCTTATTTTGTAATTATCTTGTAATTTGTTATCTTTTTTATTATAAATTCAGAAGAAGTATCTCATAAGAGATCATTCAGTCAAAAATCTGTTAGTGACACGTGGGCCGCTTGGGCTTATGCTCTCCTCTTAAGTGGCTAGGGTAAGTCCTACGTTCAAATCATTAGAAGTGAGAAGGAAAGAAAAAGGTTGTTGACACTTGGTCTGTCACTTAAAATGTAAATTCAACTAATCGAAGCCTTAATTCTAACTTCTTAAGGACTAATAAGGGGGTGATAACAAGTCTGACAGTCTAATATGGAGTCATGGACATGAGGGGGTTTATATGTTGAGCACAACATGTTTTTGTTTCAGCAAAACGATTCAAGTGGCTTCCGGATATGTATATCTGATCCCTGCTATCAAAGAAGTGGCATAGATATGGAATCGTTGATCTAATGTCGATGTTAGTTTAAATGTCGTTTATTCTGCAGATTTTGGTCTGCAGGATATGCAGCCTGATCCAGCAATAGAGACTCCACTAACCCAGTTTGGGGTCCATCCTTTTTACCCAAGATGAAAAAGGAAGTGTTTAATTAGCTTGGAAAGAGGTTTGCCTCTAGTGCCTCTGAATTGTAGGTGCTGGTGGTAACTGGGATAAATCTAAGGTTCAAATCTTGCCCCTAGCAAAATAGTACCTTTTAGTAACTTCCAGGAAGTTTTGTCTTGGAGTAGTGACCTGGAAAAGGTTACATTGTTCATTAACAGTGATGCAGTCCTTCTGTGCTCTCAGTTCTGCTTGCAGTTATGGAGACAATTTTTCTTGGACTTGGGTACATGTGTTGGGTATTATCTAGGAGTATGATTCCTTAAGAACTTAGGATATGAGCTACTTAAAAAATTCTGTGAACATCCATATAATATTGTTCATTT
This sequence comes from Morella rubra, assembly GCA_003952965.2. Taxonomy (NCBI): domain Eukaryota; kingdom Viridiplantae; phylum Streptophyta; class Magnoliopsida; order Fagales; family Myricaceae; genus Morella; species Morella rubra. The sequence goes on along the minus strand of CM025855.1, from coordinate 11,507,018 downwards.
ATGCAGGAGGTTATCAAATCAAGCAATGACAAAAAAAAAAAAAACTGTTGCTTTTAAAGTTAAAACAAGGCAAGAAAATGGATATGTCACAACTATGTCGATATTCACTTTTCCTCCTGCTCTGGACCCTTAAACTACAAGCATTTGAAATCCTAACAAATAAAGTATGTGAGCTTTCCAGCGATCACTGTATAGCAAGCAATTTGGATAAAATGTAGAGAATTGTCTTCTGTTTCTAAGGGAAGATTCTCTCTTTAGGTGCAAAAGGTATGTGAAATTTCAGCTGAAGTTGGGAGACATGTTACATGCCAACACCTGTGTAGTGTAGCATCATCACGGGTATGATGGTAAATTCGAGTCCATGCAACATAGAGAAGCTGACTAAATGTTTGAACTTCTCACTCCCTGATTAATGTGAGTCAAGAGGAGTTGGATATTCGATTCTCTATGCTTGACTAAAGAAAGGGACACAAACTACATTTATGTACTAAGCAAGCACATGAACGTTGGAAATGTAGTGGCTCAAACCCAGCATAATCCCTCGGCACTTATTGATTATTTTTAATGCACTTTCTCTGTCGAAAAGAAGCAGATGCAGTCCTCATTGCTAATTTTTGAGTCTCAGTCTTGTGATGCCAAATTATGATTGACAGATCACTGGTGGAGAAAGACTTACGCTTACATTGTGGTATAGCTGTGATGCCTCCTACGATGAGGATGCAAAACTTGTTTCCCTTCTCTCGCAAAGCCTTTTACATCAGAATCTGCGTGGTCCATGCCTACCTTCACTGGCATCCAGTAACATGTATTGGTTTTCACCGGATCAAGCTTCTACTGTCCGGCCAGGTTTTGACATATGCTGTGCAAGACTGCATGTTCTTGGATTTGATGTTTATTCTTATCAAGAGAGAAATTTTGACTCGGATTTCCCAGAATTACTTATGAAGCCTCTGAAATTAGCAATGGGAAACGAGTTGCTTGACAAGGAATTTGGCAACATTTTGCATGCACTGCAGGTATTCTACCAATGTTCCTCCAAAGTTTGCATAGCTATTGATGGTATGGGGATGCGAAATAGATAATGATCATTTAAGGGTCCTATGAATTTTACTTGATCCTCTCTTTAGTCTTTGCAAATCCTATCGCACTACTAACTTTCTTGGTTTGTTTTCTCTCTTCAAGCATTTTTCATTTCATTCTTTTTTTTTTTTTTTTGGCTCTTCTTTAATAGCAAAATATAAGTTCCTTCTTCCTTTTCCCTATCTGGGACTTTATTAGAGATGTCAAGTGGCTTCGATGGAAAAAGTGGTAGTCTCTAGCAACAGTGCGGCCAGGACAATGTTTAATGTTTGACGACCTGGCAGGTTTCATTCCATGGAGAGCCCAGGTTTATGTAAAAGCTGCTATAATGTTTTTTGGAATGAGTGACCCAGCCAAAGCAGTTAGTATTACCATAAAAATTGCTTCTTGAAATTTAAGGGAGATAGAGATGGAAGTTTAAGAGAGCTCTGTAATGGACAAGATACAAGGACTGGACTTCGGTCTTATTGAGTTCTTAATTTTTTCCGTGATGTCTTATTGAATTCTTGACTACGTTTAGAGATTTTTCTTTTGAATGCCTGGTGGAAATATTTCGTCTTAAGCATCGTGTACATTCTGCTCCTTGTCTATCATCTGAATTTATTGCAATTTGTTTTGGTGGTCGGTGTCAGAGCAGACGGTACACTGTTCCTCTCCGAAATCCATTATCTGTCTTGAAAGTGGCTTTCTATTCAGGATTTCTGGTAATAGACTGAATTGGTTCATATTTTGTTTGCTGAACAGGTTGTTCAGTTTTACAGTTGGAAAGCCTCTGCTCTGCAGACTCCCAAATTTCAAATAGACAATGTAAAGGTTGGAGAACTCTCTCTGTTCCAAAGGGGAGAAATTGATTGCTTGAAGTCTGTATTATTAAAGGATCATCATCAGGCAGAGATGGTCCTCAGCTGCATCACTGGAAATGAGAGCAGACAGTATTTCTTTAATTGGGAAGGTTTTGCTTCTGCAGTTTCTCTATGGGAAGAATATGCATCAGAGTTACGTGGAGAACTTCTTAGAAGCCTACCATACTGGATGAACCATCAATCTATATTCGAAGTTCCATATAATGAATCATGAGGAGGAACTTACACATTCTTTAAGTTTAACCTTTTTTTTTTTTTTTTTTTTTTAAGGCTTTAGTCTTATCTTCTTGGTTGCTCCCATCATTTGCTTTTTTTTGTTATAATCTTTCACCTCTTTAATATGATATTTCTCAATTTTTTTTTGGCTTAGCTATACAAACAGTTTTCATGGTATAACGTTTTGACAAAAAAATCTTGTGGTAAACGTTTGTACAAATTCGTCTATGTGGTCAGTGTATAGTAACAAAATAATCCTTCTGTTCCAGATCTGTTATCTTTTTAACGTTTGATGATGGGTTGAATAAAATTTCTAATTAACAAGTCATATGTTATTTATTTAAAGCTCAACATCGGATGTTACGGGAGATGATAGATCTAAAAAAGATGGATCACTTTGTTACTATACACTAACTACATAGATAAATTTGTACAAACGTTTACTACAGTAATTTTTTTGCCAAAACGTTATCCCACTTGGACTAATTGTATAATTAAGTCTTTTTTTTTTCTTTTCTTTTTTCAAGCAAGTGAAATATATATATATATATCTATATATATATATAGTCGATATAGAACAGGAAAAAGGCCAGGGGCTATTGAAAACCTAAACGATACAAACGTGAGGACAAGATAAATCGAGCAAAGGTGAGGACAAAAGACAAAGTAGTACACGATACAAACACAAATCGACTATAAACGTTGGTACAAAGTACAAACACAAATTGGCCACAAGGTAAGGAAAATACTCTTTTTGCTAATATAACTCGATTGTACAAATGTCATAAGTTTAATTTATATATTTGTTGTATTTTTATTTGTATAGTCTCAAGGATAGCGCTAGCCACATCTATGTTTTGACTTCAAAAGGACTACTCATAGTTACTCTTGAAGCTTCTTGGATCATTATAAAGTTTAATTCAACATAGTAAGGTCCTAATGTGAGACTCGACCATCTTTTATTCTTTTATCTTCTCTTACTCTAAGTGAGATTCAAGGTATTACATTGTTTGTCATACAAGTATTAGTTTAAGCTCAGAGACACCTATAACAAGTCTTATCTGGTCGATTTCCAACGTTGTCTTTTCCTTACTATTGCCACCAATTTTCCCGAATTCATACGCATGTCTTGAACTTGACAATTTCCTTCTGGCCAATGATTTAAGCTTGATCTTTCCCAATTGGCTATTTGTCGATTCTAGCATGTGTCCTTGGAGACGCTCCATTCCTGGAAAGCATTGCCATAAACATCATAGAACACAATATGCTCATTGGTCTTAGTCATTTGCAATGTCATATAAAAACCTTGCCTTGCCCATCATAATACATCCTGATCAATTTCTTACCTCTGCACTCCACTCTTTGATGCCACCTTTTCATGACTGTCGCCTCCACTGGTAAGAAATTGAAATTGTCAGTTTTCTGCTGCTAGAGACTGAAAACTTTAGTTTCTACAAAAATAAAAGAATATAAAAAATTAAGTTTCTTGAAATATTTGCCCCCTTAATTAGTACTCACCTGCTAATATATAATATACTCCAAGCAGTGGTCATGCCCATTTATGTACATGTCTATATTGTTTGCCTGAAAAATAGAAAGGGTACGACAAGAAAGGTGTTGCTTCAATTACAAGAACCACATGCTTGTAACCAAAAATTTATAGCAAAGTTTTGAGTCGGTTTTATGCAATCCATTTTAAGCATATATATCGGGAATTCCATATATATCGGGAATTACCTACAGGATTGGGACAAGCTACTCATCAAGTTCTTTAATGATACCATAAAAATATGACTTGTAATTAAAGAAAAGATAAACTCAATACATAATTGAAAGATAACGTGGAGAGGAGAGGAGAAAGAGTAAGGAGAGACAAAGATATAAGACAAAGACTTACAACCACTGTAAAAGTTCTCTATAACTGTGTTTTATTTTATGAGTTCATATAAATTATAAATTAAAGGTTCTAATTTATAGATAAAATATAAAGCATGATAAGAAAGATATTCATATTAAAACTGAATCTCTGATATATATATATATATATATATATCACATTTTATAAATTGATTGACGGGGTATTTTGGTAAATGAATTGACTCGATCGGAAAATGTCAGGAAGTTGTTTCCTTCATATATTCGATGGGCTTATGGATTTCTCCAATTTTGACTTTATATATAGGAACTACCCATATATAGAATGTGAGATACGAGGACGTAAGTGGGGAAGAACATATATTTACGTAGTGATTAAGAAGTCATTTCAATATTCGGTTGCGTATAGGATGCTAATGCATGGAGTATAGTATACTATTACGAGGAAGTTTTCCTTCATTCGGCATATGGAATTATTCAACTTTTGAAGTACATTATATGGAACTACATATACTGTCCAATCAAGTGTTAGAAACGTGGGCAAGAACATGATGTACTGATAAACAAGTCATGATTTCAATATTCGGTTGCATTCTTTGGATATAGTTGAATTATGGGTAGGAAACTAGAGAACCTTTGCTCTACATGCTTAATTGTAATTAAGGAAGTTAATTGAGGTTGGCATGAAATTAGTTAGTACATGGTACTGTATTGGCATTCAAATGGTCAAATGGTTCGGGCATGAGCAGTTGCTAGCTTTTTCTACAAGGATAAGGAACAAAGAAGATGAGTGTCCATAAAAGAAGAAAAACAACCAAAAAACCCAAAATTACTGGTACTAATTGTTTTGTCTAAGGAAAGCTGGCCGGGATGCGAAATTAGTAACACCTTCAAACCACCTAATTAATAAGCTCCAAAATTACTGGTACTAATTGTTTTGTCTAAGGAAAGCTGGCCGGGATGCGAAATTAGTGACATCTTCAAACCACCTAATTAATAAGCTCCAAAATTACTGGTACTAATTGTTTTGTCTAAGGAAAGCCGGCCCGGATGCGAAATTAATGACATCTTCAAACCGCCTAATTAATAAGCTGATTCCAATAGATGCAATTGCCCTGTCACACAACTGAGGATATGGTGACCTTGAGGGAAAATTCTAGGCAGTTCAAGACCCATAGCTGCAGCTACAATTCGCACATCAACCGTTTTAGTTTTTGGAGTAATCACTCATCAATGTACAACTAATTAGGGTACTCATTGCTTCGGCCTAATTTCATGATGGTCTATCTCCTAAGGAATCTTATTTCTTAAAAAAAAAATATTAAGGCACCCATTAAGTGTCTAGTTGCAACTTATTCTTGACTCCTACACTATTGTTTGGGACGCCGAGTATAATGCGCGCAGCTAGGGATCACAGATTGAAATGGACTAAAGTAGATAAATTAAGTTTTAATTGGGGTAATTATTGACACAGCAACTAAATCTTGCAGATGCATTTGAGCTTCTCTTAGGCATATACTTAAGCCTGGATGAATCTATTACAGGAGTTATCTGGGATTTCCATCCTTGTCTTTCCCTTACTCTTGCTACAACTCTTCCCCTTAATCCTTATGAATATATTGGCGATAACAAATCCCCAAGGATTCAACCCTGATCTTTGGCAATAGATATATCTCTTATATCAGGCGGCTATATATAATTTGCCTATTCTAGCATGTACGATCTGTCCCTATGCAGCTGCATCGAGGTGATTGGAGATGCTCCATTCGTGCAGAACATTGCCATAAACATCGTAGAACACAATATGCGCATTGGTGTCAGTCATTTGCAATGACATAAAACCTTGTCCATCATAATACAGCTTCAATTCCTCTGCACTCCATCCCTTGATATCACCTCTCCATGCCTTTGAGCCGCCTCCGCTAGTAAGGAATTGGATTTGGCTGCCACAATTATAACCATGTCAGTTTGCTGCTGCTATAGCTAGAGATCAGTGAAAGCTAAGTTTCGTGAAATATTCGCACACAGCTCGCAGCACCTCAGTACTCACCTGCTGATAATATGCTCCAAGCAGTGGTCATGCCCATTTATGTACATATCTACATTGTTCGCCTGCAATATACAAGGGGATTTAACGAGAAACGCGTCCGTGATCACTTCCAGTACAAGAAGAAGCATATCGGGAACTACCTGCAGGATTGGGAGAAGTTGCTTTTCAAGTTCTTCAGTGACTCCATGATGCCCGGCACTTTTGATTGTGTGATGACCAACCACAATCTTCCATTTTGCGGTGGATTTCTTTAGTTCTAAATCCACATTCTATAACAAAATCAACCCCCAATTAGCTACTGATGATCCCCTTGAAGTCCGAATTATATCAAACGGCCGGACGGTCAAGCTGTGACGCTCACTGAGCCGGGGGGGTTTCATGTTTCAAATCTTTCTTTGCCAGACATGTTCACCAAACTTACACATTTAATTAAGTTCGGAAGATTTGAAAATATATTAATTTTTCTAATGAAAATCATCATTTAGAGGGAATATGTACCTTCAGGAGCTCTGCTAAATAGACGTCTCGTGGTAGCACTCCTTTCCAATCATAAGTGTGGTCCTTTGGGTTCGTGAAATATTCATCCACGAATGGAGTAGTGTCTACGAAGAAAAAATGTACAAATCCTGCCCAAAAAGAATAAAAAAAAAGCCCCAAATATATGCTCACTTTAATAATTTCTAATATAAATTCACGTAATGCTTTATATATATCTTCTCCGATTTTTCTTCCTGAAGAAAGGGAATTCTAATGCGACTTAATTACCTGTGATAAGCATAAAAGATCTCATGCAATGCCATCTTCTATCCATTTCTTTGAGGATGGGACTTAATTGTGCCTCCACATCCCCTGTAGTCGTGGTTGCCCAAAACTACCGCAAAAACACACCCAAAAACCCAAAAAAAAAAAAAATTGCATTTAATATTAGTCCCTAACTCAAAATACGATGTGATATACTAAAAAAGAAACATAAATGCTTATTAATTGGAATTTACCGTTGTACCACGGTGTCTGCAAGCTTGGGGTGTTGTAGATATTGATAAATGACTCATTGAATGCCGGATCACATACACCCTTCAAACCGTCCTCATAGAAGTTATCCCCCGTGGAGATGACGAAGTCTATGTCCAATTTCTCCCCAGCTACTCCCATCTATAAGAACACGAATCGCAAAAGATTCACAGGACAAGTAGAAGAAGATTAGCCCACCTTTGCAAAGGAAAAAACATAAGAATATCCACAAAATTTCAGCAAATTAACCATTCCCCAATATGTTATTATCAATATTGGACCAGATGTTGCCATTTTCTGATCTGAGTAGGGCCTGATATTATTCGCACCAAAAACAAATAATTGAGAGACCTGATTGGTTCTTCTATATGCTCTTGACAGCGGTGGAAAGCCCCCGAGAAAAGAAAATAATATCTAGAATTTGTGTCTGAAGTTCATTTGGACCTAAACGACAAAGGTTTTGAACTGATTATGTCAGGGCCGGTCACTTCAGTTTTTAGCCTTAGGGCTGTTAACTGGTGGGGGTCGATGGTACTAGACGAGTCGGCCGGATATGTACTTGTCTTCTTGTCACAATCACAATTCAATAGATGAAATAACGTGAAGAGCCATAGATCATGAATTATGGAGGATACTTTCGCAATAAGTTTGGGAATTTTTAGGCTTATTTTAATCCTTTAATCAAATGGATTGCTATACCTTAGAAGAATATTGATAATCTCTTGCTTTTTCTTTCTTTCTTTGATTTATTTGTTTTTTTTTTTCTAGTTTTAACTTCAATTTGTTTTTTTTTTTTTATTGACTACCATAATTGATTTTTTGTTGGGATGAAGTGAAAAAACTACCACGTTGTGTTCTAAAACATTACGCCAATGAAAAGAGGTGAATTTAATCATCTAACTTATAATTGTTATCAGACTTAAATAAATAAGTAGGTACAAGAAAGTAAAAGTATTTAGTAAGAGTCTAATATAAACATTTAGATTTCACTTAATAATTGTGGGCACAAAAGTGCAAAATATCCGGTAGGAGTTAAATTTAAACATTCAATTTGTATTTTCAGTATTCTAATTTATACGTAGAATTTTTTTATCAGACTCCTCCTTAATAATTTGGTGGATTTTTTTTTGTTGAAATAGGGATACTAATTAAAGTGTGGTCAGCGTGCCTAAACCTAAGACTACTACTCTTTACCTATATTAATTAACCACGTGTACATGTCCTAAAAGCTTTATAAATCGATAGCCGTATATAACTATAGCTACCAGTCAAAAACTTTTTTTAAAAAAATGAACAAAAGTTCCAACTCTTAAGTGATGGCCCGGTTGAGGTTGACCAGGTGATGGAGAGGGAATTTATTTCCTCCGTACGAACAATATTGTCTCCGGATATATATAGAATTTTAAAAAATAAAAAAATTTCTATATAACTTCCAAGGATTTCTTGAAAGGGTGGGAATTTCAGACATATATATATATAATTGAAGCAGTACTTCACGACTCACGTTGATGAGATATCTTTAAAACTTGAAAAAGCAAATGAGATCGTGATCATAAGATGTTCTAGAGATCATGGTGATGATGGATATTGGTTTTGATGGTGGTAGCTAAAGATAGTCATGATCATGTGGTTGCGTTAGGAGCAACAACGTGCATGCGTGTAGACCAATGCAGGTATTATTGTGGAATGGTAAGCTGAGGAAAATCTCTACTCCAATTTGGCTCAGAGATCTCCTCGTAGTCGTAGATGTTTGATCGTGGCAAATCTTAAATAAATTGTCTAAGAAGACCAGACGTTTTGGCGGACCACAATATATATGGAGGATATATATTATACGGACCTTGAACTTAAGTTATATTGCAATGATGCTTTTCAAATGTTATATAGGATGCTTAGTAGCAAGTCCAATATTAATTCCTAAATTAGGTAAACTCGTAGGTTAACATGAACTGTATATGCATATATATACGAATGGGTATACGTACATACATATATATAGGCTGTTGACGCCAACATACAAATGCATGGTTTCTTGGTGTGGAGATTTTGTAAGTAGAGAATTCTAAAGCACACCATAAGGGATATATAGAAACACTCATATTAATGGACAATTAATATTGATGGTTATGGGAAAGAAGACTTGTGACCTGAATAGCTACTTCTGATTGATTGTAGAGTCCTTTTCTTCCCCAATCTCCCACGACCAAAAAGCTCAGAGACTTCTCGGCTTTCATCGGGAGTACGAAACGCGGAAGGCCGTCTGCTTCAGAAGGAACCCAACATAGCCACACATTGGCAGCGACGAAAAGAAAGAGACGCACGGTACTGCGGAGGTGAGAAGCCATGGTTTCAAGGCAAGGGAAAGGGAGAAACAGGTAGATATGGAGAACCAGATCAGCGTGGGGAGCATCGAATGGCCTTTTATAGCTTATATAATAGGAGAAGCACAACACGCAAAAAAATTAGATTGGCTTATAAGTTGGGTAAGAATGATTCAAATGTGCAATATGCCCTTGAAAGCGAAATATTGCTAACAGTCAAGAGAGTTTTATATATGTGCCTAAAAAAGCTAAAGAGATTTTTATACGATCGGAATAAAAGTAAAGCACGATTACAAGCTGCCGTATATGATTTGCTGACTCAACCCTTTTAAAGAAAAGGAATTACCCAATTGCGAATTAAGGAAGTCATTCAGTTCAGCCCAGCTAAAGATTGACTGGCCCAATCTTATAATGGGCATAGAATTGTCTTAGCGGGTCTGCAAGATGTCGTCGTCGATCATCTGGGTTGCCAGAAAAGAAGAGTATCGCAACTTGCAAGGAAACGAGAAACCTTGAAGAAGAGGGGGTTTCTACTTGAACAGATTCCTCCAATAGACAAAGAAGGAATAGTCGAGTCTGGAACAGGAAGCGAGGAACCAATGAAGGACGACATGCAACTACAAGTAAAGGTGGGCAAAGGTATATATAGCTTCAATAACTCCTAAAGAAATTATGGCAGCGCACTGGGAGAATTGGATATATGTTTTGGGATAAAATGTTTGAAGGATAATATAGAAGAAGACTAAAAATGAAAATGAAAAAACATAACATTGGAAACACACAAGAATTTCCTCTAAATAAGAGATCGTGGCCAAAAAAAATGGCTATTGAAGAGGTTGGCGTGTACTCTGGAGATAATAATATTCCATGTTTAGCTGGCCATATCCAGGGAGAAGACGGGGATTTCAAGCTAATGGAAGCATTTGCGGAAATGAGGTGGAGAAACTGTACTGGGGAAGCTCTCTTTTTGTCTTTATGGGTTCTTTGAATTTAATATTGCAGTACAAGAGAATGAAATGCACGTAATGGTTTGTAATATTTCTTCTGATCCAAGAAAATGTCCTGAAAAAATGGCTCACCTAGAACAAGGTTCTCCAAATAACAGAAATGGCAGAAAAAATGGCAATTTGAGGAGGTTGGCGTGTTCCAAGGAGATGAAATTTGTCATGTTTCTCATCTAGGGAGGCCTTTGCAGAAATGGAGTGGAGAATGTACGAGGCAGTTTTCCTTCATTTCGCATATGGATTTCTCGTATTTGGTACTTTTGAAGCAAGGGATTATCCACGAAGTGTTAATTACGTACGTGTACCAGGAACGTGTACCGCGCATGCCCTTGCAATATTCCTTGCGTACATGGATAGTTGAATTTTGAGTTGGATACAGGGGCAACCTTTGACCCGCATGCTTAGTTGTCATGAAGGTTTAAGTCGGCATGGAATTACATGATCTTTGGCACCATAAAATGATCAAGTGGCACGTGTATATATGATCAATGAGCCGCTACATATATTTGTAAGAAATTAAATATGCACAGCGAAATTTAGATTGACATACCTCTAGCCATAAGTGTTTAAGTGTTTACCTTTGTACTGCAAAAGAAAAGACAAGTGGGAGTGATAGGGTCCTTCTAGCCTATTTTTTAACTATATTAGCCGTATTGATAGAATACATATGCCTTTATTTTATAGGCTAGGCTAGACCCTTCATTAGAATTCTGTTGCAATTATTCCTCTTATCAAGGAATCAGATTCTATTTAAAATTTAAATATTCAAAATTAGTAACTGATAGGAATAGAATTCAAAACACCCATAATTTAAATTTAAAATTTCATACGCTAGATATGTGGGCCACTTTAAGGAAAATATTCAAAATATTTTACATTCTACCACTTGGTCCACGTAACACGTAAATTATCTAATTGGGTGATTGACACTTTTGTATGGCCATTACTATATTCATTCCTACTAGTATTGAAACACTCTCACTCAAATAAAGAATATTATGCACGAATCATGGCGGTAAGACTTTATGATCAAATCTTTTCCTTCCATGTATCACAATACACAATAGTCTCTACATGAGTACTTTATAAGCTAAGACTTTATGAATGAACTTCTAATAAGTCATTTGGGTCCAAAATAAATATCCTTATGGATAAATAAATAATGTATATATGTGCACAAATTAACCTTATTTCTCAAAAAGAGAATCTGTATGTCTAATTAGAACAATGAAAGAAAAACAAACTTACACTAGATCAACAAGCCCATATGCTCCACATGACCTTTAAACTACTTTACTAGTAAACCTTTTGTCATGGTATCAGCTATCATCAAATCAGTGCATGTATGCTCAATAGACAATTCATATCTCTTTATATTCTCTCTCACACTAAGATATTTGATATCGATATGTTTACTCTTACTTCTAGTTTTATTATTCTTTGAAAAGAATATTGCAGCTATATTGTCGCAGAAGATCCTAATAGATCTGCTATAGAATCGACGATCTTGAGACCACTGATAAAATTTTTCGACCATAATGCTTGTGTACTAGTTTTATAGCAAGCAACAAATTCTGCTTCCATGATAGACGTAGCAACCAAAGTCTGCTTACTGTTTTTTCAGGATATAGCTCCCTCAGCAAGAAGAAATATATAACCTAAAGTTGACTTTCTGGTGTCTACACATCCAGCATAATCTCAGTCTGAATAACCAATCACTTCTAAATTATCAATATGCCTATAGGTCAATTTGCTATTCTTGGTTCCTTGTAAGTAACACATAACTTTATTTGCAGCTTTCAATTGTTCCAAACCAGGGCTACTTTGATGTCTACCCAAAAATTCTATTGCCAAACTTATGTCAGGTCTAGAGCAAATCTGCGCATATGATAGACTCCCAATAACAGATGCATAGGGAATATTTTTCATCTGCTCCTGTTCCAATGAATTTTGGGGACTTTGACCTTTATTAACTTTTTCTCCTTTGACAATAGATGCTACTGTAGGACCACAGTCCTTCATGCCAAATCTCTCCAAAACTTTCTCAATGTAGGCCTTTTGAGACAGTCCTAATGTTCTTTGTTGTCTGTCTCTGTGAATCTCTATGCCAATGACATAAGAGGCTTCATTCAAATCCTTTATTTCAAAGTTTTGAGAGAGGAACTGCTTACTTTCATGTAGCAAACCTAAGTCACTACTTGCAAGTAAAATATCATCCACATATAGGATCAGAAAAATGAACTTACTCCCACTGACCTTAAGGTATATACATTGATCAACAATGTTCTCAATGAATGTGTATGAGGTGATAACATTGTGAAATTTCATATACCACTGGCTGGAGGCTTACTTTAGCCCATATATAGATTTCTTTAATTTGCAAACTAACTAACTGTTATCACAAAAACCTTTAGGTTGTGCCATATATACCTCATCCTCTAGATCCCCATTTAAGAAAGCAGTTTTCACATCTATCTATTGTAGCTCTAAATCAAAATGAGCTACTAATGCCATGATTATTCTAAATGAATCCTCCAGTCTAGTTTTATATCGCTCAATGCTAGCAGAAACATTTCTTTTGGTTTTATAAACTCATTTGTAGCCAATGGCTACAGATCCTTCTGGTAGCTAAACTAGATCCCAGACTTGATTTTCACTCATGGATTCCAACTCTTCTTGCACGACATTAAACCAAAGTATGAAGTTAGCTCCATTAATGGCCTGTGAAAACGTACTTGGATCATTCTTAGGTCCAACATCAAAATCAGACTCTTGGAGGTAAACCATATAGTCATTTAAAATTATCAGTCCCCTTATTCTTGAGGATCTTGTTAACCCTTCCTTCACTATATTTGGCAGTGTCGAAGTAGGTTCAACTTGAACTTGTTCTTCATGAACGGACTGTTCTTGAGTTGATTGATGTTCTGGGATATCATTTTGACTTTCCCCAACCACAATCAAACGTCTCTCAATTAAAGGCGTTTTAGTCAGCTTTATGTGCTTTCTCAAATTCAATCTGTCGAGGGTAAGCATTCTCACTAGTTTCAGTATCCTCATGAAATCTAGCATTTCTAGACTCAATAACTTTAGGAGTATGAGAAGGATAGTAAAATCTGAATCCTTTTGTGTTTACTGCATAGCCAATAAAAAATTCACTAGTTGTCCTTGGGTCTAATTTGTTTATGTGAGGATTATAAACCCTCACTTCTGTAGGACAACCCCATATTTGTATATGATTCAAACTAGGTTTCCACCCATTCCATAATTCAAAGGCGTCTTTTCAATAGCCATGGATGGAACCCTGTTCAATATATACACTGTGGTTTTTAAGGCTTTATTCTATAAGGATATGGGTAGATTAGTATTACTAATCATGCTCCTTACCATGTCCATAAGCGTGTGATTCCTCCTTTCAGCTACACAATTTTATTGAGGTGTACTTGGTGTCGTATATTGGGCAATAATGCCTTCTTCCTCAAGGAATTTTGCAAATGGACCCTTCATTTGTCCTTATTTTGTGTACCTACCATAGTACTCCCCACCTCTATCAGATCTTATGATCTTGATTTGCTTTTCTTTATGTTTTTCTACCTCCACCTTATGAGTCTTGAAAGAATCTAATGCCTCACACTTATTATTGAGAAGATAGAGATACATATATCTTGTATGGTTATCAATGAATGAGTTAATATATCTCTGACCATTTAAGCAAAGGGTAGTTAATGGCCCACAAATATTAGTGTGTATGATCTCAAGAATCTAAGAGCTCCTTTTGGCACCTTTACTGGTTTTGTTAGTCTGCTTTCCCTTTATGCAGTCCACACAAGTACAAAAATCAGTGAAATCAAGGGTTTTTAGAACCCCATCATTCACTGACCATTTAATAAATTTTCAATCCTTTTTGAAAATAATTTGAGGAGTATAACAATAAAGCATAGAACACAAATGGCAGTGATATGAGCGTGAAAAAAAATAAGAGATAGAATTAGAGAGATGACACCGTATTTTTAGGTGGTTCGGCCAACTCTTGCCTACGTCCACCCCCAAGGCTATTTACTTCCTTGGGCTTCCTTCACTATTCTTCAAATAGTAAATACACCTTAGCTTCTGGGGTGCTAAGGAACCTTTACAAAGCGTTTTTTTGAGCTCACGCTTTAACTCTTCCACAAATCCCAAAACCCAAGGGATTTCTTCTACTCTCACAAGTAGGACAAGTGTTTACCCAACACTCATGTGTTTACAAAGAATGGGTACAGAATGGAATGTCAACAATTTGGCTCTTAAAGTCGTATGAAGCAAGTGGAAAGTACAAAGGTGCACACGAGGACAAGAGTATGTAGAAAGCTGAAGTTTAGCAGTGGAATAACAGGCTTTCTCAGTATGAGCAGTCTTCTCTCTTCTTTAAGTCACTTTCTCTGTCTAGAAGTTAGGTCGTAGAGTAATTTCAATTTGAATCGTAAGAGAGTTGTTTTCTTCTTTTCTTCTTCTTCTATTTATACCACTTTTGACTTCAACGGTCATTTGGGATTTTAAAAAGAGTCATTGGAGGGAAGCTATCAACATTCCAAGATTTCAGCAAAAAATTGTGGTATGTGTCGGCGCATAATCATCATGAGTTGATCTGGAAGATCTCTCGGGAGTGCAGTGTCCAACGTCTCTTCATTATCCTGAGGTCCCCCTTTACTCTGCAATGTGTACATCTCATCATTAAGCCGAGGTCCCCTTTACTGACCGAGGTATCTATCTCGGTTTGTCACCTGTCCTCTTTACAAACCAAGGTATCTATCCCTGGTTCCTTCCCGAGCTCCATTTGTATTACCGACTATTCGAGGTGCTCCGAGGTGTGCTTTCCTATTACATTTCCGAGCTCCGAGGTGTCCGAGGTGTTCCCGATGTGCTCCGAGCTTTTCCCTTATGATTTCCAAGGACCATCTCTAATTCTGACCATCTCGAGGTGCTCCCGAGATATCTGCTTTTCTACTTTCATTTCCGAGGAGTTTTGAGCTTTTCCTTTATAATTTTTGAAGTGCTCATTCCAAACATCCGAGGTCCATACATTTTCCCGACGTTCCCACAACATCTTGAGATATCCATACACTTTCCCGACCTTTCTACAAACATTCCTAGATACTGATACAATATCCCTGTGAGTCCAAGGATTAAGGCAACCCAAGAGAGGGGGTGAATTGGGTTTCCAAACTTTTTCGCTTTTAACCCCCAAAATCGTGTTTGCAAAGTAAAGACTAATTTAGCACAAGTATATTAAAACAACAAGTAAATAAGTGCTAAATGTAAGAGTAGGGATAGAGAAGCAAACACGAGATTTTTAGGTGGTTCGGCAAACCCGCCTACATCCACCCCTCAAGCTCCTTCATTGAGCCTTGAGGTTTTTCCACTATCTTCAAATAGCATACACTCTAGCTTCCGGGTGCTAGAGAACGTACAAGTGTTTTTCCGGGCTTAACACTCAAACCCACCCAAGTGGATTTTTCGGGCTCACCACTCACAACCTAACAAGCTTGAGATATACCCTCTCTAAGCTTCTTCTTTAGTGAACAACCTCACTAAAGGAATCACCTCTTTTGGATATGAAGATTGAAGAATAAACTCTCTCAAAGAGTGGATATGAAATTGAAAGGCTCTATCTCTTGATTCACACAAAGACAAGGATATGAAAGTGTGTTTTGTGTGAATGATATGAGAAATATAGAATATGAAAGTTTGGAATATTTCTCAAGTGATCTAAATGATATGTGGTCGTTGTGTATTTATTTTGGACGTTATGAAGGTGTATTTATAGGCCACATATGAAAACTAGCCGTTTATAGCCGTTGGGAGTCGTTTGTTAAAACGAGCCGGTCGACCGCTACATGAACCGGTCGACGCTTCAAGTTACCGTTACTCAACGGTCATATTGTCAGAAGCTCAATGGATCTATTTCAAATCAACCGGTCGACCTCCTCAACTTAAGCACATGATCCGTTCAATTAAAACCACGTTTTTTACCTCTTTGAAACACCCAATTTTAAAGACTTACTTCCCATAAGTATAAGAAAGGTTTGAGAGTTTGATTGGGGTATTTTGAAACCTTTAAAAAGATTTTAATCTTTAAAACAAAAGGTAAAACGGTTTATGCACTTTTGAAAGATATGCAAGTGTGATTCATAATCCTTGTCAAAAGTGAAACTAAGAGTTACAAGGTTTATACCCTAAGGTCTTGAAACTTCACTTTTGAGCTCCTTGCATCTTCTTGATCTTCTTTCTTTAAGTCTTTGGCTCTTTCATCAAAACGTCTTTGTCTTTGAAGATGTCCGTTTTATAAACTTGATCCATTTATTAAAATTTTCAAAATCTCAATTATGCACAAAAGCAACAATCCCGAGGTCCCCATTACTATCTCCGAGGTGTCTCGGTGCAATGTGTTAACAAGATTTGACAAGATTTGATCTGAAGTCGGTTCTCTCGGGAGACAGTGCAATGTGTCGACACTAGTCTTCAATGTGTCGACACTATAAGTGCTGGAGAGGTTTTTCAGCAACTTTGAAAGTGTCGTTTTCACTCCAATTCATCTTTAAACACCTACAATATGAAAAATTGATTTTATCAAGTTGTGTAATGCTGTTCAAGTACACTTAGAAATATTTTTGTGAGATAACCTCAATCCTTTAAAATATATCTTAGAAAATAATGGATTGACAAGGTAAAATCTAAAAGTTTTCAAAACTTAGAATTTTTGTTATCATCAAAATCAAAGGATTGTTTGCAAAACAACCTTGGGCTAACAAGATATTTCACAATCACCTGTGCCATAACAAAGAGGAGTTCTCATTTATCAAGCTTCTTTTAGAACCAACTTCTGTATGCAGGGATAAATAATCATTTTCAAAATTTGAATTCAAATCGAATTTAAATAAACAATCAATTAATGTTTCACCACCAATGAAATTTTTATTTTCAAATAAACTAAAAATAAAGCTTCAAAATTAAACCCATATCCAACCAAAATCAGTCTCGAAATAGAAACCAAATTTCTAGAAAATTTTGGAACATACAAGACATTTTCAAGAACTAAAACATTTCCAATTTTTAAAACTAATTTAAAACTCCCAACAGCCTCCACTCATGATCGTATCTTGTTTCCTGAATAGATGTTTTGTTCACTTTTTGTTGGCTTCCTTATGTTGAGAAAACCTTACATAGTACTAACAATGTGGATTGTAGAACCCGAATCAATCCACCATGAATTCTTAGGAGCTTCAACAAAAAATGATTCATGATATATCATAGATATGAGATTACCTTTCTTCTCAAGCCATTTCTTATACATCAAACAATCTTTCTTCATATGCCCCTTTTTCATACAAAAGAAATAGTTGCCAATATTCTTTATTGGCACTTTATATTCCTTCTTTGGCTGCTGCATTTTTGACTATTTTGTCCTTCCCTTTAGCATGAGTGGGCAAATGAGCACTTTCAAGCCTCTCATGTTTCAATCTCTCCTTCTCTTGAACACACATGGTCAGTAATTCATTTACAGACTATTTATCCTTATGTGTGCTGTAGGAGATTTTAAAAGGACCAAATGATGCAAGAAGAGAATTTAGCATAAGATGAACCAACAATGACTTTGAAATCTCAACTGTGACGGACTTGAGCTGAGCGGCCATGTCCCTCATCTCCATTATGTGCTCGTGCACCCCTTTAGTACTATCAAAAAATTTGCTCGAAAGCCTTCTTCAACAGGATGCTAGCCAAAGCTTTATCAGAACTCTTTAACCGCCTTAATGAATTCCTTCACCATAGTGCATGTAGGGATAGAACCCCTAATACTTTTATTAATATGAGACCACATGAACATCAGACTTAGGCGATTAAATTGCTCCCACCGCTCATACTTAGTGACCACTTGCGACGTACTTGAGTTTGTGAGAGCAAGTGATTCATTCTCACAAAGCGCTAGGTCAAGGTCCATGCACTCAAGAGCAAATAGTACACTTTCTTTCCAATTAGTAAAATTTTTCCCATTTACCATCGAAATACGAGAATCAAAAGCAATAGGAATAGCTGTAATAACCAAGAAATAAAAGAAATAAAACTTTATTGTTATGAAAAACAAAACTTTATTTCATATTAACCAATTTCAATACAAAGACAATAAATTCAACCTTCCAATGGGTCTCAGGTCGCAAAATTGCATGAATTTACCGTAACTTTATAATAAAACTAGTAATTTGAAGCACCAGTAACCATGAATTTTCATTCCTACGGGCATAGGAAAAACCATTTCTAATGCTAAAATTACCATTTTATTCTAATTAAACCACAAAATTTAGAAACTTCCCTGTAGGGCCGGGTCACTAAATTTTATGATTCAATCACAATTTAGATGCCAATAAACTAAATGAAGTAAAACTCTTTATGTGATTATCTACTTGATTTAGGATGTTGTGGCTACTCCTAAGAGAATATTGATAATCACAACTTCTTAGCATAAAAAAAAACCATATTTCAATCAACAATCATGTTGGAAAACAAACAAACAATTCTAGAATTTTTTTGTTTAAAAAATAAATAAATAAACAATATTTTATTATTTTAGGTCAAATCTGATTCGGATCAACCCGTGCCCATTGGATGTGGGTACTTGACCTACCAACATTGAGTCAAAGTTTGACTCCAAAAGACCAAAAAATGGACCTAGTCTTATGAATCCAATAGATTATTTGGGCTCCCATCTATTCGGGCTTTAAACCATTTGGTTATCATCTAAAGGTTTAAAAATGGGCTCATACAAAAGAAAGATAAAATAAGCCCAAGTCACTACAAATAAAAACAATTTGGGCTTGAGTTATCAAAAATTATTAAAAACAGCCCAAACCCAAAACTTTAGTAAATGGGTTGTAAACCCTACCCAATTCGTCTCTTCAAAGACTCGGTTCATCAAGAACCTTCACATCCCAAATTAGCAGCCAGCTACCGCCTGAACTCCGATGACATCCACCACTATTCCGGCACTGAAAATTGCCGATAAGGCCAAAAACCAGCGCCTTGATCCTTATATCTTTCCGTTTTAAAAGATGAACTGGAGGAGACATCTCCTCCACAGGTACTCTTACAGATCGAATAAATTTCAGTTTGTCTTCTTCCTTTTCTTAAACACAGTCTTCTTCTTATAACCAAAAAGGAAAAAAAAAAAAAAACAAGAAAAAAAACCTCATGATAGTGAGTAGAAACGAAAAGACATGTATGCAGACATAAAGTCAAATAATCGCATGAAACAAAATAGTCGCATGAAAACTAATAAAGGAAAAAGTGCGTGAATAGGCTATAGCATGAAACAAGTCTCCAGGTGATTTTCAAAACTTTAGTTGACCGACCTGTTTTAAAACAATTTGAAAAAATAGAGTTGACCATCGGCCAATAAGACAAAAGAAAGAAATTTTCTTTTAATGCATGAAGTGTGATACAGAGAACCATGATCTCTTGATTCATGCGACAATCTGAAATTTTATTAGTAGATCGCTTCCCTAAACAAGAGGCATGGAAGGAAACTCTGATACCGCATGTAAGAAATTAAATATGCACAGCAAAATTTAGATCAACATACCTCCAGCCATAAGTGTTTAGGTGTTTGCCTTTGTACTGCAAAAGAAAAGACACGTGAGATGATAGGGTTCACCTAGCCTATTGCTTCACTGTATTTAGCCGTATTTATGGAAAATACATACATTTATTTTATAGGTTAGGCTAGGGACCCCTGATCAGAATTCTACTGCAGTTATTCCTCCCTTCAAGGAATAAGATTCTATTTAAAATTTAAATATTCAAAACTAGTAACTGATAGGAATAGAATTCAAAACACCTATGATTAAATTCAAAACTTCATACGCCGGCTGGATATGTGGGCCACCTTAAGGAAAATATTCAAAATATTTTACAATATCGAGTTATCTTACCACAAAAGAAAGAAAATTTAAAGGTTTGATGCAGGTATCACGTTGAAATTTTTGGCATGAGGAGGTTTCTTTTCTTAAAAGGTTAAGCAGTGAACATGACTGCTTTAAGAAAAAGAAAAGAATTGGGATAAAAACACAAAAAATTGTGTTTGTTTGTAAGAAACTGTGAGGAAGACGATAGAGAACAAGGAGAGGAGAGAAAGAATAATTCTCATTCACTGAAAGAGCCAAAATGCTTGAAGAATAGATATATGAATGAATAGCTAAAAACTAAGGAAAATAAGAAAAGTAGGATCTACATAAATGTCACAACATTATTCCCTAGTAACAGCTAATCCTAAAGTGTGTTGTACTCGTCCGTGTGAGGACTTGGGACCACCAGACAAAAGCTACAATTCGCAGACATGAAAAGGAGGAGAAGAAGGCTCAGTCCTGCGAGTGTTGTAGCAGATGAGTGCTAGAAATGTAGCTGAGTTGGTGTGGTCCTTCCTTTGAGACCCCCTTAAAATGGGTATAAATATTCAGAATGTCAATCTTGGACAATAAGAAAACAAATGTGGTAGTAGGTAAAGCTTTGGATGTAAAGACATTTGCCAACTGAAACTTGGAAGCAATATGAACTGGGTGAATAATTCCAACAAGTATCTTTTCCCTTACAAAGTGATAGTCTAGCTCTATATACTTTATCCTTTCATGGAAAATAAGATTTTTAGTCAGGGGAATGGCGGCTTGGTTATCACAGTAAAGTAGAGCAGGTTGAGTATGCTAAACATTAAAATCTTGCAACAAAGAGAGAAGCCAAATGATCTCATGACTGGTGGAAGCAAAAGCTCTATACTCTGCCTTTGCCGAAGACCTAGAAACAGTAGCCTGTTTCTTTGATTTTCCAATTGATTAATGAATCTCCAAGGAAAACACAATAACCTGTCACATTTGTTCTGGTATTTGGATAAGCTGCCCAATCCAAATCACTATATGCTTTGAGTTGCATTGAAAAGGTGGATGTCAAAAAAATACCTTGCCCAAGAGTTCCTTTAAAATACTTGAGAACTCAGAATGTGCAGCCAAATAAATCTCTGATGGTTTGTCCATAAATTGACTTAATATATTGACAGAATAGGTAATATCAAGCCAATGCCCTGCCTAAGAATTCCTTTGAGATACTTGAGAGCTTAGAATGTGCAGCCAAATGAATTTCTAATGCTTTGTCCATAAATTGACTTAATATATTGACATAATATGTAAAATCAAGCCAATGCCCTGCCCAAGAGTTCCTTTGAGATACTTTAGAACTCAGAATGTGCAGCCAAATGAATATTTGATAGTTTTTCCATAAATTAACTTAATATATTGACAAAATAGCTAATATCAAGTCAGGTCAAGGTAAGATAGATAAGCTTTCCAATCAGTTTCCTATATGTGACAGCATCAGGGAGGAGCTTATCTGTTGAATGTGAAAGCTTGTGGTTGAGTTCTTTGAGGGTACCAGTAGTCTTGGAACCAAGAAGGCCAGAGGTTTCAAGAATTTCTAGTGCATATTTTCTTTGACAAAGGGTGATTCCATTGGTTGACCGAGCTATTTCAAGCCCCAAGAAGTACTTTGATTGTCCCAAGTCCTTAATTCGAAATTTGGTGTACAAGTAGGACTTCAAATCAGAATTGACATCTCAGTCATTGCTTCCAATTAAGATGTCAACCACATAAACAAAGAGTGCAAGAAAACCACTCTTAGTGTACTTGGTGAAGAAAGAATAATCTGATTTGGACTGCTGAAAACCAATGGTATTAAGTGAAAAAGGTGAATTTTGAGTTCCTTTGTCTCGAAGCTTGCTTGAGACCATAGAGTGATTTGTGCAACTTACATACCAGTTTCTCGCTTTTAAGTTGAGACTTGGGTGGTAGTTCTATGTAGAGATCCTATTCCAAATCATCATTCAAAAAGGCATTGTGAACATCAAGCTGGGATAAATGCCAATGGTGAGTGGCAGCCAATGTAAAGAAGGTTCGTACAGCGGTCAACTTGGGTATCAGACTAAAAGTGTCTTGATAATCAAATCCTTCATTTTGTGTGCATTCCTTAGCAACAAGCATATCCTTGTACCTCTCAATGGTACCATCAAAATTCAATTTCACCTTGTAGACAAACCTGCATCCTATGTCTGTCTTATTGGGTGGAAGAGTGGTGATAGACCAGGTCTTGTTTTCCTCCAATGCATCAAGTTATGCCCTTATTGCATCTCTCGAGTGCTTAGAAACTACAGCTTAAGTGTAGTTCTCAAGTTCTTTAATCAAGGAAAGAGAAAAGGTATAGGGTTTTTGAGAAAGGGATAAATGAGAGTAGGATAAATGTTGGATAGAGGGTGTTCGGTGGATTGAATACTTGAGAAATTAGGTTGCAAAATCTAAATACCTAGGAGGGTGTCTATCTTTGGTGAAACGTCTAAGAGGAATGGAAGGAGCTGCGGGTTCAAGTGGAGGTGAATCTGTAAATGTTGGTGAGGTAGAGAGAGGAACAGATTCAAAAGAAGGGTTGTTGTGTTCATTGACATTGACTGACCTCGGGGAAGTTTTAGTGAAATGGTGGAGTATTTGTGTCAGGGAGAAGAGGAAGCAAAACTAAATCAGGAGAGGATTGGAAATGAAAGGGAAAATAGATTCATTAAAAGGGAAAATAGATTCATGAAAAGGGAAAATAGATTCATGAAAAACCACATCTCTAGAAATAAAAATAGAATGAGTTTCAAGATTATTGAGTTTATAGCCCTTAACTCCAAAGGGCTAACCTTTGTGGCTCTTGGTTCAAACTAACTTCTGCCATGTAGGGGTGAATAGCGGACTAGTCGGAAGCGGAATTTGACATTCCGACATCCGGTCCGCTAACTAGCGGATGGCCAAAATCGACTCCGCTTTCGCTTCCGACTCTTAGCGGACTTAGCGGAAGCGGAAGCGGACTTAGAGGAAGCGATAGCGGAATTCCGACAACTTTTTGGGCCATATTTTTGGCCCATTTAAGCTTTTTTTTCAATAAATAAAAATTTTACTCATTCATCACAATTCACAAATAAAATCCTAAAACATGTAATTGACAAACAAATAAAAATAAATATAAAAACATGCAATTACAGAATCTCATATTAAATAAATCTCAAATCAAACTTGAAACTAACTTGAAATAACAAAATATTACAATACAAACTTAGAAGTATCAACTCAAGTAAGAAATTAATAACATAATCAAACATCAATCAATCACGTATGACCCATCCACGATCGATGCAGCATTAGAAATTAACTCTGCAAAAAAACAAATGTATCAACAATTAGCTCATAAAAATTTTTAATAAAGTGAAAGTAGAAATGTAAAATTTGTATATACCTATATCCATCATATAACTAGAGGGATCTTCTGTCCCATCAGTAACTTCAGTTCCTTATCCTCTTTATCATCAGCAGAATGTATGATCTTGGATGTCAACCAATTTTGAGCACAAATGAGTCCTTCCGCCGTCTTTGGTGCCAACGAACTCCGAAAAGAATCTAATACTCGACCCCCCGTGCTGAAGACAGACTCTGAAGGCACTGTAGTGATAGGGATGGCAAGAACATCTCGAGAAATTCGTGCAAGAATGGGAAATTTTGGTGCATTCACTCTCCACCAATTGAGGATATCAAAATTAGGATCTCTAGGTTCAATATCCTCCATTAAATATCTCTCCACTTCAGACTTGCTATCCAGCAAATTCTGTTGCGCCTTAAATTGTGTGAATTCCATGTAAAGAGGATCATCTATTGATGAACTAGATGACCCAACCAAATCAAGCTGGCCTTGACTTGCAGATACGCTCCCACTGCTAGATGACCCATCCATATTAGCATACTCTGTAAACAACTGATCCAAGGTCCCTCTTACAAGACTAGTCATCTTTGCACCTAACTCCACCCCCAAAGCCTTCTTGAACCAAAAGTCCAAGTATATAACCTTGTATTGTGGATCAAGTACCGCTGCAACAAACAATAATCTGTTAACCTTAGTCAAATCACCCCAGTATTTATTATACTTCATTTGCATTCTTTTTGCCATGTCTGCCAAGAACAAATCCCCACTAGCTGCATATTTTTCCAAATGCATATGAATTTTGGCTAATTCTGCAAAAAATAAGTTTGTTGTCACCGTATTCGAAGCAGATATTCGAACCGTCACTTCATAGAAGAACGCCAAAAACTTCGTAAAATGTCTCACACGCTCCCAATCCTCAAATCCATGGGGACCCAGTCCCTTCCTCCCATGCCCCCCTCACGCAGAAAGCTTATCAGAATCCTATCTTCTGCCAACATATCCTCAAAAACTCTCTGATATTTCTCAGCTGCATCCAACATAATATACATTGAATTCCAACGAGTAGGAACATCAAGCTGCAAAAATCCCTCATGGGAAACTTCCTCTTCGCTACACATTTCTTAAACCCATCCATTCGACCGGGAGATGACTTAACATACTTGACCAAGTTCCTTACCTTGGCCACAGAATCATCCAGCTCCTTCAATCCATCTTGCACAATTAAATTCAAGATATGTGCACAACATCTCATATGTAAACAATCATGATTACAAACTATTTTTCCAGGCCGAAACCCCAAAAGCAATTGTCTACTCTTTACATGTTCAATGGCTGTATCATTAGAGGAGGCATTATCGACAGTGATTGTAAGGATTTTATCAATCCCCATTCCGACATACAATCCTCCAATTCCATCCCAACTGTCGAGCCCTTATGATCTGACACCTTAGAGAAGGCAAGTATCTTTTTGTGCAAGTTCCAAGTACTATCAATGAAGTGTGCAGTGACAGACATATAATTCATGTTTTGGACTGACGTCCATGTGTCAGTGGTGAAACAAACTCGGGTCTATTGAGTAAGATACTAGCCTTCAGTCTAGCCTTCTCTTCCAAGTAAAGTTTCATACAGTCTTTCATCACTGTAATTCGAGATGGCACTTTAAATCGGGGCTTGAGGGTATAAATCATCTCCTTAAACCCATCCTTACTTACTATTCTAAAAGGAAGCTCATCCACAATTATAAACTTAGCAATATAAGCTCTAATAGCCTTGGGATTATATGAGTCTATCTTCATCACTCCCATTGATCCACTACTTGCCCCCTTAATATCAAAAGTCAATTTCTGTTGAGAACTATCCAATTTACTTTGAGTTCTCTTATACATTACACAAGCCTTCAAGTGGGATCTCATAGCCGAGGTCCCTTGATCTTTGTGGTGAACCCAGTTTTATGACCACAATGGTTGCACTTGGCCAATGGTTTGTTTGGGTCAACTACTGGTAGTATCCTAGTGAAATGTTCCCACATCGGGGATGGATTGGAAACCTTTCTTCTTTTGGGGTAGGGTCACTTGTCTCAGTTTGTTGTGCCTCTACATCTATAATTGGTATCTCACCAATTGTAGGTGTAGCCGTTGAGGTAGGGTAAATAAATTGGGGGTTGTGGATTGCGAAGATGCAATCGGAGTTTGACGATCCATCTGAAATAAAGACACAAAATAACATACACCTTGATCAAACATACACCTCAATTAAACATATACCTCAATGCATTTAGAAATAT
This sequence comes from Morella rubra, assembly GCA_003952965.2. Lineage (NCBI taxonomy): Eukaryota > Viridiplantae > Streptophyta > Magnoliopsida > Fagales > Myricaceae > Morella > Morella rubra. The sequence continues at coordinate 11,481,021 of CM025855.1, read as the reverse complement.
TTCATGACTTACAAAATACTAGAACTAAGTCTTTCAATCAAACATATATGAAGAACCAAACAAAAACATTGAAAAAATTTGAACCTTTTTTATTTAAATGGTAAAGGTTTGCTTGCGTTTGCATTTTGCAATCCTTTTTTTCTCATTTGTTGGTTAAATTCATACACATAACAAATTCACTAAACTAATAAACAATTTACTAAGCATACACATAACAAATTCCAAATTCATACATATAACAAATTCATGAAAACATACACATAACAAATTCATGAAAACAAATCAACATGGACTAACAAATTCGCATAACAGATTCTAAGCAACTATCCAAAGAACAAAGAAAGAGAGAGCAGCAGTGGAGCTGTGGAGGAAGTAGCCATGAGAGAGAGAGAGGAAGATAGAGAGAGAGAGAGAGCAACAGTGGAGGCAGGACTGCTGGGGAGAGAGAGAGGGTGGGAGGGCTCGGTGACCTGGGGCGGTTGGGACAGGGCTCGGGCTCGGGGGACCTGGGGGCGGCTAGGACAGGGCTCGGGGTCGGGGTCGGGGTCGGGGGTAGGGGAAGAGTCGAAAGACTTAGGGCATTTTTGCGTGGATCAAAACGGCGAGTTTTGATCCACGCATACGTTTTCTTTTTTTTTTTTTTTTTTTAGAAAACAAGTTAAACAACATCATCCTACTTAAAATAAGACGACATTGTTTTAAATTGGGGAGGGGGGAAAAGAAAATAAAAAAGAAAAAATCCTAGAACTGGATTTCCGTCTAGACCGGCGGAAACGTCCGCTTCGGGTTCCGCATCCTGGAGTGGCCGAAAATCACCTCCGGCTCCGGTTCCTGGAAGATACGGAGCTCTTCTTCCCAGAATCGGAGACGAAAACGGAGCTGGAGCTCCGCCGGCAGCCGAACCGGAATTACAGGCCTACTACCATGCTTTAAAATGGAAGCATAGCCCAAGTAACCGAAAATTCTGAGATGATTATAGGAAGGAGGAGATGAGAAGAGAGCCTCATAAAGGGATTTGTTTTTTAGGATAGGTGTGGGTGTCTCATTGATTAAATAGGTTGTAGTCAAGATGACATCCCCTTAAAGTTTTTGAGGCATTGAGGCTTGAAAAAGGAGAGCTTGGGCAACATTTAGAAGATGTTGATGTTTCCTCTCTGCCACCCTACTTTGTTGAGGGGTGGCAACATAAGATTTTTGATGCAAAGTCCCATTGGCTTCGTAAAATTCGGGCGTATGGAATTCAGCTCCCTTATCGGTTCTAATGTGTTTAATTTTGGCTTTAAATTGAATTTGAATCATGTGAAAGAAAGCTTACAAGAGAGACATTGTTTCAGATTTAAATTTCATAAAGTAGATCCAAGTTACCCGAGTATTGTCATCAACAAGAGTAAGAAAATAATGAAAACCTTAAATAGAGGGTTGAGAGTAAGGGCTCAAAATTTAATAATGCACTAGATCAAAATGAAAGGAAGTATAAGTATCACTCAAAGGAAATGGTATTCTTTTCTGTTTAGCCAAATGGCAAACTTTACAATGTAAGAGCATTATTAGCAGGTTATCTATTCTAACTTTTTGACTAAAATAGAGAACCAATATAGCCAAATAGTTAAAAATATGTGTTTTGCAGCTTATCTATTTTAACAAAAGTTAACAAAAAATTTTAACAAGTGAGCAGTGGTTATCTATTTTTAGATAACCACTGTTCACTTCTTCATATTAAAATAATAATATAATTTTTTTTTCATTTTTCTCTCTCTCCCACTCACGCTCTCTCTCTCCCTCGTCTCCGAACTCTCCCTCTCTCCCTCTCTGGTCTCCGACGCTCCATCTCTGGTCTCCATCCAAGCTCTCTTGCTGGTCTCCACTTGACAAGGTAATCTCCCAGCTCTCACTCTCTCTCTCTCTCTCTGGTCAGATCTGATTTTCTCTCTGGTGCGTCTTTCTCTGGTGCGTTTTGGGGGCTGATTTTCTATCTCTTTCTCTGGTGCGGTTTGGGGGCTGATTTTCTGAGTTTTGGTGCGTTTTGGGGAGGAGAAAGAGAGAGAGAATCTGGAATCTTAGTTCTTGCTACTCCAGGCATACAATTTCTTTCCCAATGTTTTGTGTCCACTGCAGTTATTTCTAATTCCACTACTTCTGTGAATTAGTGGCTTAAAAATGAGAGCTACGTCTGATATCCTTTTTGTCTTCGAAGATGTTAAGGTATTATTAGGTGAACCAACTAAGATGGACCCAAATTGCTCAGGTCAAGCATGTATAAAACGGCTACTGCATGTTTACTCTAAATTCTTGATATTTTAAGTGTATGGTGTATTGTCACTGGCAGTAGTAAACAGACTTTTAGGTTGGTGTCAAATTTCTGGTTGCCTTGTGAAGAGAGAAAAAGCTCAGCTCAGCAATTCAACCACCATGAAAAAAAAATTCTGCCATCAAATTCTTGGTGGTTGGGCGCGCCTCTCTCTTGATGTAACCAAACCAACGTTTTCTTTCGTTCCCTTCATACTTCAGTAGATTTCTGTAGGAAAGAAAGCACCATCATAGTTTTCAATAGAGGAATTCAACCTCTGATTTTCCAAAATTAGGATGGTTGCCGAGACAAACAAAATTAGGATGTAGACTTTGGCTGTTGTGACAGCCTCTGTTTTGTTGCCGAGACAAACAAAATTAGGAAAAAAAATAATGTACACTAAAAGGAAATTGAGATTAGGGGTTCATAGCTTTTTCTTTACTTTTCCTGCACTTACTTTGCTGCCAACCAGACCGATGAATTTTTATTTTTATAGTTGTTTAGATGCTTCCTTTATCTACAATTCCATTGTTGTTGCCTCTGCATTTGGATTTTCAATTCAGTTGCTGATCTTGGCTTTCCTTGGTTGATCTTCTTTGTCTTTTAGTTCAATTATTTGGGGGCTGGGGCCAGTCAGAGGATCGATACAACATTATTGCCTTCTTTGCTTTTTTACTTTTTGCATTTGGATTTTCAATTCAGTTGTTTATCTTGGCTTTGCTTGGTTGATCTTCTTTGTCTTTTAGTGCAATTACGTTTTGCGTTCAATTACTTAGGATGGTTGCCGAGACAAACAAAATTAGTTTCAGGTTGCCCTCATCTTTAGTTACATATTGGTTCTTGTTTATTGATTCATCTGCTAATTTACTAGTGCCACTTGTAGTTAGATCTATCATTTACTATTATGTACTTTTATTAAGATGGATTCCCAAGAGCAAGGTGATACGTCCTTCATTGAGCTTTTACAAGGAGATGCTAACATGGACAACTCATTTTTGGATCAATCTCAACAAGTTTCGATGTCGATTGCCCACTCTCAACCCCAAGTTCATGTGGACAACACTAAGAAATCAACACGGGGTAGCAACTTCTCTATAGAAGAAGACAAGCTCTTAGTATCGTTATGGCTAAATGTAGGCATGGATCCAGTGCTAGGGACTGACCAAAAAAATTACCAATTTTGGGAAAGAGTTCACGCATACTACCATGAGCATAAAGAATTCCCTTCTGAACGACTTACTACCTCTCTAACGAATAGGTGGTCAATAATTAAAAAATCAGTTTCAAAGTTTGCTGCGTGCCTACATCAAATTGAACATCTCAACCAAAGTGGTACTACTGAGCATGACAAGGTAAAACTTGTATTAAATTCATACACTAAATACTGCAAATTTCTATTATAGTGTTAAGAGACTAACTTTTGTTGTATTTACTTTAATTTTTAGATTCAAAAGGCAAAGGCTGTGTTTTGCTCACAGAATAAAGGTGTAGGATTTCCTTTTGAACATTGTTGGATGTTGAAGGGGGATCAAAAATGGTTGTATCATGGCAACAAGGAGAATCAAAGAAAAAAATCAAATGTAGCAACATCTGCTAATGTCAGTCATGATCCGAGTTCAGGAAATGAAGGTGAGGGGGACAATGTGTCGCTTTGTACCAATGTAGAGTGTGAGAGACCAATAGGCAGGAAAGCCGAGAAAGCAAAAAGAAAGACAAAAGATGGTCTGTCCGAAGATGCTATGGAATTGATGAAGAAGAAAACAGAAAGTCTTGAGGATGCACATATCCAAGGAGAAGAACTAGTTCGGTTGGAACAAGAAAGAGTGGAGATTGAAAGGAGAAAGCTTCATTTACAAGAGTTAGATCGGGAAGAGAAATTAGAGATTAAAAAGAGAAAGCTTCAGCTGCAAGAGTTGGATCGCGAGGAGAGAATAATGATGATCGATACAACTATGATGTCCGACTTGCAAAAGCAATATTGGAATGCACGCCAAAAGGAAATCCTGGAGAGTAAACTGTAAAGAAGCAATAAAGTATGCATGATCTGCTCTTGTATTGTAGGTATTGACTTTAACGTTTATTCTCTATATTTACATTTTTTAGTACGTACTGGACTTAAAAGTTAAGTCCTTATTTCTGCACTTTTGATTAGGTATTGGACTTTTTTTGTGCACTTGTTTTTATTGAACATTTTAGTGAAATTGCCATTTTTATTGCAGGTAAAAAGTTCTAGAAAAAAATAAACATAAAGTACTACACAAGCTTGTTAAATAGAAAATAATGAATGTTGAACTTATTACAAATTATGCATATTAAACTTATCATTCATATGAAACTCCTATGATTGGCCATGTAATTGCCACAAGTGCTCGATCAAGTCCGATTGGAGTTCAGAATGAGTTTCTTTGTCTCTAATAGATAGATGATTACGAATAAACGTTGCAAGCATATCCGCTTCATCATGTGACATTGGTTTGGGAGGATTTGCATTGCCTTTTTCATATTCGAAGTCCAACGTGTCTTGTTCATCTCGTTCATCTTCAATGATCATGTTATGGAGAATTATGCATGTTTTCATAATGTCTTTGAGGTCAGGGACTTTGAAAAATCGTGCAAGCTGACGCACAATTGCAAATCGTGCTTGCAACACTCCGAAAGCACGCTCTACAATTGTAGACTCTTGTGCTGCAGCAAAATGTTTTTTTTTTTGCTCTTATGGGGGCTGAGATTGTTTTTACAAATGTCGACCATTGCGGATATATACCATCCGCAAGGTAATATCCCATCGTGTAGTCGTGACCATTAATAGAGTAATTAACTCGAGGAGCACACCCTTGAGCAAGCTCAATAAACAAAAAAGATTTTTCTAGTACATTGATGTCATTGTTAGACCCAGGTAACCCAAAAAATGCATGCCATATCCAAAGATCATATGAAGCAACTGCTTCCAAAATTATAGTTGCTTCACGTTTATAGCCAAAATACATACCTTTCCATGAGGTTGAACAGTTCTTCCACATCCAGTGCATGCAGTCGATGCTCCCCAACATCCCAGGAAAACCACGACGTTCTCCAATCTCCAACAATCTTGCAATGTCGTTAGTTTAAGACTCTGCATTGCTGTGGTTTCTGAAATCCTCAGATATTTGTCCACATAATCACCGGTTACTCCATATGCTAGCATCCTGAACACAGCAGTAATCTTTTGAATAGAAGAAAATCCAAGTGTTCCAGCTACATTTCTTTCTTGGGAGAAGTATGGTTGATGTGCTTCAACCTCAGATACAATACGTCGAAAAAGAGGACACCTCATCCGGAACCTTCTTCGAAATAGTCTGGGAGAATATACTGGGTCTTCAGCAAAATAGTCGAGCATAAGCCTTTCGTGGCCTTCCAACCGATTACACATGATGTACCTACGACGATGGGTACCACCACGGTACGATGATGATCCTTCTTCCATAGCACTATTAATTACCTCTAAATCATCATCAAAGTCGTCATGAAGCATTTTGGGAAGAAAAGAGCGACTCTTGAAGAAAAAACGAGCCATGAGAGAAAAAATAGAGATAGGTAGGATGAAAATAAATCTTGGGTGAGATGAATGACTATTGGAGAGCAAATGGTCTTATTTATATTGAAAGCATAAAGACATTTTTTTAAAAATATGACCGTTGGGAAAATGACAAATTCAAATAATATGACCGTTAGAATAAGACAAAATTTTAAAAATATGACCGTTAGAAAAAGACAAAATTTTAAAAATTTGATTTTTTAGGATAAGACAAATATTCAAAAATATGACCGTTACGATAAAACGAATATTCAAAAAAATAAATGTTAAAGAAAGAATAGAGAAATCTTTGAAAAATAATATTTTAATAGAATAGTAAAAGTAAATGGTTAAAATAGAGAAGCTGCTGGAGATGTTTTTAAAAAAGTTAGTAGTTAAAATAGAGAAGTGCACTTTTTGGTTAAAGTAGAGATCCAAATATGAATAAGCTGCTAATAATGCTCTAAATGAGTTTCCATTTTCACATTTGGAAAATTCGAATGGAGTAAGTGCAGCCTTTGAACAGAGGGGTGTCCTAATCTATAATGCCAAAGGTTAAAAGCACCATCAACAGCAGCTGTGATGGCTTGATTGCAGTTGGAAGGAAGAGAGGATGATGTGGTTTTTGGCTAGTAGTGTTAAGCAACAAGTAATATAAGCCATCATGAGCTCTAGTAAGTCCAATCATTCCATGAAGAGAGGACCTGAATAAAACGGTAATTGTCTAAGAAAATGAGGCACATGTTTAATCTAAGAGTGAGTTTTCTAATAAATATCAGGTTAAAATTGAAGGATGGAGCACAAAGCACATCAGTTAAGACCAAAGATTCAAAGATGTGAATCATGCCAATGTATATAACCTTCACATGAGAACCATTAAGGAGTTGGACAAAAGCTTCTATACAACAAGTGACAGACATGCATAATAAAGTGAAGCATACCATACGATCGGTGGCTCCAGTGTCAAGTATCCAAGATATGGGGATGAGTTAATGGGAGCATGAGTGGTAGAGAAAACAGAGGAACCATTGGGGATACTAACAATAGAAAAATAGAGACCAAGCACCATATTGGAGATAGATGGTTGAGGCTTGGGAGAATTCGGATTGGAAAAAGAGGCCTATTTTGAAGAACCATCAAGCTACAGATCTTAAGCAAGGCAAGACCAAAAAGTTGCTGAACCTAGGCCCGAGTGAATAATGGCAACTGTCCCATTTTTGTTTCCCATTTCTCCTCTGACTTTGAGACCACTTGATGAGCAGAATGACTGCTACCAAAACCGTAGTGAGGTTTAGATTTATTAAACTTGACAAACATGAAGAATGAAGTGGAGCACACCATGTGATCGGTGGCTCTAGTGTCAAGTATCTAGGATGTGGAGGATGAGTTAAAGGGAGCATGAATGGTAGAGAAAATAGAGGAACCATTGGCGATACTAACAATAGAAAAACAGAGACCAGGTACCATATTTGAGGCAGATGGTTGAGGCTTGAGAGAATTCGGATTGGAAGAGGAGGGCCTGTTTTGAAGAACCATCAAGCTGCAAATCCTAAGCAAATGCAAGACCAAAGAGTTGCTAAACCTGGGCTTGAGTGAATAATGGAAATTGTCCTATTTCTGTTTCCCATTTCTCCTCTGACTTTAAGACCACTTGATGAACAGAATGACTGCTACCAGAACCATAGTGAGGTTTAGATTATTAAATTTGAAATTAGGTGGAAATCCTATAACCTAAAACACTTCTCCTTGTTGTGTCCTGACATTTCATAATGGTTGTAGGTCACGATAGATTTTTCCTTTCTTGGAGAAGTGTTGTGGTAGGCAATAAGAGCAAATGGTTCAGATGTGGGCATGACCAATTCCCAAGCCTCTCTCTTTCATTCTTCTTGCAAGACCAAGGAAAAAGTCTTGTCTAAAGAAGGTAAAGCACTCATTAAGATTATTTGCCCCCTAACTCCAGCAAATAAATCATTTAGACCCACCAAAAACTTAAACACACAATCCTTTTGTTGCACATCCCCTACTGATTTCAAAGCATAACAGGTGCGTTTACCACAAGCACAACATGGCAGAGGCCAACAGTTTCGAAGCTCTTCCCAAATGGCATTGAGTTGGGTGAAGTAGTCACTTACATACAGAGTATTTTGGACAATGGAGCTGAGTTGATGCTGTAAGTGATAGATCTGAGCATCATCTGGTTGAGAGAAGTGGGTTCTTAGCTTGTCCCAGACTTGCTTAGTATAGTTGTTGTACAACACATTGGAAGCAATTTCCTTAGACACGGAATTCAAAATTCAAGAGAGGATGAGATTGTTGCAGTGCATCCATGAAGGGAAAATAGAATATGTTTTACTTTGAGTATTGACGGAACCATTAAGAAAACCCAGTTTGTTCTTAATTGAGATGGCAAGGGTAAAGGAACGATTCCAGCTGAGGTAATTTGGTAGAAGAAATGACAACATTGTTTGCATTATCACTGTGATGGAGAAAATATAGGTTGTTAAGATACTCAATAGGAGCGAAAAGAGAAGAAGTAGGAGAATATGTGTTGATGAGACTGTTCCCTCTGTAGACATGTTGCAGAACTAAAAAGAGAATAGAAGAGAGCGATAGAGTGATGTGATGACAATTCACAGAGAAGCTATCAAAGAAAAAGTGCAGGAAAAGCTTCCTGTTTTGATACAATGTAAGAAACTGTGACGAAGATGAGAAAGAACAAGGAGATGAGAAAGAATAATGCTCATTCACTGAAAGAGCCAAATGGCTCGAAGAATACATATATGAATGAATAGCTAAAAATAAGGAAAATAATAAAAGTAAGATCTGAACAAATGTCACAACATTATTGGTTAGTAACAACTAATTCTAAAGTGTGTTGTACTCGTCCACGTGAGGACTTGGGATTACTAGACAAAAGCCACAGATGTGCAAAGGAGAAGAAGGCTTAGCCAAGCGAATGTTGTGGCAGGCAAGTGCTAAAGGTGTGGCTGAGTTAGTGTGGTCCTTCTTTTGAGAGTTTTGTCAAAGGAAGAGCAGGATCTGGATTTTTGAGTAAGCACGGTCGAGATCCTTGAGTATGTGTCATCTCGGTGTATTGTGTGATCAAAGCACATGATGACTTATCAAAGTGCACTCTAATTACCTTATTATTGGACTAGAATGATAAAAAGTAAATAGAAATCATAATAATTAACTTGTTTTCTTGAATTTAGTTTATATTTACTTTGTGATATTTCATAAGCACATTTTTATGTTTAATTTTAGAAGCTATGGAGAGAGCCCAAAGTTTGTTAAAAGAAAAAGATGAAAAGCTCACTTTACAGCCCATCAGATACAAAAGCCCACTATTAGCCCAAAATCAGCAACAAAACGGTTTACATGGCTAGGTCTCTTACTTTTTTTGACACACAACTTTACAAGATATATTCAAATATCATTTCAAGATAATAGAAAAAAAAAAAAAGACATAGGGAAGAGATTTGTAAAGGATTTTTGGTGGAGTTGCGGTGTAAGTAGATGTGTTAGTTTAGGAAATTAGTTGAGAGATGGATTTGAAAATTTTAAATCCCAATTTGAAAGCCTCACTGAGCAATCATCAGTATTATTATCATTTCCTCTTTGTCCGATATCTTATTGAGACTATACAAAATGAGTTTGAAAGATAAATCAAAGAGATACATTTGTTTTGGAAATTGCATCTTTCCAATTTGAAACTTTACTAGGCGAAATAGGCGCTGAAAAATCTGGAGGATTACTATTATGAGATTCTTTTAAATTTGTAGGACACATTTTTTTGGAGAGAAAAGAGGAGAGAGGAAGAACATGATGCTTGGTCTTTTAATGGAGAGCTAAATTCCTTGGTAAAGATAGGGATGAACTTATTTGAATGGTGATAATTTCAATTCTATGACATTCGTGTAGTAAACTGCTGATAAAATTCTTGATTATCATCTATTATTGATAAATCTTTTTCTTCTTTATGTTTGGATAATTTTGAAACCAATTCTTTTTATAGTTTCAGTTATGCTTTTTCTATAGAATTATGAAGGTGCTTGATATTATCCAAATCTGATTGTCCATCTTATTAGTATGATTTTGTTGTCTTTGAATCTAAGTTTGATAGGTTAGCAATCCGTGGTTTAAAAGGAAGAGAATGGTTTTCTAGAATTATACTTGAGCAAATTGGTTGTAACTTTATATCTTCCGAGGATCAAAATAAGATAACGTTAAAATTATTTTAAGTAATATCACGTCATGCTTCAAGTAATGACTTGGGTTGGCTGCCAATGGGTTTAATCCATTCGGCAACATGAGTACAAGTTATAGTAGGTGGTCAGTAATGCATATGCCATATAATTTTTCACCTTGGAAGTGCATAAAGCATTCATTTTTTATAATGGTATTACTTATTCCAAGTCCAAGATCTCCAAGAAATGTTATTGATGTTTACTTACAACCTTTGGTGGAGGAGTTGAAAACATTATGGTTGAGTATGTTCGATGCGTTAACATCTAGTTATTTTCATATGCATGCAACAGTGATGTGGACCATTAATGATTTTTCAACATACAGTAATTTATTTGGGTGGAATATGAGAGGAAAATTGACATGTTCAGCGTGTAACTAATATACTGCATCTAAATATTTATCACAGGGTAGAAAAATGTGCTACATGAGTCATCGTCGTTATTTGCCAATGGATCACAATTGGATGAGGAATCGAATAATGTTTGCTGGTGAAGAAGAGTATTGACTACCACCTAGTGAATTATCAAGTGCAGATATATTAATGCAGGTGACAAGGATTAGATTTGTACAATTTAGTAAAATTTTGAAGAAGAGAACTTACTGATGAGGAGTTGAATTGGAAAAAGAAGATCATCTTTTTTGAGTTACCATACTGGTCCTCGTCGAAAGTGCGCCACAATTTGGATGTTATGCATATTGAGAAAAATATATGTGAGAATATTATCCGGACACTGTTGAATATCAAGGGTAAGATGAAAGATAGAGTGAACTCTCGAAAGGATTTAGCTAAGATGAAGGTGAAGAGGGATTTAGATCTATAACCTTGTGGTCAATTGTATGTTACGCCACATGCATGTTATACTTTAACAAAGAAAGAGGTTAAAATTTTGTATTATTTCTCGGCAGTTGATGGCCGAGAAATGTATTGATATTGATTTATTTGAGCTATAGGATTATTTTAGTTATATATTTGTGGCATTTGGTTGTAAATTGTGACTGTCTTGGAAGTGGCCGGAGGACAGCGGCAATTTTCTTGTAGTGACATTGGAGATACATATTTTTACTGCTACAGGTTAATATTAGCAAGCATACACAAAGCCACACACTAACTAGAGTGCAGTTTTTTAATTATCGTTATGCTTCAATTGCTACTTGTTGGTGGCCAAAATTAAACTTCTTTTGACCACAAGGTAGAATAACTGGAATGAAAAGTCACAATTGTCATGTATTTTTATCGCGTTTGCTTCCGGTTGTGATTCATGGTTATTTAAGCAGGGATGAGCGGATTGCATTAACAAAGCTGAGCTTAGTTTTTAAGTATTTGTGTTCACGTACATTAAATATGGATGTCTTGAGGTGATTGGACGCAGATATTAGTATGATCCTATGTAAGTTTGAGAGAATATTTATGCCTTCATTCTTTGATTTAATGTTCCATCTAGCTGTCCACTTTCCTCGTAAAGCTATCATCGCTAGCCCATTGCAATTTATGTGGATGTATCCGATGGAACAATTTTTGGAGAGACTTAAACTGTTTGCATGCAATAGAGCTCAGATGGGTCAATCGTCGAGGCGTATGTGGATTATGATTGTTTGATGTTTTGTTCTATGCATTTTGGTAGTGTTGAGACACATGATAAGTTCAATATTTTTTCACAAGATGTTAGGCCATTAAGAGTTGAAGCAGGATATGAATTGATGGGAGTAGAGTTCAAAACAACTAAACGGTACATGTTGATCAATTGTTCTAAGATTGACCATTACATGAAGCTCTAAATCATAATTGTCGAAATTGAATTTTTTCCATTTTCCATTTTCAATTTCATACTTATGCAAATGAATGATGAATGTTTTAAATACAGTGACTTGTGTGAGGAAAATCTATTGAATGTACATGATGATTTCTATGCATTTGCGTGTGGTCCTAATCAACGTGCTAAACGATACTCTGGAAGTATTGTCGGAGGGATAAGGTATCACACCAACAACCAAGAACAATGTAGTAAAACTCTAAATAGTGGAGTGGTTATTCTAGGAGATCATGATTTTTATGGTGCAGTATTGGATATCTTTGCAATATCGTATTTACAAAGAAATGTGATGTACCTATTCAAGTGTGACTGGTGGGATGTGAGGAAAACAAAATATAGGTATACGCATAGATAAATATTTTACAAATGTGAACACATCTCGCAAATGATATCAAAAGATCCATTCATACTTTGTAGTCAAGTATTTTATTTACTTGACACCGACACTGGTGGTTCAAAAACTTGCTCATGGAAATATTTATGATATTCCTGAAGTGGTAGACAATGGTGATAAGGACATTGAAGATGTCATACCAATTTAGGCATATCAAGAAACTGAGTCCTTTCATCTCGCAAATGATATCAAAAGATCCATTTATACTTTGTAGTCAAGTATTTTATTTACTTGACACCGACACTGGTGGTTCAAAAACTTCCTCATGGAAATATTTATGATATTCCTGAAGTGGTAGACAATGGTGATAAGGAGATTGAAGATGTCATACCAATTTAGGCATATCAAGAAACTGAGTCCTTTCAGCTATTTGTCAATCTAGGGGATTATGATTTGATCCCACTACAAATAAATGATGTTGAGCACGAAACTGTTGATACTTCAATCACAGCAGAGGAAGTGGTAAAGGAAGATGACTTTCTAGATGATGATGAAAGCGAGGACGAAGAAGTCACCGCTGATGGGGAAGAAAGTTTGTCTATTGGGGTAAAGTCATAGTTAGCCCCATATGTTTGGACAAAAATCAAATAGCTACCCTTAATTTTCAATCCCCCAATTTGAGACCAATAACTTTTAAAACTTATCAATCTTCGCCCCCGTCTAAATAAGACGTTAAATCAGACGGAAAAGCATGAAAAATGACCAAAATGCCCCTCCAAAATAAAATTACTAAAAAAATTCATTAAAAATAAAAAAATTGATATTTTTTAAAAAAAGTAATATTTTTTAAATAAAACTATTGAAACTCTATTTCAATAATCTATTTATTTTTAATTTATTTCATAAATGTGTATTATTTTTATTTATTTTTTAAAATTTAGCCTTGGAGGGGCATTTCGGTCATTTGCATGATTTTCTGTCTGATTTAATGCCTGATTTAGACAGGGGGCGAAGATTGATAGGTTTTAAAAGTTATGGGTCTCAAATTGTGAGATTGAAAGTTAAGGATAGCTATTTGATTTTTGCCCAAACATAAGGGGCTAACTATGACTTTACCCCTCGTCTATTTCTACTAATGATAGCACGTCTGCCGATGATATGGATTGATGTCGTCTTAATTTGTCAGGTAAGCATTGCTGATGGACAACGGGGCACAAATGGTGATGAGTCTAGTCGTCTTGCAATGTTGATTGGTACACTTGTTCGGACTCATGCTCCATTTGGTACGGCTACTTACATAAAGGTTCCCAATTCTGTAAATGATTATATATATCAAAGAGAGTGTTTTGATATGTCTCTAACTGTTTAATTATATCACATCATACACTCACATACCTTATTAACTTGTTTTTGTGTTCTTTTTACAAGATGACTTCAAGCTTAGTTATGATCGACAAGAAGATAGGGAAACTGTGAATTCTATAATGAATGCAACTTGCAAAAATTACAAGGTGAAACTGCACAAACATTTTAAAAAGTTCAACAGTAAAAAGGAGGCATTGGAAAATCGTTATGAGGGCATGATTGAAGAAAACTGGATTGCATGTTGTGGATAGTTTTCTCAACCTTCTTATAAGCTAATTGCTTCATGAAGAGGAACAACGTTTTCTTAATAATAAGTAGATTATGAAAGTTATTGTATTTGCAGGAACGTAGTTGAATCAACACCCAAAATAGGTCAAAATTGAAGGTATACCAGATTGGTGGTTCAAGACCATTTATTTGGCATAGAAAGAGTTGGTAAGTATTTTAAATAATTATTAACACATTTAATTTGAAAGAAGTTGAATTTTGTTTCTTTTGACCTATGAATGAGCAGCAAGACCCCGAGGGTGGAACAACAAAAGCTGCAGATTTAAATAGTAAGACACATAAAAAGAAAAATGGCGAAGGGTGGGTGTCTGAAGTTGCTAGAGAAAAGTATGTAAAATTATTTCATGTTCAAAAGATTTTACTCTATTATGCTAATAGAATCCTTAATGTAGTTTTATGATTGTTGGAGAAAATGGTAGACATCGAATCCCACTCTACTCTAGAGTCAAGTGCACCAAATGACGTTGAGATTTTCAGTTAGGTCCTTGGGATTAGATCTGGCTATGTGAGGAGTTTGGGTCGTTCTGTAAAGCCTATTACCTCATCCTTTTTTGCGTCTGTGCAAAGGGAGGCCTAACTTGGTCGAGAGTTAGAAGCGGCTAGAGCAACAATATTAGAGATGAGGTCAAGGTAGAGCGACTATAATCCGCTAAACCAAATAATCGCAAATAGAGGAGGTGCAAAGGCAAATGGAAGAGGAACTTAAAATCAAACAATCACAAATGGAGGAGGCGCAGGGGCAAATGCAAGAGCAACTTCAACAAATAATGGGACAAGTTTCACAACGAGATTCGTAGGTAGGGCTTCATTGCACTTTATGAGGTTTCCACTATGGGCTTTGGTTTTGTTAATAGTTTTGGACTTGAGTTGGAATCTTAGAACATTTTCTAGGAGTTGGATTTATGTGAGGTAGTGTGATACTTATTTTTGCATTTCAAAATTGTAGAACTTTGATACTTTATCTATTTCAAATTACATTTTGTGTATTGATATATTTGTAATTTGAGAATATTTTCAAGTTCAAAGATTAATTTGGTACTGAGATATATGTATTAATTATGGTTTATAAATGTATTTTGGAATTCTATAAACAAATAACATGTTCAAATAGAATATCGAACGGGAAAGTTGTTTGAACCAACTGTACCGGTTCGAATGAAACTAATTATTAGTGACGAAAATCTTTCGTTGCTAAATAGAAGACCACGTTCACGAATATCTTGCAAGATTCTAAGTATCCATATGAATTTCAGCATCAAGACCTATGAGAGATAATTGTTACTCAAAATATCAAGAACTACAAATTCCAGTTTAGCAAGATTCGACATTATCACGGGCTTGATGTAGGCATATGGTCATAATAAGATACATATAATTGAAAAATAATTAAAAGGTACATAAATGCTGAAAAATCAAGAGATTTAATGATCATCCATATTTATCTATAATTATAAGATTAATAGTCATTTATAATTATCCATAATTTTTATTTTCTAGATTTATAATTATCCATAATTATAAGATACATTACAGTATTAGTTATAAGCTGATGTTTTACACGGAAAGCTTTATTAATAGAGAAACGGAAACGTTCGAGAGCTACGTACGGATATCGTATATATATATTCCGTGTAGGCTTCTTTGTGCAGGTAAACAAGTTGCGGCGGCCTACACACAACATGATTTTAAGCTTCTAGTTATTAATAACATATCTCACAAGGCTAGGTTTACTCGTCTTTTTATTTTTTTTCCTTTTTTTCTTTTCACTTTTCGGATAATCTAAGTACATAGTAGTTCTTCTTGGAAAACAGTAGAGGGCAACGTAAAGTAGTTTTCAGCCTAAGCTCCATATTACATACATACGCACATACTTGAGATCTTCAACCACTAGCCAACAGTTTCTTCCGGCATCGAAACTTCTTTATGTAGAAGAGTACTGGAGCTGTTTAGTCGTGCCCCACACGTGCAATATGTTGCCAAAAATGTCATAGAACGCGATCTTGACCCTGGTTCGAGTAATTTGCACCGCCATGAAGCCTTGCCCGTCGTAGTAGAACTTCATTTCCTCGGGATTCCACCATTGAACACCGCCCCTCCATGCCTTTGAGCCACCACCACTTGTTAAAAACTGAAGTGGAGCACTGCACCAAGAACAGTTCCACGATCCATAATTAAATGATCATGAACTTCATGCCAAAACAACGTTGACTTGTTTCGATTGTTGGGTCAATTAAAAATTACCTGTCAGGACTGCTAATGTGTTCCAAGCAATGGTCATGCCCATTTATGTAGAGATCAACATTGTTTGCCTGATGAAACAACCACCAAAATGTTAAGAAGAAAGCCACAGCTTCAGTATATATTAATATATGAAGTATGTTAAATTTAGGCGTAATCAGTTGAATTAATTACCTGAAGGATTGGAAGAACCTGCTCAACAAGCTCATCGGTATTACCGTGATGTCCAGCACTTTTGATAGTATGGTGACCGACCACAATCTTCCACTTCGCAGTCGATTCTTTTAATGCGAAATCAAACTCCTAACAAGTTCAACGAGCCATTAGGAATTGGCAAACATGTCTATATATGCAACAAAAACGTGTACTGGGAGTTCATAAATATAATCTGGGTTTTGATCTTTTCAGTTCCCCAAATGAAGTTCGGATTTCAAATAGAGATTCGGTTACGGACTATTGTCTTAGTTCATTTGCGTTTTCCTAAGTTAATTTCTGAGCATATAATTAGATTAAACACCTTCAGGAGATTCGAAATGTATTGTTCTCGAGGTAATATGCCTCTCCAGTCATAGACATCGTCCTCTGGGTTCGTGAAGTACTTATCGACGAAAGGAGTTGTATCTAGGAAGAAAAACTCCACGAACTCTGCCAAAGAAAACACCCAATAGCCAGAAATGAAAAATCAACTAATTGGTTTTGGTTAGATTAATGCAGCTGGTAATTATCTACCCCAGTTGTTCTCCAAAAGCAAAAGCTAAATGGGGGATCTTTCTTTACCTGAATCCACGATAAAAGATCTCATGCAAAGCCATTTGCTGTCCAACTTCCTAAGGATGGGACTCAGTTGTGCCAAAACATCACCCCTGTAGTCATGATTACCCAAAACTGCAACAAAGTAAAGAGGAAACGCATATATATTATGGTCTTTTCACAGTTTCTTTTTCGTTATTTTGGTATTATCTTTAATTAAGCTGTTTATTTATAGATATCGATAGGTTTAGAGATCTCTCATTACCATTGTACCATTGCTTTTGCAAGCTAGGCGCTGTGTAGATTTGGGAAAAGGATTCCTCAAACGCCGGATCATCGACTCCAGTCAATCCGTTACTGTAAAAGTTATCTCCAGTGGAGATCACAAAATCAATGGCCAACTTGTCTCCAACTATTCCCATCTGGATAATGTTCAAAACAATATCAGGTTCTTGTTAAAAGGTAAAGGTGCCTTATTTTACAGATAAAATACGACAAAAAGGAACAAGTTTCTTAAAAAAAAAAAAAAAGGCAGTCCAATTGAGAGAAAGCACTTGTGTTTTTTTTTTCTCCTTCAGCGGAAGAGAAAGCATTTGGCTTTTTCTGCTCATGTATCTGCCAAAGAAAGGCAATTGTGAAAAGTTGTGAAAAGTTTGAGGCGTGTAGGAAAGGCACGTGTATGTTTCAATGGGCTGTGACCTGTCAGAAAAATTTTCGGCATTTTTCTTTCAACTATTTGTCCTCTGGAGTGGAGAAGTTTCTTCCATATAGGCTGATCTGGACTGACCCACATAAAGGAGTTGTCGTATAATAATTATTTGGTAAGGTGCATTTCCTATGTCGATATGGCTTCATAAAGCATCGATATTTTTCTCTATCGGTATCGGATTTAGATAATAAGAAATCTACATGGAATTATACCACCAATAACAAACGCAGAGAGAGAAAGAGCACAAAGATAAAAAGGATAGTGAAAACAGCAAGATTCTGATATTGACCTGATGCGCTGTCATTGGCTGAGATATCATGTTACAAGACTGGTTCCTAAAAATTTTCTATTCTTTTCTTTTTTTGGTTTCCAATGCTTCCGTGTTAAGCACTTGATGAGATTAGTCCGGTTTACCAATTGGCCGACTCTTTCTTCCCCTCCCAATGGTTCTGGTAGCGGTTCGATTCTTGAGCAGATGAGACCTGTCCTAGATAACTAATCTCAAATGTACCAGTTCAACACGGGACTAAATATGCTTTAGGAAGTTAACCTGCCCCATGGTCCCACTGACAAAGGTATTAAAGTATTGTATGGGTATATTCTAATCATTATAGAACACGCAAACATCAACTTCTCTGTTGGCAGGAAAAAGTCGGCAAATTCAATATAAAGTTTCTTTGTTTCTCTGAATCCAAATTCAATACATGACATCTTGTATATGCAGAGAGGGAAAGAGATCTATATATGTAGAGTCAGTTATTGTTCATTCTGTGTTCTTCTACTTTGTTAGAACGAAGTCGCTACAGGTTAAGGGGAGCCGGAAAAGGAAAAGAAAACAAAGGAATGACAGAGAAATAGTAATGATCACCTGATGAGCCACTTCAGTTTGGTTGTAGCCTCCCCTTCTTCCCCAGTCTCCGACCACCAAAAAGCTAAGAGACCCGTCGGCTTTTGCCGCTTGCTCAAAGCGATGAAGCCCAGCTATGGAGAGAACGAAATATAAGCTCAGGACAGCAGAGAATGTAACAAATGACAGCAATGGTTTGGTGCGAAAGGCACCCATGGTTTTGGGCTGGAAACTGAAACAAAGAAGGGAGAAATAGAGGAAGGAAGAAGCTTTGGTAGTAGCATATGCTTATAGGGGTTGTGGGCAAGGCAACCTATTTATATGGGGAAGTGGGGATGCAATATTTAAGCACCTGGGGATGAATTATCGGGGGACGATGGTAACAGGATTCCAGCAAAAGTATATTAGCCCATAAGATTGGAGTATATACGCGCTCAGATTCGTGCATAATACTCCACGAAAGGACAAGAAAACCCCCACTCACTGTTGGGTCCATTTGCAGTCATGACATAAAGTGGGGAGGACCCACAAACTTTTGCCACATGCTTATAGCTGTCAAGCCAGCAGATTGTACAGAGTCTTTTCTTTTTATTTTTCTATGATTTTTTTCTGAGCAAATGTACAGTATTTCTTCCAGTGCCGTGCCTCTGTTTTCATGCTCAATTAAACCGCGATATCGAAGGAAACTATTTTATGGGATTTTTCTAAACAAATACCATATTTAGTAAAGTAGATACTGATAAACACATTTTATCAATTGACAAGATCAAGGATTAAATTATCGAGTCCTTTTGGTTTATGTGATTATAAAATCACTCTCCCAAGTTCAACTTGCATCCATTTACTTCTTTATGCAAATCAGGTCCATCTTCTTTATCTTCCGTATGTTGTGCTCAAACTTGGTTTTATTTGATGCCATTGTCACGTATCATAGCTCATCCTTAAAAGTCTTGCCTTTGAACCCTCCAACTTGAAATTCGCGTGGAGATGTTGGACACAAAAATGGTACTTGACTTATAGAACACATATTAGTGTATAACATGATGTGAATCTCGTCAAGAATAACGAGACCCAACAACAATAGGGAACCCAAGATCGTTCTAGGACAAATTCGAATGGAAACCTCGATCCGTTGTTTATGACAAACAAGAATCTCGGTATAAGGAAGACGCCACAAACAGTGGTAGAACTCCGTTTGATAAGTAAAGATAACGCCACGGGAATCCCGATAAGTTCGAGTAGTTCTTCAAAGAACCAAAGAGAATCACAAGAACTCAGAGTCACGACATACGTCCTCCCCATACCACCTCTACGCTGAAATCCCACCCAACCTTCTAAAGAACTTTCTAAATGCTCTTAAAAGTCTTCCAAGAATAGGAAACTAACAAACTCAAATTGAATGAATTTAAATGCTCTTAGAAGTCTTCCAAGAATAGGAGAAGCCAGCATTTGAAAAGGAAATTCAAATGCTCCTAAAAATCCGAGATTTTGAAATTCAAAACTCTCCGAGATTGTTTCAGCCGAGGTCATAATGCCGAGGTCGTTCCAGCCGAGGTGCATACACCGAGATCATTCCAGCTGAAGTACATATGCCGAGATTTGACACTAAGCCTTGATCAGATCCTTCTAGAACTTGAGTCATGGTAATGATTCTTTGTTGCCGACATGGATTATGTTCAAGAGGCCTCCACGAATTTTCTTGAACTAGATCCCTTGTATGATTTGCATCATAACATAAAACATTGGAGACCCTGAATATTTACAAAACAGATATTAGCATATAACAAAAAATACATATTAGCGTATATCACTCAAAGAGGTGCTCATTGCCTTATCTTTGGACTTCCTGGCCGATTCCCTTGCATTCATGACATCTAATTTCTTGAGTTTATTTGCTAGACTTTTTAGCTTCAATTTTTCTCTTTTCTCTCCCTGTTTTCAAGAAAGGCAAAGAGATACTCAATCACACACACTACATCAAAACTTGTTTTACAAAGTGAAAAACTCTTTGAAGAACATCGTTAAGAGGGAAAAACTACTCCGGGCATGCAACCAATAATCAATCCATTAAGAGGGTTTAACTTACACATGACGATCTTGTTTACCATAAAACATTTGCTAAATCACAAGCCTCAAGTGTAACCATTCAAAAGACACATTTGAACCCACACTAAGCGGTCAATCTAGAACCTTTGATTCTCCTATTTAGTAGATCCTTTCCAAGCGAACTTGTTTCACGATCACTGAAACTCCAACACGTCAAACCTTCATAACTCTGAGATTACCCACACATAACAGGATTTTCAAGGTGATTGATTTTCTTGATGAACAATAGAGAGAAATTGGGTATTTTCTTCTTCAAGGTTGTGCAATTTTCAATCTGATCTCTGTAAAGGTGTCCCACATGATACGGAAATTGTTTCCACTTATATAGACTGAAGGAGAAAGGTTTCAGCATTACGTATTCGAGTAAGAAATTTTGGCAAACGAACGCCCCTAATTGAAGGCGTTCGTTTGCCAATCCCGAAATTTTAGAAATCTTTACTTTATTGAGTTTTATTGAAATTTATGAGAAGTAGAGTATGTAGGTGTAAAAGTTAAAAATTTTGGAGTATGTTTGTTATACTGGAAATTTTCATACCCCGAAATTTTGAGGAAAAGAATATCTGTTATATTTTAACGAACTCGAGCTTGAGCGTACGTCAAGCCTCAAGCTAGCATCCACTCTCTGTATTCTCTGTGTCCAGCACTTGGCTGGCCCCAACCTGGCACAAACTCTCTGGAACACTTCTGCAGTACTCTATAACTTTAGAGCTTTGCACTAGGTGAGCATTGGATGAGCATCAAGCTTGCTTCACCTCTTCACAACTTGTTCTTCATAAAAACTTCATTTCCACAAACTTCCATCCAAGACACGTTTTTACAAGATTGAATTACATTACAATTATTACACTTTGACACGGAATTTAGTGCCAACACTAAACGCCACACATAATTACACAACTCTCTTTCTTCCCATTTAATCCAATAGAAAATAAGCTATTCTCTCGATGGCCGGAAAAGTATATTTATTTGCAATACCAAAAAACAAACTCGTTTCTAGAGAGAGAGGCAACACCTTCTCTCTAGAAACCCTCCCCTCATCCCGTCTGCCCCCCTCCTTCCCTTGCTATTGTTCTCAACTGCCTCTTCCAACCCCCTATCCCATCCCAGCCAAACAACCTGTGCTCGGTCTGTTCAAATTTTTTTGTTTCAGGCCCTTTTTGGGTTTCTTTCCCAATGGCTTTGGATGTCCGATCTCAGCATTTTGAGTGGTCTCCGATGACCACACCCCACAGGATAGCATCTTCTCCTTCAAGTACTCTATTCTGCGTCTCTCCACCGTATATTTACAAACGCGTGACGTCCCCGTGAATCTCACTCGCCTGGTCCTCTCTTCTTCTTTTTGGACCGATCTTGATGGTTTTCGGAGGACATGCACCCCACCAGTGGCGGAACTAGGACTCCAGTGAAGGGGGGGCAAACTCCTAAGGCGAAATGACTTCTTAATTTTTTTTTCTATGTAATACAAAATATATCTTAGAGTTAAAATATTGAAAATTAAGGACAAAAAGCATTAAAAATATTTAAATACACGTACCATACTATTTGTTGAGACTGCGAGGTGGCAATTGGATCCTACGGTTCTGTATATTCTAAAAACGTTGCAAAATAGCTTGTTCTCAATAGTTTAAAAATTTCCCTCTCGATGTATACTACCATGCTATCATTCATCCATTCATCTCATCTTATTACGCAACTCAGTCTTGATAAATCTTCATTGCAGAAAACACTCTCTCAACAGTTGCAGTCGCAACTGGTAAGACCAATGCCAACTCAATAAGGAGATAAACTAATAGATATAGAATATGCTTTCTTGTCTCAACCATCTTCATAGCAAGACCTCCAATATCTTGAAGTCCAGAAAAAGCATCAGTATTTCTCACATTATCAATGTAGGTGTGAAGTTGATGTCTAAGAATCATACGATCAACTGCTGAGAAATCTTCTGGATAAAACTCAGCAAGACGAAGTAACTTAGCATGATCAAACGCTGAAAACGAGTTCCTTGGATCAAGACATGATATGCAAAGAAGCAACTCCGTACTTACTTCTGTGAAACGACAATCCATCTCCTGAGCGATCATATCAATAACGTGGTAAAATACTTCCACACGAAAATGATGCAAATAAGTAATTTTTTGCCCTCCACGACTTGGACGACCGCGAGTTGGCATAATGTCTTCCATATTGAGCACATCGATATAATTATTCACACAAAAAGTGTTTACTTCTTCCAAAAAAGCATCCCATTCCATCTCCCTCAGAGCTTGCAACCGATGCTTCACAACTCCCACCAAACTCATAGCATTAACAATATCTTGATCCTTTTGCTGTAAGCTGTGACAATTGCATCTGTAATTCCCATTATATTACTTAACAAATGCATATTGAATACAAACTCGAAGCTTTGCATCTTATTCATCATACCCTTAGCCTGGGCTCTTTGTTCCTTGCAAGTGCCATCCTCTTTCACATTTTCAAGCACATCCAACATTGATGACCACATAGTGAAGAGACGGATTATTGTAGTGTAGTGTGAACCCCAACGAGTATCCCCTGGTCGTGCGAGAAAATAAACCAACATGTTCAACAAAAACTTGTTCAACATGTTCAACAAAAACTTGTGAACACTATTACATACACCAACATGTTCAACAAAAACTTCTATTGCTTTTTTTCCAGTTGCTAAACCCCGTAGATGTAAACACGTCCCCCCCGAATCTTGCTCCTCTAGTTTGACTAAACAGATAACACCATAAGCAATACGCCGCATCCTTTGATACACTATATTCCAACCATCATTATTTTTGAACCATAACTCCTAAAACCCCTCATTGTTTTCCCATATTGCTTTTTGGGAAAATCATGGCCAAGTGGTTGATAAGGACCTTTGATCAAGTACTCCCTACGAATTTGATCCCTAATCCCAACATCATATTCTTCAATGGGTTTACGTAACCCTGGGTCAGCAATAATATCATCTGGACTAAACAAAATGCGAGGTCTTTTCGAACTAGTATTCAATCAGAAGTAGGAGTATTAGATGACTCCACGCTGGCTGACTTTTTTATCAAAAACTTATCCATGATCTAAACAAAACAAAACGAAAATAAACAATTCACAAATTCAATAATTCACAAAAACCAACAATTCACAAATTCAATTTCAATTTTAACAACTTCTCAAAAACCAACAGAACAACATAAGCTTTGACCTCCAATCTCAACAATTCACAAAAACCAACAGAACCAACATAAGCCCTGACCTCCAATCTCCAACAATTTACAAAAACCACCTTTCAACATCAACCAACAATCCATTAGATCATTTTCTAAATTTCTAATGAGGTTTTAGTATACAAATTACCTGAATAAGCCCACCACCAAATAAAATTCGAGCTTCAAAATTAACCTGAAAAAATAATTGAGCAGTGTCTGAAAATTTGAGGAAATTGCAATATAATATGAAATATAAAAAATTAAACAAATTAACCAATTCGTTCGGCTAAAAGACAAATTTAGACTACAAGACAAATTTAGACTACAAGATATATTAATTATTAATATAATTATATTCATTTGGCTACAAGACAAATTTAGACATAAACAAACGAAATGAACCAATTCGTCAAAGTTCAAACTTCAAAGTTTCAACTTTCAAACTCCTTATTACCTTCGTTGACCGATTGTTGTTCCTGTCGCCTGAGAGAGAGAGATCCCAAAGAGAGAGAGAGAGGTGAGAGGAGAGGGGTTCCGGTGGAGGAGGGGGGAGCTGAGGTCTGCTGCCTGAGAGTGAGAGGTCTCCCGAGAGAGAGGGAGGCTGAGAGGCAGTGGCTGTGGGCTGTGGCTGGAGGTGGAACCGTGGAGGAGAGCTGGAGAGGGGCTACTGGAAGTGCCACAGTCTGGCTAGGTTCGCTGGGAAGGAGACAAAGTCACAAAGGCGTTCTTTTTTTTCGAAGCAAGTCACAAAGGCGTTAGATTTTAGAAGATGTGCCGGTGCCTGCGGCCTGCCTGCCTGGTAAGTGCTCCTAGTGGTAAGTGATGCCGTTTCTTTCTGTTTGTTTGTATTTTAAAAAAAAAAAAAAAAAAACAGAGGGTGAAAGGGGAGGCGGGCTGGGTTGGGTCAAAGGGTAAGGTCTGGCCTGGCTATTGACAAATACGTATAAAAAAAAAAAAAAAAATTAATTTTACAGAACGAAGGGGTGGCAAACACCCCCTTGCCACCCCTTGCGTCCGCCACTGCACCCCACGACTCTCTTCAGTGTCTCCTAGCGGCCTAATCTGCATCCGTCTGGCGTCACCTGGTCGGGCATGCGTTGCACGAGCCGCCACTTCTTTTGCTCCTCCAGGCTACTCCATCGCCTTCTTTCGGTGTTTTATCTGTATTTATGTTGTTATTTTACCTTTTCTGTTCTGTTGTTTCTTAGCCGACACGTGTGTTTTGTAACGTTGTTCGGCTATGCTCATTGGGTTGCTATCCCTGTTAAAAGTCTGGTTCACCGATTAGAGCACCTCCGGCTGTATTTTGATCTCCCTAATGAAATATAGATATCTACTTATTTGTCCCCAAAAGAAAAAAAAAACTTACATTTATTTGCGGGCGCGTCAATCGTATCGAGTCAGAGTTTTGTATTAACGAATAGGTAGTGTAAACTTTTTTTATGGCAATGTACGTAAGCCGATGGCGATATGTATAAATTAAGTTTCAAAACTATTTGGTAATCCAATCGTTTGTAAGGAAGGTTATGAAGCACGATCACAAACTATGTGCCAGCAAGTGTCACTGATTCTTTCTCGTTCATATATAAATTCATGAGATGGGCTCGATCAAAACGTTGCATGCATGGCTTCAGCGCATAGATTCTACGATCAATACTCAATCGACTCTTTTTTCTCTTTTTTTTTTTTTTCCGCTTTATTCAAATAATATTGAATAATCGAGAGATCTAAATTCGCCAAAACCACTCGGACAATCGAGTGATAATTGTGAGTTTGTAGCATTTGATAATTATGGTGAAGCACTTAATGCTCTAAAGACACTTTCTTGGGGCGTGTAGCTAGGAAGGTGCTGTGACCGTTGAAACTATTATAGTGCAGTTCCTTACCTGTGATTCTTTTCCTTTTCTGGGTAATGGATTCGTGACAAGAAGCTCAAAGCGCCACGGAAGCATCCAATTTCGTCCCGAAGATTGATTAGACAGAACTTACTGTTATTTTCTAATGTTGTACCTCTCCCAACATGTACCTATTATTGGTTTCTAGCTAATTGCTATTTAGTAGTTGGTGGGCCATAATATGACTGGCATAGTCTATCTAAACACGTGAGTCCATCTGCAGTCTCATCTAAGATCACAAGTGTATTCTAGGCCCTCAACTTGTATAAGCGTAAGTTAATCTTCCCAGGACTCCAAGTAAGATAAGGACTCAAGATGCTTCAAGACTCCAAGTAAGACAAGGAGTTTTGACGCCCATACACCGGACTCTTTTTAAAACCTTAATTAGCACCCTCTTATAAATAACAGGTACCCCATTATATTTTCCTAAGCTTAATTTCTCTAGACAAAACACTTCTCAAGATCTAACTTTGGCATCAAGTCTCCACATCCGATGCCACCCCTCTTCTTATTCCTTTCAAGTTTAATCGGCTCCTTCTCTTGGTGATTTCGACATCATCAGTAGTGATCGAGGAGGATACTTGTACGCAAAAGTTAGAAGAGGATGTCCAGCCCATGTTTTTTCTTGCATTATTAACTTCTAGTGTGCCTCACGGGCGGATATCTAATTTTGTTGAGATCCTGTTTTTCAAGGAAAACAAACTCAAATACAAAATTACTTAGAAAAAAAAAATACAAACTTAAATGATCTTAGGAAAAACATTTTATGAGAAATTTTTTTGTCTTCCAAACAGCACATTGCAAACGAGATTATATATAGGGAAAAGTCACTTTAAGCCCTCAAATTACGAAGCAAATTTCAAATAGGGCCTCAGACTATCAATCTTGACACATTGAGCTCATGAATTACTAAATTTTATCAATTTGCATTCTTAAAAAAATCTAACCATCAAACTCATGCCACATATGTTATAAATGAGCTACGTGGCACGATTTTCATAGTCAGATTTTAATTCAGAGCACAATTTTATTAATTGTGAAAGTTTGAGAGCTCAATGTGTTAAGATTAGTAGTTTAGAGTCCTGATTAAAATACTTAGTAATTCTAGGGTTCAAAAAGACTTTACCACCTATATATATTTTAGAGAACTAAATTACAAAATCGAAAGCTGGATATTCAGCTTAAAAAACGGGCACTAGTGCTGATCACTTGATCATTCTTTCAGATTAGTCCAGGTCACCTGATTCACCTCTCTGCAGCAACCATACTTTTGAACAGAGATCCAAAAGTCGCGACCTACTTTAAAAGCGAGTCACTTTTTATGCGCTGTTGTTTTCTGCTTTTATCACGCACATCAACTTAAGGGAAAAAAAAACTTTCTCTAACAAGTGCTAAGTTAGTAGGGCTCACAAGTGAATTAAGGACAATATGTACAAAACAATTAATGACTCATACATATCAACTTTTGTTGCATACTTTTTCTTCTTTTTTTAATCCAAAAAAAAAGCCTTTAAGGGTTCGATGGATCATCATGAAGTTAGGCTGAAACTCAACACTACATAAACTCGAAAATTTCATATGGCGCAGAGACTACTAAAGTTTAATAAGACTATCGTAATTCGAACGGTCATTAAGAGCAAGTCCTGAGTCCCAAACACAGTTTGCACACCACTAAACTACCACCCATGGTGGTTTTGTTGCATGCTTTTATTTAGGCTATGATTTCACATAATTGCATATAATGCATGCAGTTCCACTGTACTTCAAAATTGTAAACCTTGATATTATAATAATATATGCTTACCATCAATACACATGAATTGGCTAGCTTTATTCTAATCATGAAAAGTTCCTACCATTGAAATTGAGTATGATTAAAAATGATAGAATTGAAGATCTCTCGGGGATAACGTATCGTTAGCTATAGTACAACAGTTTCCCATTCGGCCCGAGCCATTGTTGCGTGGTATTCTAAGCCACAATGTGGGCTAGTTTCATTAGAGTTATCACGCCTATTTTGTACTTTTATGCAATGTGACTAATTGGATATTGTTAATGTGAGCTAGGCCCATGATCAGTTGGTTGGTTATATGTCATCTCATTGACTTGATGCGCTTTGTGGGCCTTTCATATTTTTCATCGGCCCATGTGAGTCTATTGCTTCGAAATCCTTGTTCAATTGACACCTAACAAAAGCATGAGAACCGCCCTTTTTGTTTTAGAGCCACTCACTAAATATTTTTGTATTTAGAAACAATAGATCATTGTCGAATGATATATATCTACTCCAAATGAGATTGTTACATCATGATCTGCATCCCCGCATAATCAAATTAGTCCTTAGTAACTATCGGAAATCTCTACTCCAAAGGATCATAATTCCATTGCGGGCATTTGGGCCTCGAAATGTGACTTTATGATTAAATCAATTGGGGGATTCGTATATAATATGGTATGGACCTTTGGGTGTTTCAGGATTATTCCAAAATTTCTATTATTGATTGTGTAGTAATGGGGCGGTCGTATGGATATTTCTACATTTGATTGCTACAGTTGATTTTGTTATGATGTTGACTTTTTGCTGGTTTTTTTTTCCCCTTTGTTTTTTGCATTGACATTTATCATAAGTAAGATGTCTTTGCTAATTCGACGTTGGTGATCTATTGTCGTTTCGTTTACTAGTAGAATTTTTTTAATTTTGTTTAAATGATTTCTAACTTGAAAAAGGATAACACTTTCTAAAATCTTGGAAGGGCAAGGATGTGGTAGAGTTACCTTAAACGATTGAACTGTCCCAATTAAAACTGAGAGATTTAAGCTTATATTGATCAAAGAACAAGTAAAAGAAATGGGACTATAAGAATTAGGAACAACCTTCTACAAACTTTATTCGATCCGGCCCATAAAAAGGAATTGGACTTCCTACAAGCCCAATAATATCTCACACTCTTGTTGGCGCAGCCTTTGTTGAACATAGAAATGTCAAATGCAATCCAAACGTTACAATGTACAGGCCCAATATGAAGCCCATGAATAGCTAAAGAGATTATTTTTTATTTGGAAAATTATATTTGTCCGCACTGTGCAACCAAAATTTTCAAACTTGACATATTCAATCGATTGTGGCTGTAAAATGTAAATCTATTCATAATATAATGTGTTCAACTTTGATAGTTTGCAGTGCTAAATGTGGTAGTTTGAGCCTGCAAATCGTATTAGCTCCTTTTTTTTTTCTTTTGTAGTTAAATCGTATTAGCTCCTTAATTAACATGTTGATTGAAGTCTATTGCTAGTTCATTGATGGCTCGAAATATATCTGTTGTCAGGTCAGAAAATTCAGTCAGCCAACTTGTTTTAAGAGATTAATTTAAAAAGTCAGTAGGGTTTTACAGCTGTAATTTCGCACGTCTTTTAAATTCTTGGACCCATTTGGCCAGGAAAAAGAGAGCTTTCCCCCAGCTTCCTTCCCATGGTATAGGAGGAACTAAGAAGTGGAATATTAGGCCCCGGCCCACAAGTCGATCTACTAAACACGCCTGATTTAAATAGTCTAATTAGTGGTTGGTTGGACTATAAGACAACACAAAATGAATAATCAAAGACCCACTATTTCTGAAATTCAACAGGCCAAATTACTATACGTCACATAATGAATGTGGTCCACCAACAGGCCAAATTCAACGGGGCCAATTAATGAAAGTGGTCCACCAAGTAATTAAGATGGGTTCAGTTAACCCATTATACGTCACTTGATTAATGTTATACCAATTCAAAAGCATATATTAGACCAATGATCTTTGTTTAGCGGCAATTATTTTCTACCAATGAGTCAAATTATTGAAACATGAAGGATTAAATACAGAGGCTGTTTAAATGGATAGGCAATGAGACAACCGTGACCCCTTAAATTATAAAGGCTTTACAATATAGCTTAAAAAGTAAGAACATCCTCATTTTTATGACTTGTTTGAGGTACAAAAATGTTGAGCCAAATGTTTAGCCGCCCTTGGATAGATAATTAGTCATTTACTGCAACTTGCAGTAATTAATATTAATGCACTTTGTAGCTGAAACCTAAATCTCAGTGGGAAAAAGTAGATCTTTGGTATTACATCTCAATCTTCCAGGTTTGTTTGTAATCCTGTCACGCCGTCTGTCCAATGCTACCTTCCTTGCGTCTTTGAAAAGATAATGTGGGAAAAGCACATGCAGGTGCTTATCATATAGGTGTTCAAAAAAAAAAAAAAAAAAAAAAAAAAAAAAAAAAAAAAAAAAAACAGTAAGGAGAATATTCGTGTCTATATGGACGTTTTCCATGTGTGGACTGCACGTTTTACATGTCGGCCTCAACATTTTGTCACAAGTTCTAGGCTTAGGTACTTGTCTTAGCTGTGGCAAACTAAATTTTAGGTCACGTTTTTTAGTTAAGCCGGAGCAAATTGATCTTTTCGTCACTTATAATTAAACAAAAATTTAAGAGCCCCATGCATGAATGATAGCTAATTAGCGGTTGAAAGATTATTGGATCCCAAGAAAAATGTCCTCTTAATTGAGCATTACTTTGTGCATTATGCTTGATCCATGCGCCATATTAAAATTGATGGGTGAATTTGAAAATTAAATGTAAGGTTGTTGTCAGCAACGCCATTAGACACGCACCCAATTAAACTGCGACCTTAAATTGTTTAACAAGTAAAACTTTCCTTGGATAATTAGTAAAGACAAAAAAAAAATTGTCTTTTTGTTTAAATTAGTTCAGGGCCAGCAATTTGTGGCACATTTTTGGTTGTGGTCCGAATCAATGAAACCGCTCGTGTCATTGTCCGTTCATTGTCTCTTCCGACCTGTTACTGGAAAAGT
Organism: Morella rubra; assembly: GCA_003952965.2. Lineage (NCBI taxonomy): Eukaryota > Viridiplantae > Streptophyta > Magnoliopsida > Fagales > Myricaceae > Morella > Morella rubra. The sequence goes on along the minus strand of CM025855.1, from coordinate 11,450,515 downwards.
TCACTTCGAAAAGGGACCGTGACACAAAAATTGTGGAAACCGTGCTCATGGATGACATGATTTGTCTTTTGTTTTTTTTTTTTTGAAGCATGCACGACAGGATTTAGGATTATTTGTGGCAGCATCTCGCCTGAAATGTGCGTTCGAATTGAATAGTTAATTACTGGTGAGCAACGTATATATAATATAGGTCGTTATTAGGTAAGCCTACAGCCTACGATCAATAATTTGGTTCTAATTAGGGGGGAATCTTTGAAATGGGGTATGCACTAGGAATCAGTAGAATATTCAATAATGTTGGCGAATTATTTGGACTAAATTGATATATAAGACGTACAGTAAAAAGTCTTCTTTACTAATTTATCTGCCCAATGAGCGTAGCAATTAATGTAACGAGCAATAATTAATTCTAGGAAAATATACATTTGACATTCTCTAACTATCCATAGGTCTGAAATTCGCATTATATATCGCGATTTTACCGTCAATATGGGGTCATGTGACTTATTTTTTGTTGTTAATTATAATGGAGAGGTCCTGACATAGCTAGTGTGTAAATGAAAAATACATTTTTAATTTAGGGAGTAATGTGAGAACTTTGAAAATTTAGAATGTGGATTCCAAATGATTTGTTAGTTAGAGTATGCAAAATTAATTTCTTCTAGAATAATATATTTTTATTTTTATTTTTTTTAGAAACCCACAACAATTTCTCATCGTGAATCGTCAATGTGATTTATATTGTGCCAGAATCCCACGAAATAAGAGTTGCTCATACTACTAGCTTCGTCTACGACTCGAAACATAACCTGTAATGTAATCATTTTATGTTTATTTTTGATCGCGAGGAAGTCAAATCCAAGGGGAAACTCTCACAACAATAAATTTGACTTTTTAGAACCAAATTTTTTTTTTTTGCTCAAAAAATCCGTCCCGAGAAGTATTCTTTCGGGATAGATTTTACTATCCATCACAAAAGATGTGACTAGTTAATTTTTGGAGACAGAAAGCAATTCCTTTTGGAAAAAATTATTTATGTTGTTCCTAAAAATATCTGTATTTTTTGTGAAGCATAATTTCGTTCCAAAAATATTTTGACCTTTTGGGACAATTGTCTCGATCCCGACCAAACTATCCGAACGTAAGTGGTGATATTTGAACGGTGTATCTATTTTTTGGGACACAACGACACTTTGTCCCAAAAGTGCCAAACCATTAGGACGTATAAAATATTACGTACAAACGGTGTTCTTATTATACATGAGACAACGTCATTCCGTCCCAAAAAGGGAGAACCGTTCGGATGTAAAAAAAGGACCTTTCGAACGACATGCACACTTACCGCCATTAATGCACGTCATGTCAATATGTTCCATTTACCGTTATAATCGTTTGAATGGTAAGCGTAACTATTCGGATGATAAACGAACAATCACGAGCTTTTAGAATTTTCATACATAAACCTTCTAAATGGTAATATACACCATTTGGACAATATATGAACAGTCTCGAGCTTTTTGAATGTTCATTTGCAAACCGTCTGAATGGTTACATATATCGTTTGGACGGTATGCGAAGAAACACCTATTACACTCCTCCAGTTCAGACGGTAGAGTCACCTGTTTGGACGATAATAGGAGGTAAAGTTGATGAATAATTAAGGAGGCATGTTAGCCGCATACCATTCGGATAGTTTAAAAACCGTCTCAAATAGATAAGTTTGTTATAATTTGTACTCTGTTTTGCCAAGTTTTGGTACTCTTTCAATGCTGCCCACTTGTGCATACTTATAAGCCTAGATATCCGTATTTTAGGTTATGGCTCGATCACCCTGAAAGCATAACACTCATGAAGTACCATGCAATGACATGGCTCAATATTTTTCACTTTATCATGCCATAACCTAAAGTTATAACTTAAGTTGGTTAGTGAAATATGCGTATATTTTAATAATTTTCTTATCCAACTAGACTCTCATCAAATTCTCGTGGTAAGATTTATAGTCAATATCCACTTATGAGGATACTATCAGTACACATAATCTTATAGGTTCATTTTCACTGATGATTCAATTGAATATCTCTTGCAACATATTATTTTTCGTGAACTGATAACATTTATTTTCACGGATTTTGAGCAACTCTGTTGGACTTTATTTCGCTTGCATATCTATAGCATAACAACCTGTAGTGACCAAATATTTTATTATCAAAGGAAAGTACGGAATATTTCATTAATTTATGTCTTTGAATTTATTTGAAAAATGTTCATTTTAATGGGACCATTGTCATTTAGATGCATCTTAAATCTATAGTTATAACATGTTATTTATGAACTTTGATGAAACATTGCAGTATGGTAACCACCAATCGAGTAAGCACTACAAAAAAAATTTCTTTTTGGGACGGATTTTTCCGTCCCAAAATGTACTCTTCCGAGATGGGAAGAGTTTCGTCCCAAAGTAACTTAATCGTTCGAACTCTTTTTGAATGGACAGTGGAGGAAAATGTTCGAATGGCTTTCAACTATAAATATAGGTCCATTCAATAAGGAAAGTTACCGTTCAAACAATTGTAAAAATTTTACATTCAATGTTTTGGATTCCGTTCCAACGCTGTCAAATGGAACGTCCGTAACACTTCATAATGCGTTTCAATAGTTCACGCTGTACAAGTTCGCACAGTTTCGGATGTCAAGGAAAAGACTTTCGAACTGTTTCTGTAATGTTCCAACGGATAGCGTTAATTTCGTGCGCACGGTATTTCCTCCATTCAAACGGTTCTATATTAAATGTCTTTTGAGAAAATTCCTGTGAACGATTGAATATGGGTGACATATGTAGGATCGTCGAAATTTCATACATTCTCATGGGTTCAATTCATTTAGCGTCTGTAAGTACGGAAGGTCAGTCCACATTATGTGTGAGGTGACAAAAAATAATTTTGTTAGACTAGAAATTTCTGTGCGCATGGTATTTGAAACAGTGGACACATAGTTTCAATGACAAAATTATTTTTGTCACATTAGTTAAACGTTCACGCGTTTCATGCAAACGAATAGAGAGAACTGGGCCATGATGGAATTCACGTTTGTTAAGAAATCAAAAAACCGTTTGGATGGTCTAATATTACTTCTAGACAATTTTGCATGAGAAACACGGAAACAGTCATCTAAAACCTTTGCTAATAGGCTTTAGGTGACAAACTGGGTGACAATGCAGTTTTGTCACCCAAAACCTTAGTGACAAAATTGGCACTTTTGGTGATAAATTTTTTGACAATCAAAATGATTTTTCTTGCACTGTTTGTGTTCTAAATATACAGACCTTCAAGATTTTTTCAGCATTTGTCTTTTTAGGGTAACAATAGGTGGCTAAATGGTGTTCTAGGGTCTAAAAATTAGAGAGGTGGCTACCAAAATATTAAGAGAACTTCTCTATAGTTTAGTCCACTAAGAAGAGAAGGGAGGAGAGGAGAAGGCTAAAAGAAAGTTATGAGAGGGTGATACTGGGATTAACCAGGACAAAGTGCGTAAAACCTTGTGAGCACCTCGGGATGGTTGGAATGAGAGAAATGGGCACCTTGAGAATAATGAGATTTTGGGATAGTAAGAAGACTTCAGGATATTTTGGGAAGGTCGGGATAGTGTATAGGTATTTCGGGAACACACTCTAACTCACACACTTGGATAGATAAGCTCACCACCCAAGTAGAAAAAAAGGATATAGAAATCACCACCCAATGTAAGCCAACAGGGGATACAGATTAAGAACTTGCCACCTATCGGAATCCATCAAAAGATAAGAGTTGAACTAGCCACTTATCGGAATACACCAAAGGATAAGAGTTAGAAGAAATACTTCTTCAAAGTAGCCTAAGGCTTAAGTTGTATAAACATTCAAATCTGTATTTTTTCACTACTAGAGAGGGGTTTAAATAGTAAAGCTTGGAACAACCCTCGAAGCATGAGTAAATGATAAATACAACTTCCAAAATATTAATTGAGGCTTAGGAAATATAAAATACTTTTAGGGAAATGAAAAGAAATGTTAAAAACCCAAAAGAACAAGCTAAAAATAGCAAACTCGTCCAAAATTCGCTAGACCTGGAATTAGCTGCTAGCCTAACCTCTTTGGAGTAATTTAGCCATAAATTTGTCTAAAAAACTCCAAATTGTACGCTGTTTGATGCGTTGGAAACTAGACTCGTAGAGTTTTCCAACAAGAAATAACTGGTAGACAGACTCTCTCATAAGAGGAAGACCATATGAAATTTCTTCAGGGATGACATCAAGGAATTTCTCAATAAGAGGCAGTTCATTCAATTCTTCATTTTCTTCATCACCACAAGAGCACAAACTTCGTTAGAACACACCAACTCCTTCTCAACATCACATATAGAGAGTAAATTATTTCCCTCTCCTTTATAAGGTAAGAGATCTTTCCAAACACAAAGGACCCAAAATGCTCCTTACTCCATCTTTGACAAAATCATAAGTATTCTTGAAACTATCATGAATAACTCTTCTATCATGATTTTGCCATGGTCTACCATGAAGTAAATGGCAAGCATCCATAGGCAGAACATCACATAAAATTTCATGTTTGTAATTCTTGCCAATAGAAAATTGAACAAGAGTGCATTATTTACCTTCACCTCGTTTCCTTTTCGAAACCAGTAAGCTTTAAGGTTGAGGATGAGGTTGCGTCTTAAGTTTCAGCTTCTTCACATGTCTTCAGCCACTCACAACTTCCACCATATCACAAACTTTGCCATGGGAAGTGTATCTTGTTTGAAAGATATTTGTCCGCAGCTATTCATCACAATCCTTATAGATTGAACTCAAACTTCTTAGAACAACAAGTGATTCACCAATGTCGGCATAAGTGACATCTTCATCTTCCTTGTCTTCGACATCTTTCTTCATTGGTTCTCTTCATCGCCTTCGTCCATCCATTCTTCTTCAATAAGAGTCACCACTTTGCGGTTTGGACAATCAGAAGCAATATAATCAAATCCTTGGCGTTTGAAACACTTACGATCATTAAGATTTTGGCAATTTGAACTTGGTCCTCCTTCATTCTTCGGGAGTTGAGAGGATGACTTTTTTGCTGAAAATTTTGGTGCTGAAACTTTTAAAGAGCTCCCTCAATTGGAATGACCATCATTTTCTCCAAATTGCGGCCAACTTCCATAAGCCTCTTTTTGTTGTCATTGCTAGCTTTCTTCATTTATTGCTTAGCCCACCAAACATCACATGATCCTTTGATGCCAGTTAAAAGTTGGAGATAGTGATAATGTAAGAGAGTCCACTTCAACTTCCACCATCGCTTCTTCAACATCAAGCCTTTTGTTGTTGTCTGAATATTAAATCTCCCACCCTGACATTTTCTTCTTTTCACTCTTACGACTTCTTTGATTCTCCACATATCATTGGTTCTACTTCATTTCGGAGACCAATCCATCAAATGACGAAGATTTTGGCAATTCTTCATGACTGCCTGAAATAGAGACTGAGTTGGAATGTGCGGTAAACTTTCATTGGCTTCATCATTGTATGTCCAATAAATTGGACAATATTGCTTATAGTGAGCGAGCCACATCACACTTCATGATAAGATGATAAAGTATATTCTTCAAGATGCTTGAAATTGTGGAACTTAAGAAAAATAAATTATCTGGCTGCTTAAGAACTTTTCTCATCTTTTCCCACGTAGCAATACGACTTCTTCCTTCTCGAGCACATTGCTTCTTTAAATTCTCCCACCATAGAGAAGTATATTTCTTCAACTTCAATGCAACAAGCTTCACCTTCTGTTTTTTCGGCACCTCCTTATAATTAAAGATCTGCTCCACTGAATATAACTAATCAATCCGGCTGCATTTCCTTCAAACTCGGGGATATCAACTCTTACATTAAGTTGATCATGTTGAACTTCATGGTTTCTTCGACTACTGGGACGATGATGATGAACATGTTCCTTTGATGATGGTTCAAATTGATCACAATAGAAAGGATTCTCATTCTCATGATGAGAAGATTCACCCTCCGAATTATGATGAGAATCAAAAGGCTCATAATGCTCAAGACGTTGCTTAAGGTGTTGTAATTGTCTCCTTAGATCTGCGATTTCAACTTCATGGAGATCTCTTTCACGAACTGAAGGAGAGTCAACATTTGGCCCACTACGACGACGACCAGCTATGACAACCAAAAGTTCTAATACCACTTGATACCGGAATTAACTGGCACAAAGTGCGGGACACCTTGTGAGCACCTTGGGATGGTTGGAATGAGAGAAATGGACACCTCGGGAATAATGGGAGTTCGGGATAGTAAGAAGACTTCAGGATATTTTGGGAAGGTCGGGATAATGTATGGGTATCTTGGGAACACACACTAACTCATACACTCGGATAGATAAGCTCACCATCCAAGTAGAACACAAAGGGATACAGAAATCACTACCCAATGTAATCTAACACGAAATACAGAGCAAGAACTCGCCACCTATTAGAATCCACCGAAGGATAAGAGTTTGTAGAAGAAATCATTCTTCAAAGTAGCCTAAGGCTTAAGTTGTATAAACACTCAAATTTGTCCTTTTCCACTACTAGAGAGGGATTTAAATAGTAAAGCTCGGAACAACCCTCCAAGCATTTGTAAATGAGAAATAAAACTTCCAAAATATTAGTTGAGACTTAGGAAACATAAAAAACTCTTAGGGAAATGAAAAGAGATGTTGAAAATCCAAAAGAACAAGCTAAAAATAGCAAACTTGATCAAAATTCACTAGACCTCGGAATTAGCTGCCAGCCTGACCTCCTTGGAGTAATTTACCATAAATTCGTCTAGAAAACTCAAATTGTACCCGTTTGATGCGTTGGAAACTAGACTCGTAGACCTCTCCAACAAGCTATCATTCAAATACAGACTCTTCGTAAATAATTCCAGAAATTGATTTCAATTACGACTTTCTGTGCTGATCATACCTGTGTTAGAGGAGAGAACAGGTGCCTGACTCCATTTATGGCACAAATTTAAACTATAATCCAAACTATCAAAATTCTTCACATTGATCTCTCTAACAATTATATTTGTGTCAAGGTGCACCCTTTCTTAATTAATATTTGACTGTTAAAATTTCATTCCAGATGCTTTTTTGGTTGATTTTAATAGTTAGGCCAATAGTGTATAGAGAAAATCTTATGGTTCAAGGATTCAATGTGACAAACTTATAAATTTTTGTCTCAATTTTATGTTGGTCCCTCAGTATGTATGAGATTGCAAGTGATTTTTTGCTCATTTTCTTTTCTCAATTTTCTAGGAGGAGGATATCCGTGGGTTTCCTTATAATTAAGGAACAATGTCCCCGCATATTTGTGGATTAGAAACAGTACTAGCCCTATGTCCCGAATGAGGAACAAGTTTCCTGATATTAGTGGACAAACTTCCTTATCCAAGATAATTTTTCCTAGTCCAAAACAAGTCCGTAACTAGAAACAGGTTTACCAATCAACGCATGCAGTCATTGACTCTTGTTTGTTCCATATGATAAACTAATTGTCCATGAAATCATGCTCAATATTTTGTTCGAGTTTCTCAGATTACTAGCCAGAAGAATATATAGATGCACTTAAGCTTCCGACCCATCAGTCGTTTCTAGTAAGCGTACACGTATGCCTAATTTTCACTGCCAGTATAGTTACACATTAAACATAACATCTGTTAATTTGTTGCCCCTTTGTCTAGACAACAGTACAACGAGTGTAGCAACCGTAGGTTTTCTCCATATATACACTTAAAAAAACATGAGATCGGAGAACAAATAAACTTAATTAATGTCACTCGGAGATTAAATATATGTATATAGTTTGTTCAAATCGGACACTGAGAGCAAGTAGAGAGGCTAGGGCGCTTCCATTTACATTAATGCTATCTGTCAGACTCTCACTATTATAAATGGACAAAACAAAAAGTTAAAGAAGAAAAAACACCACTTGTTTTGTAGGGTTTTTGATTCCCGCGGATTCTGAACCACCAACTGGTGATCTGATTCCTGTGGCTCCTGTCAATGCCTACGAAATCCAAAACATTGCTAAATGTACACTGATTCAGCGTAGAATAGTTTAATGCAGAAAGGTGTGTATGCTAATCTAGAACTACATTTTTTATACTATAAATCCAACATAACAATTAACCAATTGACGAGTTTTATGTGAAGAATATATTTACTTTAAAAGATATATTGTGTATGCGGTACCGACTGATGTCGTTACAGCTACAACCCTTTATAATTAACTAGCTTTTTAGGTTAGGTTAGATATTTATACTGTTCGAGGGTCAGCTTCTTTTTTTTAATCATATTCATTACACGCCAGAATTACACTATTAAGACGATCGAGTACGTACAGCAACTCGTGCCGGTTTTATCTGCACCTACGCGCGCAGATGCCCAAATATCCATCGATTAATTCAGATATAACATGGACCTGATGGTTCAAGAAAAGTGGATATATTTCTGTGACGTTCTTGTCTTTTTCTTATGATTTTTATGCTATAAGATACAGAAATAATGAACAAGAAGGGGCCATGAATGATGCATGTACAATGGCGGAAAGTTTGATCACCATCTAATGCCATCTATCTCTTCATCGAATCCAGGAAATTTTTAGTTCTTTTCTTATATTGATTTTACGTTTATATCAATGCGTTCAAATAAACGAACTCGAGATCAAATAAATGGATTCTAGAATGATAAACTCACCTATTAGTAGGGTGGATGATTCTCTTCAACTGGTGAATTCCTTGGCTAATTGCCAGGATGATTGGTGCCCGGTCCTTATGAAGAACGCAACAAAGAGCTATAAAGTGTACACTATTGATCGAGTACGGCAATATCTTAGAGATAAAGCTAACAAACTCGATGTCCATACATCATGAATGATGCATGTACAATGGCGGAAAGTTTGATGTCGAATCCTTAATATTGATTTTACGTTTATATCAATGCGTTCAAATAAACGAACTCGAGATCAAATAAATGGAATAATTCTAGAATGATAAACTCAGAAGGAATGGATATTACCCGTGCATAATATCTAGCTTTCTTTTAGATGTTTCGTACGACTGGATTAAAAATGTTCTAAAGTATATCTCTATCACTGAAGCAGGTTTATAATTGGTGCCCGGTCCTTATAAGAACGCAACAAAGAGAGGATTGAAAACTAACTTAAATGTCCATGAATATATATAGCTTAAAGCTAAACTCGAGTGTCGGTTCGTTTATTGAAATAAAGCTTAAATAGAAAGTTGAATTCATTTCGTAAACGAGAGAGTTAACTCATATGAATTCAGCTTGACTTGTACAGGCATGCGTACAAATTACAAACTGATTATATATATTTTGTCTTTGGGGTAAAGTCATAATGACCAAAATGCCCCTCCAAGACTAAATTTAAATAAATAATAAAAATTTAAGAAATAAATTAAAAATAAATATATTATTGAAATAGAGTTTTAATATTTTTATTTAAAAAATATTAATTTTTTAAAAAAATTCATTTTTTTTTATTTTTAATGAATTTTTAGTAATTTTATCTTAGAGGAATATTTTGGTCATTTTGCATGATTTTTCGTCTGATTTAATGCTTAATTTAGACTGGGAGCTAGAATTGATGATTTTCAAAAATTATGGGTTTCAAAGCGCCGAATTGATGATAATTACGGGTACTAATTTGATTTTTGCTCATACTTATGGGGCTAACTATGACTTTACCTCTTTGTCTTTTCTATAGTATCATCTGTAACTTTACGATAAGAACATGATATATATTCTTAAAGATCTAGAAATCTAAAAGGGAATACTCTTCCTAATATATATAATCAAGGTAGCTAAAATCCTAGTGAACACAATTCTTGACATAGATATACGGGCCTATATATGTACAAATGCCCATAAGCATTTTTTCATAATATCAAAAATTGAATTTTCTAATTTTATAGATAATTAAAGACAAACAATACAGTCATATATAACTTTTTTTTTTTAAAAAAAAAAAACAAGGTATTATGCTGAATGTCCTATACATACAAGGTTAGTCAATTTAGTTATTCTGGGTTCATAAATATAGTTTATCAAGCTAATTTTCAAAATTATACCTCATTAACACTAGTGGTTAAGTTACTACTAATTAATATGATTTTATGACAACATATTCATTTCTAATAACGATAGGAAATAGTCAAGTGGATCATGAACAAGCTCGAGATTGCTCAAAGAATAAAAAAAAAAATTAAATAAAAAAAATAGATCGAGTTCAATGATAAGCTTGATCAACTCGACTCGTGTCCAAAAACTAAATAAAATGAATGACTTGTACACTAGGCTTAACTCAAACCCTAACCCAGCTTGTCGTCAGCAAAAAATTACCGTCCTCCACCTCTAAGTCATAGCAGTCAACATTTAAGCAAGTGACCTCAGATCGCAAATCAACACTGAGTTTAGCCATCAAGGATCATCTGAAATATCGATTAAGTCGGCGCTTGAGTATATTGGCAACTAATACACAGTGCAGAGACGGGATGGGGTGGTCGTGATTAACATTGGTTGTCCACTGCCGATGTAGCTAGGGTCTGGGTCCATCAAGAAAGGTGCTAGGATCGTGCTCGTGGTCATCTCCAATGGGTTTTTGACAACATATTCAGGCCGAGCTGAATTTCTATGTTGGTGAATGACCGTTCTTCGAACATTCTCTTACCGTTTGTCGATAAAGCCTGTCTATGCAAATCTGGGAGAGTTGTAGCTATGCTCGGATGCGAGATTTTTCTAAGTAACTGTTTTTTGTTTGCATTCCACTTTGCCCCATTTGTCCCTTGGCATGTGCTTTCTATTCGATTAGGGGAGAGTCTCCCCGCGTTTGTAGCCCATCTTTCCCACCAAAAAGTTACACATTGCTGATGATTGATATTTTGAACTCCACACATCACTCGGCAAAAACGTACATCTAAGTTCTCATTGACAAGTACCTCTAACTAACTTCGTGCGAGGTTGGCACTTATTTGGCCTCAACAGATCATTCGACAAAAATGGTAATATATTTCCTTTACACTAGAAGTGAGGGGAAATGATTCTCTCTTAACAGGGAATTACCTAATGGGTCCTAACAAGCCATTGGATGGATGATAGCACAATTAATAAATCTATCCAATAGTCTATATTAAAATGTCCAAAAAAATTACAAAATGAAAAAAAAAAGAACTCTAGATGGATTCATTAATGTGTTGTCATCTATCCAATGGTCTATTATGACCCATTAAGTAATTCCCTCTTAGGAGGGAATCCGAGTCCAGAAGTGAGGTCTGTTTACACATATGCTTGTGGGTCTATTTGTGTGAATTCTTGGAATTTCTATTAGCTGTTTTGTTGCAATTGCTCACTATAGTCTCCAAATACAATGTATAAATGAAGAGTTTGGGTTCTTAGGAAAGTCTCGAGCTTTTAAATTCCTTTTGCTACTGACATTTGTTCTTATGCAGGGGTGTGCTAGATTGATTTTAAAGATATGATCTGATATGAACTTTTTGAATCAAGGATCTAGCGAAGGACTTTTTAGTGATGCAATATGGGACTACAAAGGTCGGAAAAGCCTTTTGTATGTAAGCAAATGATTTACATAAAATCTATGGATCAGGTTTTTATGCATGTTATGAAATACAACAACCTATATAGCTGCTTTAGTTAATTGATAATGTAAATATGTATAGACTCAATATTTGTATTGTAGTTATGAGTTCTTTGTTAATGAACATCTTGTACATACATAACTCTATTCTCTCGCATGATATGTACTTTATATACAGATCTTTGGATTGATCTCCAAGTCTTTGTTCTCTTGATGCTCCCTTATAAACAAACAGAGAGGGGATAAGAAAGGAAAATGAGAAAGTAAAAAATAAAATAAAATAAAATACTATTATGATTAAGATGATGTTTCGATAGTCAAGATTTTTAACTTTTTAAGAACATTTTGTTAAAAAGTTAAAATTTTTACAACCAAACATCAAATTCTCAATATTTTCACACAAATATTTTCACTTTTTTACACCAACTTCAATACATTTTCATAATAAAAGAGACTACATCAAATCTTTTTCTCTTACTTTTTAACGAACTCCATTACTTTTTTATTAAAGAAGTCTATTAAATCTTCTCTCTCTTTACTTTTTAACAAACTCCAATAAAAATTATTTTACAATCAAATATTTTAAAACTTTTTTACCGACATTTTACAAACCTACATAAAAAGTCAAACTCTCAAAATTCTTAAGATTTTTGATTCCCAAACATCACTTAAGAAAGTACACATAAAAACAACTGCAGATCTTCGAATTGTAAACAAATCGTTGTGAAAATAAATTAATCATAATCAACAATACCCACCACGGGAAGTGGCCGATCCACTCTCCCTATGAGAGGAAAGTCACAATGAGCTCAAAAAATGGGTGATCAAAAGGCAAGACAAATTCCACTATGGCCAAAAGCTAACACCTCGTGGTCAAGACAGATAACATAACGATGAGAGACTACAAGAATACTTCCCAAACATCACCTAAGAAAGTACACTTGAGAATCGCTTGAGCGAAGGTCTAGTTTGGTGAAGTACCTTGCTCCCACAAGTTGATGGAAGAAATCAGCTATCAAGGGCTATTATATTGCGACAAAAAAAAAGGCCCACCACAACTTAGGTCTCTAAAAACCAACTGTGACCACCATTTCTTGTGGGCCAAACTATTTTGCCACCTAGATGCACATGTCACAACTGCTCACGAGTATGCAGAAAGCACTCTCGGTAACCATTGATCCATCGAGAATGTCCATTCCCCACAAACTTCAGCCGTAAGCAACACTTTGAGCATACAACTTGTAAGTGTGAAAAAAATGAGTTGGGCGGCGGCTCTGTGTCGTCGTCGAAGACCGTGGCTATCTTGACAACATGAGAAGCATCAACTAGAGAACAACCTTGACGACCTTGATCGAAACGTGAGACTCTTCAATAACCTCGACCTTGTGATAATGTGGTGGCTGAAGAAATGGTAAAGAAGTTGAAACTCAAGACGGAACATCATCCTCAACTTTACAAGCATACATGGTTTCAAAAAGGAAACGAGGTGAAGGTAAATAAACACACTCTTGTTCAATTTTCTAATTGGCAAGAATTACAAAGATGAAGTATTATGTGATGTTGTGCCTATGGATGATTGCCATTTGCTTCTTGGTAGACCATGACAACATGATAGAAAAGCTATTCATGATGGTTTCAAGAATACTTATGATTTTGTCAAAGATGGAGTAAGGATCATTTTGAGTCATTTGCGTATGGAGAGATCTCCCAAATTTGATAAAGGAGAGGAAAATAATTTACTCTCTATATGTGATGTTGAGAAGGAGTTGGTTTGTTCTAATGATATTTGTGCTCTTATGGTGATAGAAAAAACTGAAGAATTGAATGACCCACTCTTCTTATGCAATATTTTCTTGATGAATTCATTGAAGTCATCCCTGAAGAAATTTCATATGGTCTCTCTCCTATGAGACACATTCAACATTGCATTGATTTTGTATCGGGCTCCATCATTCCAAATAAGGCAACCTATATGATGAGTCCTAAGGAGAATGAAGAATTGCAAAGGTAAGTCGAAGAGCTTTTAGCTAAAGGCTTGGTAAAAGAAAGCATAAGTCCTTGTGTTGTCCCTACACTTCTTGTACCAAAGAAGGATGGAACGTAGCAGATGTGTGTTGATAACAGAGCGGTGGACAAGATTACCATTAAATAACGCTTTCCTATCCTTGCCTTGATGATCTTCTTGACCAACTTCACAGTGTTTCTATCTTTTTGAAGATAGATCTTTGAAGTGGTTATCATCAAATTCAATGAGGCCGGGAGATGAATGGAATATCACTTTGAAAACTCGAGATGATCTTTATGAGTGGATGGTTATGCCTTTTGGGTTTTATAATGCTCCTAGCACCTTCATGCGTCTTATGAATTATGTCTTTAAATCTTTTATCGGGTTTTTTTTTTATTGTTGTCTATTTTGATGATTTTTTTGTGTATAGCAAGTATAAGGAGCAACACTTGGAACATTTTTTGCAAAGTGTTCACAACTCTACAGGAGTAAAAATTATTTGCCAATTTGAAGAAATATCATTTCTTTACAAAGAGTCTTATCTTTTTAGGCTATGTGGTTTATAGCGAAGGGATAAAAGTGGATCCTAACAAGATTGAAGCAATCACGACTTGCCTATACCAAGGTCGATTCATGATATTCGAAGCTTTCATGTCTTGCATCTTTTTATTGAAGATTCATCAAAGGATTCAGCTCTATCATTGCACCCATCACTGAGTGCTTGAGGGGAGGTATTTTCAGGTGGACGAATGAAGCCAAGAAGATTTTACAAGTTATCAAGAGGAAGATGGTGGAAGCTCTAATCCTTTCTTTGCCAAATTTTGACATTGTGTTCGAAGTTGATTGTGAAGCTTCTAATGAGAGCATTGGTGCAGTACTTAGCCAAGAAAGAAAGTCTATTGCGTTCTTTAGTGAGAAGTTGAGTGAGTTTCACAAGAAATATTTGACTTATGACAAAGAATTTTATACTATTGTTCGAGCCTTGCATCATTGGAGTCATTATCTTCTTCCTAAGGAGTTCATCTTATTCTCGGATCATGAAGCCTTGAAATACTTGAATAGCCAACAAAAACTCAGTTCCCGACATGCTAAATGGAATGAGTTTTTACAATCATTTTCTCTCGTTCTCAAACATAAGGTAGGTGCTCAAAATCAAGTGGTTGATGCTTTGAGTCGTCGACATTCCTTGCTTTCTACTATGCAAGTTAATATTTTGGGCTTTGAAGTGGTGAAAGAGCTTTACAAGGAGGATCCTTATTTTACCAAGGTATAGGAAGAATGTTCTAAGGTTCCTTATCACTCTTTTTTATTACATGATAGTTATCTTTTCAAAGGGAATGAATTGTGTATTCCACAATACTCTTTGAGAAATGTCATTATTATTGAAGCTCATGGTGGTGAACTTTCTGGTCACTTTGGTAGAGATAAGACTCTTTCTCTTATCAATGAAAATTTCTATTGGCCAAAAATAGAGCGAGATGTTATGAGACATGTAGAACATTGTAGAGTTTGTAACATTGCAAATAGTCATGGGCAAAATTTCGGGTTATACACTCCACTTCCAATTCCTAATTCACTTTAGGAAGATGTGAGTATGGATTTTATTGTGGGTTTGCCAAAGACACAAAGGAATAAAGATTCAATTATGGTGGTTGTTGATTATTATTCGAAGGTGGCGCATTTTGTTCCTTATAGCAAGACTCTTAATGCTTCTCATGTGGTGGACCTTTATTTTGGAGAAATTGTTAAACTTCATGGAATTCGAAAGACTATCAATTTGGATCGAGATATAAAGTTCATGAGTCATTTTTGGCATACTCTTTCGAGAAAGCTTGGAACTAATCTACAATTTAGTTCAACTTGTCATTCTCAAACCAATGGACAAATAGAAGATGTCAATCGAAGCTTGAGAAATTTATTGAGGAGCATTTTTGGTAAGAATATTCATCAATGTGATCTAATTCTTGCATAATCCAAGTTTGTTTATAATCATTCCACTAGTCAAACTACGGGTTGTAGTCCGTTTGAGATTGTCTATGGTCAGAATTCTATTAGTCCTTTGGACATGGCTCCACTTCCTACTACTCATCATTTTAGTGGCGAGGTCGAGGAGAGAGTGAAGAGCATTAAGAAGTTGCATGAACAAGTTCGAGACCAGATTCTCAAGCAAACTGAGAAGTACAAGAAGTAAGCCAACAAGCATCGAAAGCAAGCAAGTTTCAAGGAAGGTGATTTGATTTGGATTCATCAAATAAAAGAATATTTCCTCAGAGGAAGACTTGCCAAGCTCAAGCGTAAAGTCGATGGTCTATTAAGGTGCTTCAACGCATTGGTCAGAACACACATAATAAGGTTGAACTTCCAAGAGAATATGGAGTTTCAAAAACTTTTAATGTTTCTGACCTTTACCCACATCAAGAAGAAGAAGAAGATGAAGAGCAAGCCTCAAGGTCCAGTCCTTTCCAACCAGGGGAGCATGACACAGGTGTGGTCAGCACCGAGAGTCAAGATTGAAATTAATGTCTGGAATGATTTACGAAGTGTTTGTGTTTTAGTTATAGCTTGTTGAAAAGCTCTACGAGTCTAGTTTTCAAAGTATCAAACAGCATACAACTTGGAGTTTCCTAGAGGAAGTTGTGGTTAAATTACTCCAAGATGGTCAGGTTGGCAGCTAGTTCCAAGGTCTAACAAATTTTGAACGATTTTCCTATTTTTAGTTAGTTCTTTGGATTTTCAATAGGCCTATTCATTTCCCTAAAAGTCTTGTATGTTTTCTAAGTCTCAATTAATATTCTGGAAGTTGTATTTCTCATTTACTCATACTTTGGGGATTGTTCCAAGCCCAACTATTTAAACTCTTCTTTAGCAATGAAAAAATACAGATTTTGAGTATTTATACAACTTGAGCCTTAGGCTACTTTGAAGAATTATTTCTTCTACAAACTCTTATCCTTTAGTGGATTCCGATAGTGGTGAGTTCTTGTTTTATATGTCGTGTTGGATTACATTGGTGGTCATTGGTAAGCTTATCTATCCCTTTGTGTTTCTACTTAGGATTAGAGTACTCTGATCCCAAACACTTTCTCTACACTCCCACAAATATCCCGACTATTCCCATCACTATTTTGAGTGCTCACAAGGTGTCCCACTTTGTCCCCGATTAATCCCTGTATCAAGTTTCAGGAGAATTACATGGAATTGGCCTTACTTTGTAAAGGAAGCAATCCTATTTTAACATTTGTTTATATGCAACGGTGATCCTGTGACTAATTAGATTGACCCCCTCAGCAAAACTCAACTTCATCGGTAATCACTAGACAAATTCACCGGTAATCACTAAACAAATGGCCTTTGCCCATATTGTTATAACAAATTATAATCATGTATAAGAAGACTAAAGTATGCGTAATACATAATGGGAGAGGAGACGGAATGAGAAAATAATGGTATAAGACCAAGTCTCGCATATGATCCTTGCTGATTATAACTGAGTTTTATAATGATTTGAAGGAGTTTCAAAGCCTAATATTGACTATTCCTTCTCAAGTCAAGTGCAGATAGGACTAGTACTACTAGGGTTGTTCTCTTATTTGGACCTCTAATTTTTATTTTAAAGTAATTTGCACCATTATATACCCACAAACTCGATGAATTTGTCCTATGCCATACAACAAAAGTTCCATTGAGGAAATACCTTTCTACAACAAAATTTTATTTTTCTTTCTTCTAATATTACAACCTCGACCAAAGAAATTAACTTCGGTGGGATTGGATATCTCCCTCGATTACACCCAGATACCACCTTCTAAATTTAACCAATCATCAATAAAGCTGATAACCTTTGAAACATGATTGGTGGAGAAAATTTTCAAAAAAGAAAAAAGTATTGCCACCTCAGCAAAAGAGTGGTTTTCCGTCGCTGCGGCCAATATAGCAACGTCTCGCCCTTTTAACAATTTGTCTCTCTTGTCATGGACCACCCAACTTGCACTAACTTAATCAACTGTACTAACTTAAACAAATGTATAAAACATAAGATATCATTCAAATTAGCCCAACAAACAGAAAAATTCAAGCCTCTTGAAAGACTTATGTTTTCCCCTCTCTCTCTTTAAAGGACAGTTCTTTATGAAAAATATTTAAAGAAGCAATTTAATTAGCCACAGACGCATCATCATTCCTGTCACTCTTTACGATCGGGTTTCTTCCCTTCCAACTTGTAGAGTACTTCTCCCTCTTACGCAGCGATATTATATATGATCTCTAATATTTTAAAGTCTGTTTGGGCATTATCCATCAACATTCTCCTTTGATCTTCATAGCCCCTGTCAAAATAACTCCCCCCCACACCATGCTGGGGGTTCAAGGAGAAGTGAGCACCAGCCTAGCTCCTCCATTTCTCTCTCTCTCCCCCCCCCCTCTTTCTCCCCCCTCTTCCCCCTGTCTCAGATCTCTCTCACACATTAGTTACATCCTCCTGAATTCCCTGGTTTTCAATGATTAGTAACTAACGATACAGACATTCTTTTCAGCTCATGTGGCCAAGATTAGTGGCCAGCAAAATCCTCAGGAAGAGGTTGGGGAGCAACAATTTTGTAACAGATTTTTCGAGCAACGCAGAAGCCTTTCTGGAAATTCCAAGCTCAGAGCAGTCATCTCTAAGCCCTAAAACCATCTTCAATCACAACAACCACGTGCACAAGTAAGCAAACATTAACTGGCTATCTTCCTCAACACCATGTCAAAAAGTTAACCTGTCTAATATCGCTATATACGTTACGTTCCCCCCTCCCCCCTTTTTCCTGTTCAGGGTTTTCGTTAGTACGTGGAACGTTGGCGGCGTTGCACCTCATGTTGATTTGAATATGGAGGATTTGCTAGATTCAGGCGACACTTCCTGTGACATTTATGTTTTGGGGTAATTTTTCAACTCCAAATCAAGAAACAAACTAAATAAGCTAAATTAATAGAAGCGAAACTTTATAAGTTTGACAAAACTTTTCATAAGTTGACTGCTTTATATTCGCATGTTATTGCATGTGTTCTCTATTCAGGTTTCAAGAAATCGTGCCGCTGAGAGCATCAAATGTTTTAGGATGTGAGAATAGCAGGATTTCCATGAAATGGAATTCGTTGATCAGAGAAGCCCTGAACAAGAAAATACGCTTCCGCGACAAAGAACAGTATGATAATCTACAGGAAATACAAAGTCAGTTTCCTGCAAAAAATGGAAAGTCAATTGAAAGCACCATTCCACAAGATTACCATTGTATCATAAGCAAGCAAATGGTCGGCATACTGATATCTGTTTGGGTTCGCAACAATCTCCGTCCATTCATCCGGGATCCAAGTGTCTCATGTGTTGGCTGTGGCATCATGGGCTGCCTAGGAAATAAGGTAACACATGATCTATTTATAAATATCTCCGTCGTAACTATGTGTATGTACTATTTTAACCTGATTTATTGGTTATTAATGATCAACAAACGAGAAGTTAATGTCGCATAGCCTAGCATATATAACGTCCTGCCATTAATTCAGGGCTTCTCTCTCATGTCTTTGAACCATAGTAACCAAAATCTATGAAAACTACACACTTGTCCTCACTTTTCAGAGTGATTATCATCACGAGAGCGTTATTCTGAATGTTCTTCAATGCGGCTGTACTCTCATTTCCTTCTTTGATTTTGTAAACGTTTGGTGATCTGCAGGGAGCCGTGTCTGTTAGATTTCGGTTACATGAAACGAGCTTCTGCTTTGTGTGCAGTCACCTGGCTTCAGGGGGTAGAGAAGTGGACGGGAAGTACAGAAACTCTAATGTGGCAGAAATATTGTCTCGAACAATCTTTCCTAGGGGCCCTTTACTTGATTTGCCGCCGAAGATTCTTGATCATGAGTATGTGAACTGCATTTGTCTAACCCTTCCAAAACAATTCGTTAATTTGTCATAATCAATGTTCCTTGCGGTCCAAATCATCAAATAAGATTGAAACTATTCAATAGTTTAAGAGCTTAAACAGCATTAAAATTGATTCCTTTCAACTTTGCATTTATCCTTTTAATTAAACTTAATGCCGCCAAGCTTATAAATAAGTTCCATACATGTCTTATTTGTGCCCTTTTATGTAATTTCACTTTTCTGTCCCTGTAGTTGTTGAATGCTAGATATTTAATATGTTGGTGTAAGAGAGTTAAAAAGGTTGCTAACCCACCTGAATTGCATGAGTTATTTTTGGGCAAAACCACCTATGTTACATAAAGTAAGTTCCTTTAAATAAAACATGTTGGCATCAATCTAAGAAATTGAAATCAATTTGTGCCCACTAAGCTAATTTAAATAATTGTTCATACAGAAATATCTAGATGATATCAGCTAATTAGGTTTGGTTCAGTGCAGCCGGGTTATCCTTATTGGGGACCTGAACTATAGAATTTCAATGCCAGAAGCAACAACGCGATCATTAGCCAATAGGGAAGAATGGAGTGCGTTACTAGAAAGTGATCAGGTATTCAGGATAAAGAAAATTCGTATCTCTAGCTTCTAATTAAAGTTTGTCCACTGTCGATTCTCATGAACTGGAATTTTTCTTCTTCTTCATTTTTTTTTTTTTTTTTTTTTTTATGGAACTGAAGCTGCGGATGGAACTGATGGATGGTCAAGTATTCCAAGATTGGCAGGAAGGAACAATCAAATTTCCTCCCACTTACAAATATTATCCGAATTCTGATATATATTATGGAAGTGTTGAAGGCAAAAAGGGGGAAAAGAGACGTGCTCCTGCATGGTACGTAATTTTAATTAGTGAATTTTTTAAACTTACCCAAATTTGTTGAAAATTTCAATGAAGTTAGCTAGATTACGAAGTACTTAATTAATATTATGAAGATCATCTTGTTTCTCTCTTGTTAGGTGTGATCGGATAATTTGGTACGGTAAGGGTTTAAAGCAGCAACTATACACTAGAGTGGAACAGAAGTTGTCTGATCATAGACCTGTCAAGGCAATATTTACAGCAGAGGTTGGGTTTTCACAAAATTTGGAAGGACTCCAAAGTTTCTTCCTATCCGACAGAATTTCAAGCTGCCAATTTGAAGTTTCATCCACTGATGATATTATTCTATGTAAAGACAGATCATCAAGTTTCCAATTATAGAAGCAACCTAGATATCATCTAGATTATTTAATTAAGAAAAAAAAAACCTAGATCTGTTAGACATAGTATAGTGTCTGAATACGTATGAGAAGACAAGAGAAAAAGTTGAGTTTCTTTAAAGCTTCTGTCATATATTCTAATATATATACGCGGATCAGTACTGTACAGCGAAATTGGTTCAATGTCTCAGCTATATATAATATGTTCGCCATTGTTTCAATGCTCGCTTAAGCTAGAGAGCCTGTCCACTAGTTCACCCTTTCGCCTACGGCGATTTTAAAATGAATTTGTGCTGGCGTCCAACAACGACAGTCCAAACTTGATAGCTTGTATAAATATTACCTGATGCTCCAGCGAGGAAGTTGCATATATACTGACCCCGTGCAGGGCCTCGTGTTCTTAATTAAATAATCCAACATCTCAATTATTGGCACTGCTAAAAAATCATCTTGATAAGTTCCTCTCAACGTTCAGATTTAAAAAAGAAGAGAAGAAGAAAAGGAATAATAACAAAAGACTGATTTTAAGGGACGAAACAGTTGACTAGTAGTTTCGAGAGAGACTTTTTCAGGCCAGATTGCAAAATTAATGGTCCTAGTGGGCAAGTGGGAGCACGCATTTCATCCCTATCCCTCTTGATCCTGCATATATAATTCGTATTAGCTAGATATAAAGCTGTTTTACTTTTTTGCATTTTTTCCCGTATCAAATTGGGTTGACGGTGGTTGAGTACCAATATTATAAATAAATACCCATAAATTAATGTGGCAAGAAAAAAAATATCTGTACAGCTCTCATGGTGTATGTTGACTGGATGAAGAGTGAACCCTAGATTCACATATCTGAAATCCCTCAATTATTGTGGTTGCAGGGCGATAGTGTTGTCACCTTAAATAGTAGCTATCCGCTAGCTGTAATTCACAAAAAACAAACCAAGAAGAAAATTTTTGTCATTGTTTAATTTGTAATGGACTTCTTCAAGAAAGAGGATAGGATCACAAGCAGATTTCTTCCAAGTATAATTACACATGACCAATATCACTAGAAGAAATTTGGTCATTGGTGACAAAACATTTAGTCACCAAAACCTACTAATTGGTTGCTAAAAGTTTTGTGATTTAAAAAAAAAAAAATTGTCACACGATTTCTCACTATAAGCCACTCAGAAAAGAGTTTGGATGACAAATTTTGTGATTCATCATGCAAAACCGTCCGGATGACATAGATACATGTCCGAACAGTATTATATTTGCATGACCAATTTGAATTCCATCATGCACTACAAGAAATTTGGGCTTTTAGGACGGAGGGGAAGTGTCCCAAAAGCCCAAAAAATCGTCCCAAAAGAGCTTTTTGGACGGTTTATGGCGTCCCAAAGCGTCGTCCCAATAGCCGCGTCCCAGAAGGTTTCTGGGACGCTAAACCCATAACCGACCCAAATTCTGATACTTCGAACTAAAAATATTATAGTTTGGACTGAAGGTCCGAATTCATCCCAAAAGACCCACTTCCAGTGAGCCGCGTCCAAACTACAAACCAGTTGGACTACTATCAAACGGGTAAACAGTTTGGACATGGAAATAATAGTCCTAACTGGGTCATAGTTTGAACAAATCCAAACTTAGTCTGAACTTACAATAGTCCGAACAAACATAAATGAGTCCAAACTTAAATAAGTCGAACCTTAAAACATAAGTCCGAACCGACTTTCAGTTCAAACCAGTATAAGTTCGTCTGATTTGGTCATTGGTGACAAAACATTTAGTCACCAAAACCTACTAATTGGTTGCTAAAAGTTTTGCATGATTTAAAAAAAAAAAAAAATTGTCACACGATTTCTCACTATAAGCCACTCAGAAAAGAGTTTGGATGACAAATTTTGTGATTTGTCACGCAAAACCGTCCGGATGGCATAAATACATGTCCGAACGGTATTATATTTGCATGACCAATTTGAATTCCATCATGGCCTCTAGTGTGTTAGTCCATTTGCATATTGAGTGCGAACGTACTTTAGTAGGTGATGAATTTCTACTTCGTCACGGATTATCCGTTTTAAAAGGACATGTGAACAGTGAATCGTTTCATGACGAACCAAAATTCTATCACTGAAAATGACGTTCACATAGTGGTAATTGGCGTTGACACATGTAGTCATTAATGGCATGGAAACGGTAATGACTGCATGAACAGCATGGAAATCAAAGGGTGCGAACTAAATTACATTTCTAAATATGTTGATACTCAAAGTATTCCATTAATTATAAGGTACAAAATTAAAAATGGTTTACAAATATTTAGTCTTCATAACAATAATATATATATAATCGAAATCAAGTCTAAAATAGAAAATTTAGCCAAATTTCCATCGGGGCATCAAATGTGTTATGAGTTCTTTTACGTGTTCCATCACCTAGTTATGCATTTCTAACACAGAAGTGGTCAGCATTGAGACTAGACATTCAAATAATTTATGAAGCTTTATTGCTCTAGTTATGGCTTGTTGGAAAGCTCTATGACTCTAGTTTCCAACGCATCAAATAATGTTTGATTTGAAATTTTATAGACGAAGTTATGAATAAATTACTCAAAGGAGGACAGGCTGGCATCTAGTTACGAGGTGTTGTGAATTTTGCACGATCTTCTATTTTTAGTCATCTCTTTTCTTTTCAACATGTCTTTTCATTTTTTAAAGTCTTTTATGTAAGTCTCAATTAATGTTTTGGAAGATATAATTCTCAATTACTTATGC
Source organism: Morella rubra (assembly GCA_003952965.2). Lineage (NCBI taxonomy): Eukaryota > Viridiplantae > Streptophyta > Magnoliopsida > Fagales > Myricaceae > Morella > Morella rubra. The sequence goes on along the minus strand of CM025855.1, from coordinate 11,426,920 downwards.
TTGGGAATTGTTCCAACTCCACTATTTATATCTTTCTCTAGCAATGAAAAAATAGAGATTTTGAGTGTTTTCATGAATTGAGCCTAAGGAATATTGAAGAAATATTTTTCTCCAAACTCTTATCCTTTGGTGTATTCCGATAGGTGGGGAGTTCTTGCTTTGTATCTTGTATTGGATTACATTGAATGGTAATTTTCTGTATCTTAGTATGTTTCTACTTGGATGATCAGCTTATATATCCTCATGTGAGTTAGTGTGTGATATCCTGTGTTTCCTTACTATGTCTGCAAATATCCCAAGTGTTCTCATTACCATCCCTAGGTTTCTATTATTCCTAAGCTTCTAATATCCCTAAGGTTTACAGTAATCCCGATGTTCCTATAGTTATCTCGACTATCCCCGAGCGCTCCCGAAGTGTCTGCGCTTTCCCCAGTTAACCTCAGTATCAAATTCTTTTTGCGTTTGCTTTAGCTTCAGTTCTTGCTCCTATTATTGTTTTTGTTGTTGCTACTCCATATACTATTGCAACTCTCACATCGTCATCACCATTTGTTTGGAAGTACACTCATCATAATCCTTCTGTCTAGTCGTCATTTCCTCTATCATCAATCTAGCCTCCTCTAGTCTTCGGCCAGATCTACAAATGACACAAAAGAAGATGATCAAACTGACATTTCTAATTAATGGCCTAAACCATGCACATAACTCGGTTTGGTCTCCAAGACCTCAGTAAAAATCTGTATTACTGTGTATGGCCTCCCTTTGGACTTGTGCTCTAACTATAGCACCTCCATCTTTCTCTACAAGTTAAAGAAGAATAAAATTAAGTTCATATATAAAACATTGAATTTTGCAAATGCATAATATAAATTTACAATATACAAAATTTTCTCATACACTATTTGATGTCCACATGTCATCCCTATAGTATGCATTTTTTTTTTGTACAACAAGACAACATTACTCTTATTAGTTTCTGAATTTTTCTGCATACCAACAAAAAATCGCATGTGTATATGAATTAAAACACTTAAGTCATGTATTTAAGTAATAATGTTTTATCTCTAAATAAAAAATACACTTAGATTTTTAGTTACCATTAGAGCTCTCGTGCGTTGGAAAGATCTCAATCTCGAAGTGTGACCAATTGTCAGTTTAACCCTATTTTAACGATTGATTTCACTTTTCATCTACAATGTATATTTACCGTGTTATAACAAAAAAAAAAGAAGTAAAAGTAAACAAAAAATTAATCTAAAACTCTTCATTCGTAAATAACTCACAAAAGCAAGTTAATTCTTCCTTATTCATGTCAGAAAACGGTGTTCTAAAGCCTCTTCTTTGCTATCGAACAATCCGTAGTGCTGGTACATCAAAACTAGCCCATATCAATATCTTATAAAAAATATTTGCTTTCTAGAACAACGATCATGCCGGTAAATTTCAATGTGATTAGTTAAAGTTATTCCCTGATTGGTTGGAGTACTTCCTAGCAAAAGATGCTGGCTTTTGTCTTCTATGCTACATTTTCAACAATAAATCTACTAGACATCTCAGTTCAAGTACATTTATGGGAGAAAGTTTTAAGAATTAACGAAAGTTAACAATAGAAGAAATTATGTTTTTTTGGCTAATGCGTGAATAGATTTTTGTTCAACATATAATGTTCCAGTCAAAGCATGAAAGGCTTAATGAACCAATCGAAGCATATTAGCAAAGTTATGCAGCGATAAACTACACCACAAGTCCTAAACAATTCAATTTCAGCTTAAGACCTCGACAGATTGAATTTGTTGGCTAACATTTCAAGCAAGTGCTTTCAAGGACGTGATGAAGTATGACCTCCAAAACTTTTATCCTCATATAATGAAGATGTTGGTGAAGTTATTTTGGAAAATGCTTACACAATGCAAAATATACATCATCAACAATTCAGAAAGAGAGTTTGCACATTTTTGCAAGAAATGTCCGAAATGCAATTCGTGATAAAATTGGAGATGCAAAGTTTTGTATTATTGTTGATGAAGCTTGAGACTAGTCCAAACGAGAGCAAATGACTATTGTTTTGAGATTTATTGATAAATGAATGATTTATATGGGAGTGCTTTATTAACATTGTATATGTTAAAGATACTACTGTCTCAACTCTCAAGAAGGAGGCATTATTATCTATCTTATAACAACCTTAGCATTTTCACAAATATATGGTGAAATTAATATGCGAGGTGAGTAGAATGGTTTACAAGCTTTATTTATTCAAGATTGTCCTTATGCATATTACGTACACTACTTGGCACCTAAGCTAGCTCTAACTATCTTTGATTGCAGCATCAAAGGAAGTTATTATTGTCAATCAATTTTTCTTGAAGTTAACTTTCCTTATTAATAGTAGTGGAGCTTCTTGTAAATGTAATGATGAGTTACAAGCTGCTTAGGCAATTAAAATTGAAAATTTGATTCCTATTAATGAATTTGAAACTGGTAAAGGACTTAATCAAATTGAAACACTACTACAAACTGGAGATACTTGGTGGGGTCTCATTTTCAATCAGTTTATAGATTTGGTCTTATGTTGTTAGCCCAAGGTTGTTTTTCAAATACATTTTGATTTTGATGATAACAAACTCTATACTTGCTTTGAAGGATTTTAGAACTCTATAACGTCAATCCACAAATACTAAATTGGTTTCAAAAGGATTGAGATTCTCTCCCAATAAATGGCTCTAAATATGTATAACACCAGTGCATGAGCTAAAATGTTCACATTGTTCATTGTAGGTGTTTAAAGATAAATTGGAGTGGAAACGACACTTTCAAGTTGCTGAAAAACCTCTCCAATATTGATGGTGTCAATACATAAAAAGATAGTGTCGATACATTGCACTGACACTTGAGAGCTATTTTGAAGGTGTCGACACATGTGAAGATAGTGTCGACACATGCCACAGACACTCGAGAGCTAAATTTTAGACAAGAAGATGGTGACGATACATGGTAAACACATACTGCGATTTTGCAGATTTTCCCAAACGATGTCATCTCTTCTTTTAACCTTTAAAATGTCTAGGGCACCTTTGCAACGGTACAATAAAGCTTCTTGGGGACCACACAAGTCTAGAGGCTATAAATAGAACAAGATGGAGAGAGAAAAAACAACAACTTGCATCATCATATCTGACCTAGCCTTCAAAGAAAGAGAAAAAGCTTGAAGAAGAAAGCTTTCTCAGATCCCAATAAAGCTATTGCTGCACCTGCCATAACTCCAGCTTTCATTCTCTGATATTGTCTTCTTACTCATTATTGTGCCTTGTATTTGCACATATAGCTTAAAGAGCTATTCTTTATTACTTCTTTCATCTATCCATTGTAAAACATTTGAATACAATGATATACTTGGGCCTACCCGTGAGGATAGAAGAAATCTACCTTGAGTTGTTGGGATTTGTAGTAAGAGTTGAAGTGTGACCATAGCAAAACGCTTGTAACAGTTACCTAGTACCCTTAACTAAGGTGTGATTACTATTGGTGCATAGTGAATGAAGCCCAAGAAAGGAAATAGCCTTGGAGGTCGACGTAGGTAAGTCTTGGCCGAATTACCTAAAAATATTGATGTTATCTCTCTAACCTTTACTCTCTTTGTTTATCTTATACTTGTTATTGTGTTTTGCTAATTCTTTTAAATATCTATATTGGCTTATCTTTGAAAAAGTTTTAATTTTTATTAGAACATAATTCACCCCCACTTGGGTTGTCACTTGGACTCAAAAACTTATTTGATCTTGCAAACCATGTTGATGAAGGGACATCTTATGCTCAACAGTGTTGTATGGGTTAAATACACTTTGCACACTCCTTTTGTTTAGGGTGTTGACATATTGCACCCCAATGTTTTATTTTTGAGATAATAAGTCTATTATGTTATCTCCCCTAACGATTTGCATTCCGGAGTGAAATTTGGCATCAAATTAGACATAATCGTTTACACGCCTCTCATGTGACCTCAGTCCTTGTCGGATTATAGTATTGCCCTTGAATATTAAACAAGTCACGATTAAATGAGCTTCAAATAAGTCACGATTTTCCCTATTGGGTTTTGAAGCTCATTTAATCGTGATTTGTTTGAGATTCAAGGGCAATACGGTAATCTGACAAGGACTAAGGTCATGTGAGAGGCACGTGTAAACAATTACCGTCTAATTTGATGCCAAATTTCACTCTAGGGTGCAAATCGTTGGAGGAGATAACATAATGGGCTCAATGTCTTAAAAATAAAATATAGGGGTACAATGTGTCAACACCTCCAAACATAAGGAGTGCAAAGTGTATTAAACCTTTGTTGTATTTATCTTACACTTAATAAAGGAAATTATGGATCACTGGTTTTCTCTGTCAATCTTTGCAACAAAAATCTCAAAACATTGTGAATAATACTATTGAATCTTGTATCAAGACAAAAGTACTTATTTAGAAATTGAAAGGTAGCAGTTGTGACGTATTAGTCGAGAATGTGACATTATTTTTTAAACAACATACTATAGAAATTCTGGTATGCGTGCTCATTTCAATGTAAGTCGTAGTAAGTGCCATTAGCAAGAACAAGCCACAATGCAACATTATTACCGAATAGACATATTTACGGCTACTATAGATTCTCAATTGCAAGAGTTAAATAGCAGGTTTAATGACAAGGAAGTGAAGCTTTTTGCTATTAATGCTTCTTTAGGTCTTATAAATGATTGAGTCACTCTATATTGACAAGATATGCAATATTGTAGAGAAATTTTACCTTGAGGATTTTAATGAGCAGAAAAAAAAAAAAACTCTTTTTAGATTTCAATTGCAACACTACAAGTACAATGTGCATCACCAACTTGTCTCCAACTTCTAATTTATGTCAAGTATTGGTAAAATACTAGGAAGTTAGAAGTTTATTATTTGGTTGAAAGATTGAGTCGGCTAGTTTGAACTCTTCCTGTTTCAATTGCAAGTATTGAACATAATTTTTCAGCAATGCACACTGTCAAGACAAGACTTCGTGTGAGTCAAAATAACAACCCAAGAAAGGAGTGAATTGAGTTTTAATAAAAATTAAAACATTTTCCAAGATATTATAAGTAAATAAACAATAAAGGATAGAGCACCACAAATTTGAATATGGACCTAATAATAAGAGAGATAAAGTTAGAGAGACAACACCGCAATTTTAGGTGGTTCGGCCAAATTTGCCTACGTCCACCTCTAAGGCTATAGACTTCTTTGGGCTGCTTCATTATTCTCCAAATAGCAAATACACCTTAGCTTCTCGGGGTGCTAAGGAACCTTTACAAAGCGTTTTTCGAGCACATGCTTTAACTTTTCACAAATCCCAAAACCCAAGGGATTTCTTCTACCTCAAGAGTAGGACCAAGTGTTTACCCAACACTCAATCGTTTTACAAAAGATGGAAACAAAAAAATAATAATAATAAAAGGCTTTCTAAGCCAAATCAGCAAGTGAAAAGCTCCACAGTGAGCAAGAAGACAAGATTCTCATAAGAAAACTAAAATTTGATATCTGGGAGCACAAGCTTTCTTTGTAGGTACGTTATTCACTTTTCTTCAAAGTACTTTCTCTCTCTAGAAGTTAAGGCATAGAATAATTGCAAATGTATTGTCTTCATCTCTCGATCTTCTTCTATTCATAGCCCTTCTAACTTCAAAGGTCTTCAAAACCCTCAAGAGTACTGTTGGAAGGGTACCCATGACTTTTTAGAGCATTTTAAATGAGTTGGTGTCGTTCCAATTTTTTTGGGAAATAGCAGCATGTGTCAACACATAGTCTGCATGTGTCGACACATAGTCTGCATGTGTCGACAAAATTGGTCTGAAAATTGCGGGTGTAGTGCGATGTGTCGATACCATGAATTCAGCTCTCGAGTGTCGGTGCAATGTGTCGACATTATCAATGCGGGAGAGAAAAATCAGCATCTTGAAAGTGTCCATTCCATTTCAACACTTCTTAAACACTTACAATATGAAAATTTGATCTATCAACTTTGTGTAAAGTTGTTCAAGTACACTTAGAAATATTTTAAGTGAGATAACCTCAATCTTTTAAAACACATTTAGAAATAGTGGATTGACAAGGTAAAATCTAAAGTCTTAAAGAACTTAGAAATTTTGTTATCATCAAAATAAATTATGGATTGTTTGCAAAATAACCTTAGGCTAACAATCTTCTCCTTTTTGATGATAACAAAACCATTTTAGAGAAGGCAATTTGCTAACAAATGGAAAAGCTCCCCCTGAAAACAAGCAGGAGTTTGTTATGATATTTTTAGCAAAAAGGACTTTGAGATTTTATAAAAGTTTTGCAAGAGTTCCTTTTGTAAATATAGATTTTTCAAAATTTAAAAACAGGTAAAAACATTTATATGAATTTCTGCCAAACTTCTCAAACCTCTAATCGACTATCCAAAATATAAGACTTCAGAATTTGAGATAAAAGATTAGGAATACTATCTGTAATACAAGTCTCAAATTTCTACAATTAAGAGTAATGCGTTCACAAACTCAAAGATACCTTATAATCACCATTAGATAATCAACAAATGGCACAAATAAATAATCCAATGGAGAAATTTAAATTAAAATAGATATCCATTAGATGAAGCAAGTCAAGAGTTCATCAACATAATACATACAAACATAGAGACGACAAAATAAGGTTAATAAAAAAAGGAATGTCCTTAGTAAGAGCTAGGAAATAAACATAATAACTTCTAATTTTTCCTTCTCTGACATCATCAAAAATATAGTAAGGGGAAAGGGTTAAGAACAACTGTCTATTTGGTGGAGGTGAAAGGAGGCTGTGTGGAAGGAGGTGTCTTCTTGATAGGAGGAGGAGGGTACTGAATTTCAAACTTTCTCAACCACTCCATCTAAGTTGTGGAGAACCAATACGTCCATTTCACATGAGAACGGAGATTTCGATCAGCATTCATATGCACCCCTCGTTGCCTGCAGAACAACATCCTTAGCGATTTCTTCACAAAAGTCTGAAGCTCAATAGAGGTAGCTTGAAATTCATCAACAGTATTCGAATCGCTTTACTATCCACATGGATACTGTTGTTGACTTAATGCTTAAGACCCTTCATATCTTTATCAAAAGTCTCAAAATGCTCTGTATAAATAGCAAGCAGCTTTTTAATATCTTCAAACCTGTCTTCATACTGGTGGCCATGTCCTCCATATTCTGACCCAATCTTTTCTATTCCTCCTTTATTTCAGCCATTAAAGCCTCAAGATGATTTAGGTGAGGCTCATAAGAACTAGTAGCAGGCATTCTGGAAGATGATCCAATCTGCAGTGAAGAATTAGAAATAGGAGTTTGCTCACCCAAAAGAGTCATATTTCCCCTGGGATTCCTTTCAATGTCAGCCTCTTCCTTATCTTCATCTTCTTTCTCAAAATCTGAACCCCTTTCACCCCCTTTCTTAGGTGTCACCATATCTTTCTTCTCTCATTTTCCATTATCATCTTGAACAAACCCCATCAACCTAAGAGTTTTCTTGTTGTAC